>CM039504.1:44517798-44801321 GCA_022432975.1 Begonia masoniana | reverse complement strand
TGACAAACGCTCGTGGACGGAGATTAGAATTGCAACGGACGCGAGGTAAGTTCTCGTGACTTACTATGGCCGATTAGCCTACACTGTACGTCGAAGTCTTGTCGAGGAACATTGGTGATTTGTTTGTTTAAATGTTTTGGTGGGGTAGTTAGGATTGGTTACCTTTAGAGGTTATGTTTTTATTGTCTTGATGGTACACATGTTGGTTGTTTACTTATATATGAATTGTTCATGCATCACGATTTTTGAACGAGCATAGAAAATGAATTTCCGCACTACATTTTCAGGAAAAGTGGTGTAGCCTGAAAGGGGGCTATTGATCTATCGTAAAGGCTGAAAGGAGCTTGTTACAATACCACATCCAATGAAACTAATATACGTAATCTGTTATCTGGTCATGCGAGGTGGCTCCAGGCATGGCTGTTACGGATGTAAGCATGTCTCCCCCCCCCCCCCCACTATGTGGAAAGGATTGTCCAACCGCCGGACGTGTCCTCTCCATCTAGCGGGCATAGATCTCGGTGACAATCTGTCTGCCACGATCTGTTATGTATTCTGTATGATTTCCGAACTTCATATGCACGGCATGCATCTGCATTTACAAAACTTGCTGAGTCTTTAGCTGATAGTTGTCTGTATGGTGTAAGTGATCTTGATACAGGTGAAGACGAGATCCCTCCACCCGAGGAATGATCAGTTGAAGAAAGATGGCCCGTGGAAGTGTGATGGGAAGTCAGTGCGCTTTGGGGACATAAGTAAATGTACTGATGTTTTGAACAGATAGAAATGTAGGAAAGTTGTATAGATAGAACATTTTAGGATGTTGTTATCAAGATATGGAACTGCTTGGAATTTCCTTGTAAGCAGGAGGAATTGTTTAGGTTTTAAATGGATCCACGCAGTTCGTTTTTATGAAAGTTTACTATGTTTTCAAATACGTTCTAGGATATATTTTGGGTTGTTTATTTGGGGATTTAAAGGGAGGAATGAGTGAGGTTGAGAGTATTTGTTATGTTGAAGTTTTAGGAAGAGATGAGGCAGTGAAAATTTTTAAGTGTGCAAGGGAAAGAAAATGAGAGAAGGGAGAAGTATGCTCTCTGGAAATTTTCGAATTCCAGAGAGCATGCCGATCGATCGCCTAAGGAGGTGATCGATCAGCAAGAAGAGTCAGCACTCTCTGAAAAATCCAGAGAGTGTGCCGATCGATCGCCCAAGGGGGCGATCGATCGGCTATATGCGGGGCTATCGATCGCCCCCGTGATTTACAACACAGCCGATCGATCGGCCATGCTTTTTACGGGCAGAATGCCCATTCTACCCCTGCGTTCTGTGACTTTAAGGTTTTATTTGTTTTAAGTTTTATTTAAGTGGTTTTAAAAATAATTTTCAACACTCTAGACCTCGACTTAATGAATCAACGTTATTAAGTTCACATAAGGTTATAAAAATTAAAATTTATACAGTAAAATTAGGAATAGTGTAAGGGTCGCTACAAGCTCTTGAGTTGCGCCAAATTCACAAGCAACGGCAACCGATCGATCGGCCATGGGCAACGATCGATCGGCCATGGGAACCGATCGATCGGCCATGGGCACCGATCGATCGGCGAACCCTCTGGTTGCGCCAACTTTTCCAGCAAACATTGGCCGATCGATCGGCCACCATGAGTCGATCGATTGGCTGGCGCAGGGCAGCGCGCACCAGCGCGCCCTGCCTGTGCGCACCAGCTGCGCGCCCAGCGCACCACTCCGAGCCTATTTTCCTCATTCACCATTTTTCCTCCATTTTTCACCTAATACACAATTCAATAATCATCCTCAAAACATCCATCAACATTTCAACCATCATGTACCTCCATAAACCAAATCCTCAACCTAAAATCATCAAATCCCGACACAAGATGACGTATTCGTCTCAAAATGACAAACCCAACTCTAAATCATCCAAAATCCACATCAAAGCATCAATATCAAATCTATTTCATCAAAACATCAATATTTACACTATCCAGACACCAAACACCCTAAAATGAGTTTCTATACATTTCTTTCTATATTGTCACCCATCAGCCCATCATAAACTCCAAAACCACAAAACACTTAACCTATTGCTCCCACGGGTCAAAAGCACCTTGACTGCTCAGCGCACTCCCACGGGCACCCTACTTCAATCTGCATACTCGTCAGGTGGAGGGACATCATCCTCACCTTGATCTAGATCACCTACACCATAGAAACAGTCCGTGAGCTAAAGGCTCAGTAAATCTACGTGAATGCAAGTGAATGTTATGCATATACAATTCATAAAACCATGCATCCTTTACATTCATTCCTTTTCATATAAGATGTCACCGGGGGTGCACTCTCAGTAGATAAAAGTGGCTTATCCAGCGATTGGATAGCCCCTTTCATCTACCCGGGGGGAAAACATGCTTCACCTGTAGGACAGTCATGTCTGAACCACCTCCCCGACATGACCATAATTACATACATTTATACCTTTTCGTTGTCCTTTTCCTTTTCATGAAAACATACTTAGAAATTCGTTTTGCATGCTTTTCAGAATATGTGATGCATGAACATGTACGATGCTATAAAGAAAATTAAAGCATAGAACAAATGATGAATGTTAACATTCAACCACTTAAACTAAATCTAACTACCCAACCTATTTACCCAAAACATCCTACATCTTCAATTCCTCAATCAACATACATTCTTATGGTGTAGGCCAAATCGGCCAAACGAGTCTCGAAGACTTACCTCGCGTCCTTTGCACACCGAGCTCCTCGTTTGAGCTTTTTCACCTAGAACATTTCACAACATCCTTTGTTAAAACCGGGTCTAAACAATGAAATTTTGAAAACTAACAAAACTCCTAACTAAAGGAAATTTCCTAAGATTCTAATTAACTTCTCTCAGGCATTTCGTCAAGCAATTCGCGCTCAACATTCATAAACCTCCATTAATGGAGTTTTTCAAAACTTCCAATAACTGATTTTCAACTAAAACACCAAATACATCCATTATTTTGGCTAACTACGCTCAATAATTGTAAATACAGCGATACATAACAGTTTCTAACATAACCCGACTAATTTGACGAAAACCTAACGAAACCCTAACCGTTTAACAACCTAGAAATTGAGAACTAACGGACTAAAACTATAGAATTGTACCTAGGACGTCATTTGGAGGAGGAAACGTGAAGAAGATCGATCGATTGGAGGAGGAATGTTGAAGCTTCGTGGAGAATCGCCGTTGGAAGCAAGAAATCACCAGAGAGAGGGAGAAATTGTAACGACCCCGTTTCCCAGAAAGATATTATCCGCTCTGGGGATTGGGCCGCAGCCCAATATCCTCCCCTCACGGCTTTGTTTGGCAAGAACTTCCCGGAAGGTCACCCAACCTGGAATTGCTCTCGCCGAAGCACTTTTAACTTCGGAGTTCTTATGAGTTCCGTTGCCAATCGTGCTCCAAAACGCGTCTTGCTATTTTTGGAAGGGTCTCTTTACATATGTTTCATTTCCACATACTTCCCCAAGCGATGTGAGATTGTGACGACCCCTTTTTTACGACCTGTCACCTTCCGGTTCGCCCGCGCGGACGTACCGCCATCCGGGTTCTGGTTCGTGCAGCCATCGTACCCATACGTGCATATTCGGGTCATCACAATCACCCCCCCTCGGGGGCCCAACGTCCTCGTTGGCCACATTTCCGGTTGGGTACAGGCTCTGATACCATTTGTAACGACCCCTTTTCCCAGCAAGATATTGTCCACTCTAGGCATTGGGCCGCAGCCCAATATCCTCCCCTCACGGCTTTGTTTGGCAAGAACTTCCCGGAAGGTCACCCAACCTGGAATTGCTCTCGCCGAAGCACTTTTAACTTCGGAGTTCTTATGAGTTCCGTTGCCAATCGTGCTCCAAAACGCGTCTTGCTATTTTTGGAAGGGTCTCTTTACATATGTTTCATTTCCACATACTTCCCCAAGCGATGTGAGATTGTGACGACCCCTTTTTTACGACCTGTCACCTTCCGGTTCGCCCGCGCGGACGTACCGCCATCCGGGTTCTGGTTCGTGCAGCCATCGTACCCATACGTGCATATTCGGGTCATCACAATCACCCCCCCTCGGGGGCCCAACGTCCTCGTTGGCCACATTTCCGGTTGGGTACAGGCTCTGATACCATTTGTAACGACCTCGTTTCCCAGCAAGATATTGTCCGCTCTGGGGATTGGGCGGCAGCCCAATATCCTCCCCTCACGGCTTTGTTTGGCGAGAACTTCCCGGGAGGTCACCCAACCTGGGATTGCTCTCGTCGAAGTACTTTTAACTTCGGAGTTCTTATGGGATCCGTTGCCAATTGTGCTCCAAAACGCGTCTTGCTATGTTGGAAGGGTCTCTTTACATATGTTTCATTTCCACATACTTCCCCAAGCGATGTGGGATTGTGGCGACCCCCTTTTTACGACTTGTCACCTTCTGGCGATGTGGGATTGTTGCGATCCCAGACTTGAGTATAGGCAAATCTCGGGTTGTAAAGAGGGGGTCATCACAATCCCACATCGCTTGGGAAAGTATATGAAAATGAAACATATGTAAAGAGACTCTCCCAAGATAGTAAGACTCGTTTTGGAGCATAATTGGCAACGGATCCTATAAGAACTCCAAAATTAAAAGTGCTTCGGTGAGAGTAGTACCAGGTTGGGTGACTGACTGGGAAGTTCTTACCAAATAAAGCCGTGAGGGGAGGATATTGGGCCACGACCCAATCCCCAGAGCGGACAATGCGCCTTTTTTTGTAACGACCCGTTACCTTCTGGCTCACCCGCACAATCGTACCGCCATCTAGGTTCCGGTTCGTGCAGCCATCGTACTCATGAGCTCAAGTGGTACTACCACTTGTAGCCCATGGTACTTAAGCTTGGAGGTCCTGGGTTCGAGTTATAACGCCCCCGAACCCGCCACGGGTCGGTGCGCTACTTTGCTAAGCTATCCCGCGTTTAAAACAACGTTTGAAAAAAATTTCGATAAATTAACGACTCGTTTTCGGGTTTGTCGAACCCTCAAAATTTGTTGGGAAATGTTACCAAAAGACGTTTAAAATACGTCGAATAATGTCCGGTTAAAATATTTTGGAAATAAGAAAAATAAAAAATAAAATAAAAAATAAGTTGGGGCACCGCGCGAGCACCGCGCGCCCTGTCCGTGCCATGGGCAATCGATCGGCGCCCAGCGGCGATCGATCGCCACCCGCTCTATTTTTTTACCCAAAACGCGACCCGTGGGCGATCAATCGGCGCCCAGTGGCGATCGATCGCCACACGTGCTGTTTTTCACCCCAAAAACGCCCAAAATTGACTTTTTCCCGACTTTTTCGACTTTTCTTCATTTTTCTCCAAGCAAAACACTTCCAAAAATTCCAAAATTTTAACCATACATTCCCGACACCCAAATCTTCAAGTCCCGTAAAACATTTGAGAAATCGACTTAAACGGATAACAAAACGTATATCAAACGAACCCGACTTTATAGACATTTTTAACAAAACCGACAATGTAACGACTAAAAGTTTCTAAATCCGAAAACCTGAAAAACAAACATTTAAAACCACAATTCAAACCCAATTCACACCAGTATAAATCCACAAAATCAACCACAGCACCTCAATCCTAACTACCAACCACACCTCCGAGAATCAGGTCGAAGCGCCCCGACAAATTACCCGCACCATCGAGCTCCGTGGATCTCCGACTGCTCCTAGTCCTGATCCTTGCTATCAAGCTCACCTGTAAATGCTCCGCCACCTACACCATAGAACACACACACAAAAGTAAACTTACGCTTAGCAAGTAGGGATAACAAATGCAACTAAACACAATGCAACTTCTACACTCTAGGCTGGTTTCACTTACATTCTCCTTTTATTAATCATTTACCCATGCATCTTTCATAGAGACCCTCCCGAGGTGCTCCACGAGCACTACTCCCCGGCGAAGCAGCTCTATTCAATATCACGGCTCAATCTATTATCATAGTGCATCTCTCATAGAGATCCTTCCGAGGTGCTCCACGAGCACTACTCCCCGGCAAGGCAGCCCTACTCGATATGACTGTTCAGTCTATTATTATCACAACACAACTCTTGTAGAGACCCTCCCGAGGTGCTCCACGAGCACTACTCCCCAGCGAAGCAACTCTACCCGTTATCACTACCTAGTGCAATGCATCCCTTGTAGGGACCCTCCCGAGGTGCTCCACGAGCACTACTCCCCGGCAAGGCAACCCTACTTGGGATCGCGATGCATTTCTCGTTATTTCCATACACCCATGCTCACAACTCATTTTTTTGTGGTTCAATTAAAAACCCTGACACATGCCACACAATGCACAACATAAAATAAAACACAACAAGCTAACAACCAAACAAACAAACAAACATCCCTACCGTTCCGTGGTGTAGGCCCGAAGGCAACAAAACACACAATCCTCTACTTACCTGACTGCTTGGCTTTCAATTGTTTACTTCGTCCAATAATTCACTCGCTCGATCACCTAAAATAACAAAAACTCAACTTGATAAGTCACCAATAAACTTTAAAGGATTTTCTAACTAAAACTAAACAACACCTAAAACAAATTTCACCCACAAACACTAAAACCCAATGTTTACCCAAAGTTAACAACATCTAACTTCAAGCGGCTATAACTCCCTCGTTTTTCAACAGATTTCGACGTGCCACCCCAATCTGTAAACCTCTACACGCCTACTATCCATTGAAATACTTAAATTAACCCAACAAACATATTAGCCAATCCAAAAACCCCTCAACAAAATTGGCCCCCAAGTGTTCCAACCCGATTTTTGTGTAACACTCCTCCAATCTTCAATCTAACCACTCAATTAACCTAAACTAACATATTTAAGGATTAAATGACCAAAAGAGGAAGAAAACCCTCAAGGAGAACCAAAATTTTCGGACTCACCAATTTAGGGTTTTCAAACCTTCACTAAATCCACCCTAAACACCCCAAAAACACTCAAAAGCTTCAACTAATTGCATACAAACCAAAACCCATCCATTAATACCTTGAAAACTCTTGAGAACTTGAAGCAAAAGAGAGGAGGAGAGGCGGCTATGGAGGAGAGGAGAAAGGGCCGAAGAAGATGAGGAAGAGAATGGAAAAAAAAAACTAATTTTAAACCACACTTTCTTCCTCTTTTAATTTCCCTCCTCAAAATTCTTTAAAATTAAAATCCAACCCCCCCACTCTTTCACTTTTAAATCCAACGTGAAAGCCACATTAATTTCACCACTTCCTATACCTTTTTATTTCCAAAATTACTTGAAATTTGATTGGTTACTTAACTTTGACTTTTTCAACTCATTTGGTTTGAATTTTCAACCCTCTTTTTTCCTTCATCTTTCTTCCAACGTGAATAGCATTAATTGATCCCCTAACTTTTCAAATTGTAAAGCATTTTCATGGCTAGCTCCCTATTGGTTTATGAGTTTTTGACTTTTCAAAAGTTTGAATTTTCAAACCTAATCCTTTTGTCTTGTCCATTTCATTTCTTCTCTTTGCCTTATTTCTAATTCCCATCTCACGTAACGATAAACTATCCTAATCCAAGGCATACGTGCATTACAGAAAATTTCTGGGTATTACACGAGTAGTGGGGAAGGCAAAAACTCCCTTCCTAGAGGGAGAGAAGGTCATGAGTACAATGGCTGCACGAACCGGAACCCGGATGACTGTACGTCTGCGCGAGCAAGCCGGAAGGTGACAGGTCGTTACAAAATCCCAGGATCAAAACCTGGCTCTGATACCATTTGTAACGACCCATTTTTCCAGTAAGATATTGTCCGCTCTAGGGATTGGTCCATAACCCAATATCCTTCCCTCACGACTTTGTTTGGCCAGGACTTCTTGGTCAGTCACCCAACCTGGTACTACTCTCGTCGAAGCACTTTTAACTTCGGAGTTCTTATGGGATCCGTTGCTAATTGTGGCCCAAAACGTGTCTTACTATTTTGGGAGGGTTTCCTTACATATGTTGGATTTCCATATACTTCCCCAAGCGATGTGGGATTGTGACGACCCCTTCTTTACGACCTGGGATTCGCCTATACTCGAGTCTGGGATTCACCCTGCAACCCGAGGTTTGCCCCGAAGTTGTACTCATACGTACACATCCGGGTCATCACAATTTATCAAAGTAAGATCACATCGGAGCTTGAGTAAATTTGGAAAGGGTGGCAAATTATCTCGCAGATTTATCAGACCTTTTTAGATATTACAGAGGGTGGGTCCAATGGCTTACAAGATTGCACTACCTCCTCAATTGGCAGAAATTCACGATGTTTTTCATATTTCAATACTAAAGAAATATGAACCCGATCCTTCGCATGTTTTGGACTGGACGGAATGGGATTTGCAACTAGATATGGCAGTGATAGAAGAACCAGTTGCTATTCTGGATTCATAGGATAAGACGCTAAGGAGTAAAGTAATTCCAACTGTTAAAGTCTTGTGGAAGGGAAGAGGAGTTGAAGAAGCTACGTGAGAGTTTGAAAGTGAAATTAAAGAGAAACCCCCACCCCCCCCCCCCCCCCCCCCCCCCCCCAAAAAAAAAAAAAAAAAAAAAACTGTTTGGAAAGTAAGCTAGAAATAAATTTCAGGACGAACTTTTTGTAACAGGGGGAGAATGTAATGGTTCGGACCTTTGTCAAAAAAATGGTTCGAATTTTTAAATTAAAAAAATGTAATCGAGTATATTTATATTTAAAGAATGTATAATATACGTTGGAAAAGTTGGATTGAAGAAATGATACGTTAAAAGGTGAAAAACGTGGCCGATCGATCGCTCTTGTTGAATTTTAAATATATAAAAATTTAATTTTTCAGATAAAATTTCAATTAATTATAAACATTAGATTAAAATTTATCTAATTTAGATTAGATTAAACGTTAATTGAGTTTAAAGATTTATTAAACTCAATTTTATGGTAATAAACCAAAGTTGAAGGGCAAAATGGTATTTTTCAAGAGATAACAATGGTTTAATGGTAATTAACCATTAAACCACTATTGAAAAAAAGAGTTAAGTGGCAAAATGATAAGATTGGTTTTAAGTGGAGAAAAAGAAAGGAAGAGAGAGAGACAGAGAGAAAAAAAAAAAGAAAGAAGAGAAAAGGAAAAGGGAGAGAGAGAGAGAGAGAAAAAGAAAACGCAGAGAAGAGAGAACCGAGGGAAATAAGTGAGAAAAGAGAAGAAAAATAAAGGAAAAAGTGATTTTCTTCGATCCGTCATTTAGAGAAAATTATTTAGCTCGTTGAGAGGATCATTTTGGTGGAAAAATCGATAGATTTAGAGGAGATTTTTGGTTAAAGTGAAGGAACCGACAATTCGGTAAGTAAATCTAACGGTTAAAATAGTTGGTTTTTGCTTTATTGCATTACTAGGTGGAGATAGTTTACAATTATTCCTTGGTTCTATATAGGTTTAGAGATTATTGTGATTTGGTTGAGATTGGATGAATGGAAGTGAAAAATTGATATCGTTTTTACACAAATTGGATAATAAATTGTGAAATTTTATTTATTTCTGATTTTATTGAAATATTAAAACATAAAATTTTGAAAATGATGTTTTACGTTGAATTGAACGCATTGACTTAAAATATCAATTACATAGGTGGGTTGAGTTGCATTAATTTAAACCTGCATAGCATTACTTTATAACTTATTTTAAAGCGTGCATTTAGGAAGGAGGAAGTTAGAAGTCGTGTTAACATAAGAACTCATTGAACTGGACTTGCCTCTTCGTGTTTGATAAGTATGACTATGAAAATAATTGGGAAATTAACTATGTATCCTCCTTGGGTTGAAAATTCTAAAACTTCACAGAAAAGTAATGGGTAGGGTCCTACAGCCTTACCGGTGAAAATTCATAAACTTGTAGGGTTGTGTGATGGTCATATGCGTCAATTAGAGTGGATTGCATTGAATATTTTGTGAAAAGATGACTTTAAATGGTGAAATATTTATTTTAAATTGCATGGGATTTATCTATTTGTTGAGAATGGTTTTAAACTGTGGTTAATGACATGGATTTTTAAATGGTTCAATTACGAACATGCATGCATTTTTATGTAAATGACATGAATTTCAAATCAAAACAAATTGATTTAAAAAAGAATCAATGTTAGGTGGAAGATGGAGTGTGGTCCTAGATAGTGTAATAGAGTCTTAGTTAGCTATTCTAGCTCTTAGACTTATTTACTGGGCGTAAAACTCATTCTGTGGATATTCATATTTTTCAAATAACGAGATCGTTCACCGAGATGGGAAAGAAAATGCAACTTAAAGGACTAGAAGAGGCTCAGGATAAACCATCGAGGTAGATGATTTTGTTTTGCTTTGGAACCGGGATAGATAGTTTAAAAATTTTATAAACTCTTTTTGAACAATCACGTGTGTGTGACCTATTTTATTTGTAATAGCTTCCGTTAGAAAGCTCTGATAATTATGTACATATAGAAATGTTTAATGCATACATATTTGAAAAGTCGGTCTGTAATAAATATATTGTTTGGAATTGTATGGAAATATCTTATTTTAAAATTCCAGGTATAAGAAAAACGAGATTAATTAAAAATACAAATGTATCCATGCAAATTGAAAATTCAAAATTTATTATCATTTCCCACCTCGAGAATCCTAATCGTCGGGCCTCATCGGGTCGGGTCCTGACAGGGTTGAAATCCTAGAGGTTTGTAGTCTTGACCGTGTGATGGAAGTGTCAATCGCCGGTAGATCGGAGAAGTTTATAGTAAAGATCACGTAATGGAAGTGTTGACCACAAGTAGACCCGAGAAGTATAAAGTGTTGACTTGTGGGTCGGGGACCAATCTCCCCTAAACGGGTCGACAGCATGGTTTTTATAGGTTGTCGGTTTGGGTTCCTAGTCTCGGTATAGGGCCCGTCCTTGTGTCTCCCTTAGTGATTGAGAGGGAATTCCTAACTTTGGTTTTGTTTTAAGCTCAAACGAGTTTGTGGATTATGAGCCGATACCAGAAGTGGTAAATCCGACTAGTTAGAAGAAGAATCCTCGTAATGGTAGGAATTTTATACTTTTGCACTGTGTTGCATGGTTTTATAAAAACCTATTTTGGTTAGTTGTCACCTATATAAAACCTAACAGGTCTTGGTCGCCAGCACGTCTGCTTTTATGTATATGTATATACGGTTTTACATGTTTACAACTTATACATGTTTTTAAATTGTTATGATGGAGGTTTGATCCTCGTGATACTTTGAAGTCAAAGTATCGGGAGGATATCCCAATACTCCTTCTATTGCATGAAGGTTGTCTTATTTGCAAGTTACGAAATGAGTAATAGAGTGGTGATGACGTGCTTTTTGGGTTTTGAATCCCTAAACCTGATCAGAGTATCTTTGCATTGTACTTATATGAGTGGTGTCGCTACCTGGTTTTTAGATAGCCAACCACCCTTGTGAGGTGGCTAGACCTATAGGTCGCCATCACTTATTATCTTTCTTTCGAACTCATGAGGTGCTGCCTAGTTTTCGGATCGCCACCTTTCATGTAGTGTGCCAGAGGCGATTCTTGTGTTTTCACTGAGGTGAGTTTTTTATTGTAAAAGTATGATGATAACTTATTTTCATATAATTGTCTATGTATACAACAATGATTTGAATAATTGCCTCATCAGTTGCTTGTGGAGCCTTTTTTCTTAAAATGATGGAAAAAGTTCTCGTAGAATGATGATTTGAAAACCATATTTGTTAACTCGTCATGTTTTGGAAATGAAAGGTAAAAGACATTTTACATGCATTGCATTAAGTATTACCTGCCTACTGAGTTAGTCACTTACCCCAACGACCCCCTCTCTTTTAAAGAAAGAACGGGAACAGCGAGCAGTTGGGGTCCGAAAGCAGTTCCTTTCCTTTATTTCCTTCTTAAGTTGATGTGCCACGAGATCCACTTCCAAAACCTTGAGCCAAAAGGTACTCTAACTTGTTCGTTCATGTTATAAGTCTTTCTTTCTTAGCATGGATGATGAAGCATAGATGGAAGATGAAGTTCATGTTCAGAAGGATCATTCAACTCTCTAAGAAATTTGCTTCCAAACTGACCTATGAGGAGTCATTACAGAATTTGGCAGCCTTCCTTGTTTGTTTTGGAAGCATAAGTTTCATGAAGAATGCAGTTGACATCTTAAGGTTTTCATAATATGTTGAATCGTCGAATTTGGATGTCATTTTCTTGGTCAACAAGACCGATTACAGAGAGACTCATTCTCACAAAGGCCAATCCTAATTGAACCTCCCTTTCTTGAAGATGATAGCTTATGAAAAGCATCCTTGGAAGATTTGAAGTGAGATCCAAGCACTCTAGGCTTGGAGAAGACTTCCATGTGCCAACATGGGAGCAAACCCTCGGCCACTTCAAGCTTGAAGAGGGAATTTGTTTTCCTTGAATCAATTTTATGTAATCTTAAGACTAGTTTTATTTTCCATGCACTTTTAATTTGGTTGTGTAACATTTAATAGCCAAACATTGGTGCATTTGAAAGGGCACCTTGGCTGTGGTTTTGGAGGGAGAAACAAGCTGAAAAAATGACATTTAGAGAGCGAAAGAGCATTGCCAAAAATGGCAAAACAGCTCTTGTACTTGGCCTGTGGTTGGCCAAATGCATCCACTTTTGGCCTCCATCTTCAGCCATCTTTGGACCATGAATTGTAGCCCTAATTTGCTGAAAGGATGAGGTATTTAAACCATTCTTAACACCTTTTCAGCTCAATTTTTGAATGAATGAAAAAACTAGAGCTTTTTGCTTTAGCCTTTGTCTTCATTTTCGTTGAGTTATTCCGAAGAAAAGATTGTGAGCCAAGGTGTTCCTCTTTATTGCTGCCTTCTTCCACTCATTCAAGTGTGGAAATCCAGGGTAAAGTAGATTTCAAAACTCTCATTCAAGGTTTGTTGGAGAGCTCTCTTGATTAAAGAGAGACAAGGCTGAAAAGGTGCACCTTATAGCCAATTCAGACCAGCAATGATCAATCCTCCATATCTTTTCATCCTCCATGAATCAACCTCTGAAATTTTTAGAGTCCATCCTCAGTAAGTTCCAGTTAACATTTCGTGTCATTTGGAGTTGCCTAACAAAAGTTACACTGCTTAGAAATTGGATTATTTTCGGGTCAGTCAACAGAATCAGACCAAGCAATTTTTCCATTTTGTTTCAAGCATATCTCTTAATCCACTACGAATTTGAGGATGAAATTTTAGGAGAATTTCATATATAATTTTGGAAAGATTTTGTGAAAGTTTAAGCTCAATTCAATTTTTTTTGAAAAAGATATTCTGTTTGTATTTGGAGTCTCCTTCGGCCATTTGGTGGTGTAAATCCGAGGAGCATTCTTGTTGTTTTGGTTGTGCTTCTTGTAGGTGCTGTCCATACCAACCCAAAGCTTATCATGAGAGTTTTTAGTACTTTCCTAGTAAGGATCTAGTTATATTTGGGCATGTAAGTATTTGAATTTCGATCTGTAACCGTTAATGAACTGCTTTACTATATCGCACTAATATATATGTGACATGGACAATCTTACGAGAAAATCTCCATTAAGTGTGACGAATCTAATGTAATCAATATCTCCAAAAATCATTTCCAACAATTTCATACAAAAATGGTTGATTGCCTCCTAGTTTGATACGCTGAAATCGGTCAAACAACCACATTTAAACATAGGGCGACAACTGAGTCAATTTGATGAACTTCCGAATGGCGGTTTGGAAGGTTAGAATGCTTTCTCGGATTTAAGTTGTTTTGCTAGAACATACAGTAACTTCAAACAACTATAACTCAAGCTACACTTGAAAATTAGAGCTGAACTTTCTAAGCTTCTAGTCCAAGGAGAGGCAAATAATACCTCCAAATATTGTTGTCTAATTCTATTAGACAAAGACGTTATGGAAAAAATGGCGAAGGTCATCGGAGCTGGATCGCGCCTCTTTGGCTGAGAAAATAGATCAACTTTGGGAAGGAAGAACTCGCTTGTGTGAGATCGTATGGATACAATATTTGTAAACTGTGGTGTTTGGTGTGTGGGGAAGTTTTTCTTCAAAAATGAGAGGTCTAATCCTTGTGGAGAAATAGTTGAGAATGGATGAATCCGAATTGTTCTGAATAGTTTCCAGTGTGATGCCTATTGGCTCCTTTGGCCACCTTGCTAGAGTGACACTCTAATTCAGTTGGTTGAGAGATTGGGTGCTGCTTCGAAGACAAGTTCACATTCTTAAGGAAGAAAGTTAGAAAGCAACACGTAGTAAGAATCCTTGATTAAACTCACGAGAATCAAACACAACTTGTTACACTCACACAAATTAAATATGACTCATTGAAATGGCTAATGTTTTGAACAGAAATCTTCCAGACAGAAAATTGTTTTTCTTAATCCAAAAGGTCCTTTACATTCATGGCTTCCATGGGTATTTAATCCCAGCAAGAAAAAGATAAGAATCATTAAACTATAATACCAAAATAACCTTCAAGTAATGGCAATTCTTCACTTGACACCTTTTCACATGACACCTCTTTAAATGGCTCTTTTGGATTCTCCATGCCAATCTTTGTCTTCCTAAGGTGATGATCATCAGCTATGGTTCTTCAAACAAAATTTTACATTACTTGGTCCATTCAAATTTGGTCTTGGATTGGGGTTCTTTAGTGAGTTTCAAGTGGTCTTATTGCTTTGATCCTTCTCTTGCGTAATACGCTTGTCCTATCCGCCAAGATGTCATCATCCCAAGTCCAAAGTTTACTTGAGTGCTGATCCAAACCATGCACACACAAACACGATAAAACCCACAAAAACTCAGTCTGCATTTAGGAAAAATCGAGTGAGGGTTACAACTAAAGAACCAATAAATTAATGAAAATAAACACAAGCACAATGTTTAAATAAAACACACAACATAATAATAAAGATAGATAATAGGCTGGTCTTCAAAGATCCCAAAGATGCAATGGATCGGCTCACTATGAGCTAGGTGGTTGTGGGCTTCAAGGCTAGGTTCAACCTTGGCACCTTCATCTATTAGGCTCCTTTGGTAGAAACAAAACTTTCTGTAATGGGCCTGTTGTCATAGCAAACAATGCAGAATTTTAATGATCTACCTCACTCGTAAAACCTTGAGAAGTCACCTAAACCTTTATGAAGAACACTTTTTGTTTTAAGATTGATAAGACATTGTAAATGGCCAAATAGTCTTTGGGAGTCAAACTCCAGGCAGATTTGAAATATTTCAACAATCCCCTTGACTTGTGCTTTGTTCTCCACTTGTGTTTCACATTGATTAACTTCCAATTAAATTTGTTTGCCACATGATTGAAATTGAGGCATTGACTACTCTTTTCCCTTCCTCAGATGCCATGGTCGTCCACAGGAATGACATACGTAGGGGTTGAACTGACCACTGCCAGACAATCCAGTGCTGGCACTCAGCGTCTGACTTCCAATGGATCCCTGCCCCTGGAATATTTCTTGATTCTTCTTTCTGACTTTCCTCTCCTCCTTCTTGGCCAACTTCTTCTGGAAACTTTCATAGATGGCATCAAACACCCTCTCCTTCCTCTAAGTAGCCTAAAAACATCGAGGAGAGAGTCATACTGGTTCACAGCCACACCCTGTTATATCTTAGGCCTGAAGCCCTGCTAAAACTTAACAATCTGACCAAGCTCAGAAATTCCCTCATAATAGGGCAAGAGCTCATAAATCCAAGTGTACTACTCCATCACTATCATCGTCCCCTAAGCCAACTCATTATGTAATGCCAAGAAATTTCGATCATGGTTTTGAGTTTTAGAATAGTAAATTAAATCCGTGGCGAAGGGTAAGTTTTGATAGAACCTTAGGAATATCTGTAAAATAAGAAATGTTGGGAGAAATCGAATCGATAGACGAAATTATGAACGAAGCAAAGGATTTAACTAAGGGCATTTAAGTAAGTTATTAAGTAAAATTTTAGAATAAAAACTAGAAAATTTCCCCCCTTAGTCTTTCACTTTCTCTCTTCCCCATCGCGAAACCCCCCCTCTGGCAAAGAGTCATTCCTCCCCTCTACGTTTTCTATTCCTCCGATCGTTCTCCTCCGATTCCGGCAATTTTCTTCACTGTCTTCTTCCCCAAATAGCTACTCTAGGTAAGTTCTATACATTGGATATGTCTAGTAGTTGTAATAGAGCTGATTTTGGTTTAGGGTTACGTGAAAACTTTCCAGATTGTGAGAAATCGATAGGATAGCGATTGTATTGCCCATTGATGCTGCTTTGGTGGATATTTGGATAAGTAGAAGGAGCTAATGATGTTTGGTTGATTATTTAGGGTTAAGTTTTGGTGTTGGAAGTTATAAAACACCGTTAATGGAGTTAAGTAAATGATGAATTGTCTTAGCTCGGGGTTTCAATTAGTTTTGAGTTTGATTATTTAGGACTGATACTAATGACGTGTTATGAACATGCCTTAGGTAACCCAAGCCCTCAAAAGACGGTGCTCGGCATAGCTAGGAGGCCAGGTAAGTGGGTGTTAGGTTTCCGGCCCTTAAGACCCTACATTGTATCGATGTTAAGTTTTATGTGTTTCGATGATGTTTTCTGTTTGTGGGGCTGAAACAAGTCGGGTAGCTTAGGTTGTTGGTTAGTAACCGTGTGTTAGGTTTGTTTTACGAGTTAAGTGTGTTTAAACACATTCATGAATTGTTTTGATGGTATGTTATGATCAGATCTTCATGCATCATGTCTTCTCAAAAGAAAAACACACAGAATATTTTACATGCATGATTTCAAGTAAACGATATAAAGTATGTGATGATGAGTAAGGTTTGAGGATGAGTAGGGCCCAGGGCACGCGTAAATGGCAACTCATGGTAAGTGCGGTCTACGGGGTAGACGGGGTGGTGACTGGGGCTACTCATGCCTAAACTTACTCTTATATGTTAAGTAAATTAAAGAGATGAACATGTTTTGATAAACCATGCATTGTTATTACTCATGGATAGTGCACCTCCTTACTGAGTTTTAGGCTTAATGTGATTATCGTATGATGTAGGTGACGAGCACGAAGGGGAGGAACCTCCTCCCGATGATCATGTGTAGATAGTCGGTGGTTGGGGCTCGTGGCAACGGGGCGTGTTTTGGCTGGGTTGGATTGACCATGGGCGTACTCCGAGTGTTTTGTAGTAGTAAGGTGTGAAAATGATTGATTTTTTTTAGGATGCGATGAAATTTTAGGAATTACAAAAGAGTCTGATATTTTGAAATTGTATAGTAGATTTAGACTTGGAGTTATGTTGTAACGACCCCTTATCCCAGCAAGATATTGTCCGCTTTGGGGATTGGGCCGTAGCCCAATATCATCCCCTCACGGCTTTGTTTGGCGAGAACTTCCCAGAAGGTCACCCAACCTAGAATTGCTCTCGCCGAAGCACTTTTAACTTCGGAGTTCTTATGGGATCCGTTGCCAATTGTGCTCCAAAACGCGTCTTGGTATGCTGGGAGGGTCTCTTTACATATGTTTCATTTCCACATACTTCCCCAAGCGATGTGGGATTGTGATGACCCTCTTTTTATGACCTGTCACCTTCCGGTTCGCCCGCGCGGACGTACCGCCATCCGGGTTCCGGTTCGTGCAGCCATCGTACACATACTTGCACATTCGGGTCATCATAATCACCCCCCCCCCCCCGGAGGCCCAGCGTCCTCGTTGGGCACATTTCTGGTTGGGTTTAGGCTCTGATACCATTTGTAACGATCCCTTATCCCAGCAAGATATTGTCCGCTCAGAGGATTGGGCCGTAGCCCAATATCCTCCCCTCACGGCTTTGTTTGGCGAGAACTTCCCGAAAGGTCACCCAACCTGGAATTGCTCTCGTCGAAGCACTTTTAACTTCGGAGTTCTTATGGGATCCGTTGCCAATTGTGCTCCAAAACGCGTCTTGCTATATTGGGAGGGTCTCTTTACATATGTTTCATTTCCACATACTTCCCCAAGCGATGTGGGATTGTGATGACCCTCTTTTTATGACCTGTCACCTTCCGATTCGCCCGCGCGGACGTACCGCCATCCGGGTTCCGGTTCGTGCAGCCATCGTACACATACTTGCACATTCGGGTCATCACATATGTCATTTTGAATGATTTTATAAAAGTATTCGTTTGGTGATGGTTTAGGAAAATTTCATGTTTACATTTGGTGATGGTTCTGTGAGTTATGTGAGACGGTATTGGACGATTTTAGGTTTTCTTACCGTAAGGATTAGTTTGGTTTTTAGAACGATCCATGTAGTCTATCTCTGTGAGTTAGACGTGTTCGGTAGAAGTTATCGTCCACTATCACGTGGGGTTTAAGAGGGTCACGTGGACGAATGAGTCTGCGTGGACAAGGAAGTTAAGTAGTTTGTGTGGACGATAAGTCACGTAGACAAAGTAGTCTGCGTAGACGAATAAGTTAAGTAGTCTGTGTGGATGAATAAGTTAAGTAGTCTGTGTGGACGATAAGTCACGTAGATGAATGAGTCTGCGTGGACGAGTAAGTTAAGTAGTCTGTGTGGACGATAAGTCACGTGGACTGTAGTGACCCTTACACTATTCCCAATTTTCCCGTATTATTATTATTTTTTATACTTAAAACTTTAAACCTAACGTTCGAGCGGAAATAAAACTTTTAAAGTCGGAATCGAAATCGGAATTGAAATCGGTGAAGTCTATGTTTATAAACCATTTAAACAAAAACTTAAAACAATTATAAAACAAATTTAAAGCAATTAAAAACTAAATAACAATCGGCCAGGGACATTTGTCCCGAAATTGGCAGGGGCGATCGATCGCCCAAAACCGGCGATCGATCGCCGGTGCCAAAAATTGGAGGGGCGAATAATCGCCCCTCCTTGTGACCATCGATCGCCTCGCGATCGATGGTCAGGCAATCGATCGCCCCTTTGTGGGCGATCGATCGCCACACACTCTGGATTTTTCCAGAGTGTGGCGACCAAAAGGGGCGATCGATCCCCTCCTTAGGAGATCGATCGCCACTCTCCCTGGAAATGGATTCAAGGGAGTGCCACCCCCTTCCTTTCCTTTTTCCTTCCTCTTTCTTTCTTTCATTCCTTTTTCCTTGCATTCATATACACATAATCTACATTAAAACTTCAACATACTCTACTCCATAAACACGTAATATACAATCGCTCAAATCTCACCTATTTCACACTTCACCAATCACCCGAAATAAACGACTCAAAACGCAATTAAAACCAAGTACATTTTCATAAAAATGAACTGCGTGGTTCCGTTTGAAAACCAAACATTTCCTCCTGCTAAAATCACCAAGCAGTTCATAAAAATCTAGATAAAATCTTAACAAAATGTTTTATAAATTCAATTTACCAAAACGTTTAAAAACATCAAAACGTAATCCTATCAACTAATCAGATCCAAACATCCTAATATGTTCAACTATACAAATTTTCTTTCGATCTAACTATCGTATCCCAAAATACCTTTACATCTTTTCCCCACGGGTCAAAATACGGGTCAACTGCCCAGCACGCTACCACGGGCATTCTCCTTCAATCTGTACGGTCATCTGGTAGAGGGAAATCCTCCTCACCTGGATCTATGTCACCTACACCATACAGACACCTATAAGATAAAAATCTCAGCAAGCTCTACGTAAATGCTAATGCATGATCATGTATGCTCGATGCTATGAAAACCGTCCATGTCATTTCATTTCGGTACGTGTTAGTCTTGGTTACCGGGGCCTTTCTCAGTCAGATGGATAGGGCACATCAACTGGGTAGACAGCCCACACTATCTGAAAGGAGGGAGACCCGCTCACCACGGAACGCCAAGTCTGAACCTCTCCCCGAATAACCACCATTCGTTGTTTACTATGATACTTTACTTGCCACATGCATGCAATTCATTTTCTTTGAAATCAATGCGTAAATTCGTTTTCATGGCATTTTGAAAACTATGGTGCATGGACAGTTCAATACGTAATATAAATGTACATAACGAGAATACCATCAAAACATCGCAATACAAACCTATATAACAAACTAAACTTAAACTACCCATCAAAACCACAAAACACATTCAATGCACCAACAATCCTCAACAACAAAAACTCGACATATGGTGTAGGCCAATCGGCCACAGTAAGTCACGAGAACTTACCTATCGTCCTTAGCGCACCGAGCTCCGTCTGCGGGCTTTGGTCACCTAGAAAATTTCACAATGTCCTTTATTAAAATCGAGCCTAAACCATGAAATTTCGTAAACTAACGGAACTCCTAACTAAAGAAAATTTCCTAAAATTCTAATTTTCTTCTCTCGGGCATTTCGTCGAGCAATTTACGCTCACAAATCCTAAACCTCCATTAATGGAGCTTTCCATAACCTCCAATCACCAAAAATCGCAACCTAAGCATTTATACTATCTAACTACGTCCAATAACCATAAATACGGGATTACCTAACCGTTTCTAACAAAACCCAACTATTTTTACGAAAATCCTACAAAACCCTAACCGTTAAACAACCTACAAATTGAGAACTAACGGGATAAAACTATAGAATCGTACCTAGGACGTCGTTATGAGAAGAAAATGTGAAAGAATCAGTTGATCGAAAGACCGTTGGCCGGCGTTTGGAGGAAGTCGCCGTGGAGGAATCAGCGAGGAGAGGAAAACCTCTCTGGAAAATTTTGTGGGAATGGGGGAGGAAGAGAGAAGAGTTAGAGAAGAGTTAAGTTTTTATTAAAATTTACTTAATAATTTACCTTTTTGCCCTTTTTGCTTAATATTCAATTATTTCATTATTTGTTCTACCGATTCGGTTTCTCCAAATTTTCTTATTTTACCAATAACTCCAACTTATTACTAAGGTTCTATTAAAACCGTCTGTTCGCAATTCGGACCTCGTTTACTATTTTTACCAAAGTATCCCTTATATTACGATAAACGTAATTTTCGTAAAATTAGTGTTACAACTCCTAAAATTCTCGAAATTTTCTCAAAATCCTTATTAATTATTAGGATCGTAGTAACGCTTTCTTTTCGTAAAATGGAGTTGATTTGACATAACTACAAAAATGTCATTCATATGCGAAAAAATTGAAAACCCTTCGAAAACCGGGTGTTACATGGACGAATGAGTCTGTGTGGACGAGTACGTTAAGTAGTCTGCGAGTTATTAATATATATTTATATATATATACGGGAAAAGGTAGGGGAGAACTTCTTATAAGAAATGTTGAGGTCTTATGTTAAGTCTACATCACGGCAACTCCGTTGGCGGCCCTGGCCGGGTTGGGGTTGTTACACACTCAAAGCTCTCGTCATCAAATCATGGTGACTTCCACTACTTTACTGCCCTCTGAACACCTCAGTGAAGTCCTTACACTCCATGGACTGCACATCAAAGTTCGACCTTACCACGTTCCACCAACTTAATGCTAACTTCTCCAAGTAGTGAGTAGCATCCCAACCTAAAACTCATCTGAAACTTGGAGACACCCAGAGTTTAGCTCCATCTTCTGAAGTCAATTCTCTGTGTCCATAGTATTTGCACCACCCTCAAACACTGGCGGGTTCAGCCTGGTAAACTCTTTGAAATAAGCCATCTGAGTCATTCGGAGATTCTGGCCCGTACCACTACTTTACATATTACGCAACGCTTCCATCATGGTTGTGACAGGATTAAAAGTAGCATTGTGGGTTTGGTTACAAGGGTTCCTTCTCGGAGGCATTCTGACTTCTAAAAAAGGGAAATCCATTAAGGGTCAGAATAACCTTTCATGCACAAAAGCAACATTCCAACTTATCACACTATTAATCCTTAAGTAATCACTATTTGTGTGAACTTGGCTCTGATATCAAAAAATTATTTCACGACCCGGAGGCGGGCCAAATAGAACGCTGGGTTGGGCGACTCGATCCTCGGAGAGGACTCGATCACCAGCCAAAGGCTTGGTTCGCAGCAAAATTGTTGAACACAATTCAAAGTCAAACATTCACACAGTGATTACAGATATAATAGTGTGACAATAAAGAAAACAGTTCAATGAGTTCAAATATCCAAATCTAAACAATTATTCTTATACAGTCCCAAAGTATGGGAATTAGAAACACTCAAATACTGAAAGATATAAATATGGTTGTCACTGAATCTTAGCTACTCGATGTTCTTGTTCTTTCCTAGAAAGGGAGGTGTCTTTGGGGTGAGTGACTATCTTAGTATGCAGATTATACTAAATGCAATCATGGAAAACTTCTTTTACCTTGCATTTCCAAACATGAGTAGGTTATAATAGTTTTCAAAATATCTTTCTAGAAAACTCTTTTTTTCATCATTTTATTAAAACGGGTTCCGCGAGCCACTGATGAGGCAGTGACTCAAACATTGTCATATATATAGGCGATTGTACAAAAATATGCCATCATTGTACTTGTCATATAAAAATCACCTCAGTGAAAAAGAAGTGTAACACAATGACCATATCTCTCACACTAACACGGAAAAGTGGCGATCTAAAAATCCTACAACACATCATGAATCCGAAAGGAAATTAAATGGTGACTGCGACCCGAAGGTCTAGCCACGTCACTAGAGTGGCCAGCAATCCGAAAACAAGGCAGCAACACCACTCATACAAGTATAATAACTAAACAATATCTTAATCAAATTAGGGATTCGAAACCTAAGGAGCGCGTCATCACCGCCATATTACCTATTTTGTAATGTGCAAAAAGACAACATTCGCACAGCAAAAAGGATACTTGGGATATCATCCTGATACTTTGAAACTAAAACCGTCCAAAGTATCATGAGGACCAATCCTCCATCACAACAATATAAAACCATGCATCAATGGTAAACGTATAAAACTGTATATACATATAAGTAAAAACAGATATCTTGGTAACCAAGCCCCGTCATATTTTTATGCAAGTGACAACTCATTAAAATAGGTTTTTCATAAAAACATGCAATGTAATGCAAATAATATAAACTTCCTTCCTAGACAACGATTGTTCTTCTAGCCAAACGGAGCTACCACCTCTGGCACTGGCTCTACTCCGCAAACTCATCTGAGCCTATACAAAAATAAAAGTTAGCAAATCCATTTCAACCACTAAGGGAGACAAAAGAATGGATCTTGTACTGAGACTAGGAATCCAATCCAATACTTTAGAAACAGTCGCGAACTTCAAGGGTTTTCCTCTATTTAAAAAAAAAATATTCCCTTTAATAATTTATTTAATAAAGAAAATATAAATTATTATATTTTGTATATTAAATAAAATACTTAAATTTCGATTCATCGAAACCCAAACATTTCCACAAACCAAACACAATGTAAATTCTAAATTACTCAACTTTAATTTCCTCAAATTAACCACACGGTCATTTCCAAAATTACAGATTTTAACCCAAATGGCAGAAGATTTAACGTGACCACAACATGGTAAAAACGAGTCAACCTGTGATCTTTTTACTAAAATTTCTAAATTGTTAAATCATTTATACCATCTTTAAAACAGGCTCAACATGCTATTAGTGGGACAAGTTTGAAAACATTGCAATATACCTAGGTAGCTATATACAAAGTAAGTGCAACTATTTCCATTTGAAAACATCCCAATGAAAATGAGGGTCACTCAAGGACCCCTTCGACACATCATCATAGAAAGTTGGCGATTCGAAGACTCGACAACACCTCAAGAGGCACAAAGAAGATGAAAAGTGATGGCGATCCAACGATCCAACCACATCACCTGGGCTGCCGACAAATAACTCAGCAACGGTAAAACCCGTGAATCAAAGGGTGGCTGGCAATCTTAAGACCAGAGAGCGACACCACCCACAAAATCAAAAAGAGTGGTCGGCGATCCAAAGACCAGACAACGAGACCACCCACAGAATCATATCAATCAAAAATACCTTGGTCGGGTTTAAGGATTCGAAATATAAAGAGTGTATCATCACTACCCTATTATCCATTTTCGCAACATATAAACAATAACCTTCAAATAGCAGAAAGTATATGCAAACTGACTCTACTTGCTTTGGCTGCTTAGTCAGATACAACCCAAACCACCGGAGACCGATATCAGAAAGGTTCAACCAGCCCAAAACAAGCATCAAGCCAATCGGGCAAACATGTATATCAGCTTAAATGAATACCATGCACTTGAAATTTAAACATGTAAAATGTACTTACCTATATTTAAAAACTAACGTACTGGCAACTAAACTCTGTTAGAGTTTTCATAGGTGTCAAATGCACCAAAATTACGTTTTGAAATCAATGCAATACAATATAGAAACCTCTACCCATATGGAGACAACATCCTTATCAAATAGCTGACACACGTTATCAGGAACAAGCACTGGAAAACAGGGCATAAAAAACAAGAACATCGTCATAACCTATAACAATCTGACATAAAAAATCCCTAAAAAACTATGGGGATAAGTATAAGGTACTCCTAACCCAGGAGTAGAAACCCTAGACAAAAGGAAATAACAATCGATAGAAGATTTCATCATTAAAGTATAATGTCCGGGAGTCCAAAGTGTACTATGGAGCACTGTAGGACTCCACTGCGAAAGTTTCCCAAGCACCACCAGTTTCTGCCGCAGAAGTCCACAGTGCGCTACAAAACTACGCCGCGACAATCCACTTTGCACTACGGAATTGCGCCGTAAAAGTCTACTTTGCACTACGAAACTCCACCACGAGAGTCTTCAATGCAAAGTGGGATTCTATTGTGGGAGCTCGCAACGCAAAGCGAGACTCCGCCATAAGAGTCTGCGCACAATAGCAAAAGTTTGGAGAAAATTAAAAATTCTACTAAATCGAGAAAATGCATTAAATCCATCAAATCCTAACTTCCCAAAAAATCTAAAATCCAACAAAAATTCCTCAAACCTAATGGAGAAAATTTTTTACTCTAAACAAAATTTACCTACAACCAATTTGATTTATTTGACCAAATTCCCAAAACTCAATTACATGAAAAGAAAAATTCCTGAAATTCAGTTAAAGCTCAAATGCTTCAAGAATTTCTTCCTAACAAACCCCATTGTAAAAATACTAATATACCCAATGTAAGATTTTTGAATTTCACTATGCGGAACACAAAAATCGATGGTTTGATTGATTTGACTGAGAATTTACATGTGTACAAATGCTAACGAGGCAAGACAACTCGAGTCAACAAGAAACAAGTTTACCTCGAAAAATGAAAAAAAATTATTCAAGAAAAATAAAGAATAGAAAAATAGCAGACATTACATAATTAGTTTTCAGTTTAGTATCTTAGCATGAAGAAGCTCAAGTACAAATAGAGTTTCATGAGTCATCTAAAACCTGACTCTTTTGTAAAATTCCACGTGTCAAAGTTTTACATGAATAAGAATTAGAATAAATTTCCTTATTGAGTTTAGAGTATGTTCTGGGTTGTGAATAATGAAACTTAAAGGATTTTTGTTTAACATAAGGTAACAGTATATTAAATAAATTCATTAAATAAAGGGGTTAAAGAGTATGTATCGGAAAGTTAATAAAAAGGGTTTGGAAACCCTTTGTGCTCTCTCATTTTCTGCACAGCCACAAAAGAGAAGGAGAGGAATAGGGAGAGTAGGGGTTTTGGACGTGCGAACCGTCCCATTTTGTGGCCGGAATCGTGATTTCAAGGCTTGGAGCAACAACCTTCATGATGGAACATTGAGGGTAAGTCAATTTCTCCTCTCCATTTTTAGGTTAGAAGTTAGGGTTTTGGATTGGGAACGAATTCGAGCAATGGAGCTCAAATCCGTTTGATTATTTTGGATTGTTGATATTTCTAAAGTTTGTCCACATTTAATCATAGTTTAGAGGTGAGAAATAGCAGAGAAGAGCAAGTTTCATGAACTCTCATTCGCTGGAATCAACTCAGAGATCGTCACTTCAAGGGAAGTGTCAACCGGGCGTGCTTTTTAGATTGAACAGAGAAGTTTGAAGTGTCGACACTTCAGAGGAGGTGTCTACCACACGACTTTTTAATTTTTGGAAAGTGTCGACTGCTAGAGTATTTTGGGTTGAAACCTGAGAGGTATAAAGTGTCGACTGCTGGTTAATCTGAGTGTTAATAATGTTGATCGGTGGATCGACCCCCACTTAGAAGTGTCGACTACATGGCCTGTATTTTTGAAAAGTTTTGTAGGATTGGATTCCTAGTCCGATATGGATCCTAGTGCTGAGTGAGATATTCCTAACAATGTTTTCTTTTTAGGCTCAAATGAGTTTGCTTATTTTGAGCAAGTACCTGAGGTTGCCACTCCTGTAAGAAAGAGGAGTAGTCATCGTCGAGGTAGAAATTTAATGATTTCTGCATTGCATAGTATTTTTTCGAAAACTATTATTTTGGTAGGTTGCCACTTGTAAAAGTATGATGGGTCTGGTTGCTAACACGTCAGTTTTATACGTATATGTACATATAGTTTTCTCACATTTATTTTCAGCCTGACATAATTATAGTTTTGATGTGTATGTTGAGCATATAAACCCTCTTGATACTTCGAGCAGTCTTGGTGTCAAAGTATCACTAGGCTATCATGTTAAACCTTTTGTTGCGTCAAGGTGGTATTGTTTACATGTATGAAAACTAGCAATAGGATAGTGATTACTCGCTCCTTGGGTTTCGAATCACTAAAATTGATCAGGGTGTTAATGGTTCGAGTTAATGTTGTGGTTTTTTGTCGATCGCTAGTCACTCGAGAGATAGGTTGGATCTTCATACCGCCGTCACGATTTCCTTTGGTCTCATAAGATGTTGTTGGATCTTCAGATCACCATCTTTCTAGGATAGTATGCTAGAGTGATCCTTGTGTGAAACTCCATTTTCACTGAAGACGTTTTTTTGTGGAAAACTATGAGCTTAATTTTTCAATGTATAGTCACTTATGTACGTGGCATGTAACACCCGAGATACGACTAGGTAATTTTCCTAACTGTATTAACGGTCATGAATATTTAATCTTCGCGGTTTAGAATTTTATGACAAGTTTAATTAATTATATGTGGGTTTTAAACTAGGTTGAGTGGCAATATTGTAATATTGGAAGTTGAGATCAGTATATAAAGAAAAAGGAAAAGTTTTAAATTTCACTCAAGCCACTGTAGCCGACATCTTCTACTCTCGGCAATTTCTCCTTCCCCGAGCTCGCACCCCGCCTGCCAGCAATCTCCCTTCGACGACCGGTTTTCCCCGCCATTTCCTGGATACTCTACGCCCGAGGTATGAGTTTGTCAATGTAGTTATCTGTTAGTTGATTAGCCTTGTCTTCTGCTTGGCATTGTAGTTTTGGACTTTTCCAATGGCCGACTAATAATAAGGATATCTAAAATCTGAGAGTTGTAGTGTTATTTCCCGAATCGATTCTGGACATTTTAGATTAATCAATAGTCGAATCTGTCGGTCTTGTTTTTGGGATTTCAGACTACACTGAGTATTAGACTAAGGAAACTCAGGAATGACTTTAACTAATAGATCCTAGGATGATTTATGAGTAAAGTTTTAGGATTTTGATTTAACTACTGTAATGCACATGTTTTAGGTGAAGAAGTTGAAGAGAAGAGGTTCAGATTGCTAAGGAGACCAGGTAAGTGGATGTATTAGGATTTCTGGCCACTAGGGCCCTACACCATAAGGATACTAGGAAAAATTGTTGAAATGTTTAACTGATGATTTTGACTAGTAGTTTGCCATGATATGAAGTATTTGAGCAGGAAGATGTTAAGTTACATGATGTTCTATTCGTGCATACAGTATGATATTCCTCTGTGAAAATTCGTGTCCATGCATTATGTGCTCGTTTATGATTAAGTTAAGATTATGAAAAGAAAAACAAATGTAAGCATGATTAAGCGCGGAACGGGGGAATGACTATGACATGTTCACAAGGCTTATGCATGGCTCGCGAATTCTCCCACTGGTGGAGGCCGAGTTGATGATAAGCATGGCTCGTGAATTCAATTCTCCCACTGGTGGAGGCGAGATAATGATACGTATGGCTCGTGAATTCTCCCACTGGTGGAGGCCGAGATAATGATAGTATGGCTCGTGAATTCTCCCACTGGTGGAGGCCGAGATAATGATAAGTATGGCTCGTGAATTCTCCCACTGGTGGAGGCCGAGATAATGATAAGTATGGCTCGTGAATTCTCCCACTGGTGGAGGCCGAGATAATGATAAGTATGGCTCGTGAATTCTCCCACTGGTGGAGGCCGAGATAATGATAAGTATGGCTCGTGAATTCTCCCACTGGTGGAGGCCGAGATAATGATAAGTATGGCTCGTGAATTCTCCCACTGGTGGAGGCCGAGATAATGATAAGTATGGCTCGTGAATTCTCCCACTGGTGGAGGCCGAGATAATGATAAGTATGGCTCGTGAATTCTCCCACTGGTGGAGGCCGAGATAATGATAAGTATGGCTCGTGAATTCTCCCACTGGTGGAGGCCGAGATAATGATAAGTATGGCTCGTGAATTCTCCCACTGGTGGAGGCCGAGATAATGATAAGTATGGCTCGTGAATTCTCCCACTGGTGGAGGCCGAGATAATGATAAGTGTAAGGACCCCGGCCAGGAGCCGTCACGTGTTCATATCCTTTCATTAATCGTTTGCTTCACTTTTACTATTATTACATTCACTTACTATCTCTCAGCAGACTTTCACATTTTACATATATATTTTTTTTTCTAAACTGGTAATAGAGACGCAGAACCATTAAGGAAGACGAACCCTCTCATGCCCAACTTCCCACGCCTCGTCGGCTCAAACTTTCACAGAGTCGAGCGACTGGACTCGGTCATCGGTTTCTTGACAATTTCGGGAAAAGAGGAAGTGCCCTCAATTCTCTTAACAAAATACCACTCGGGTCTGCATGGGTTGCATGCGTTGACAACCCTCAGAAACTTAGTCGTCCGGTCATCACGTGTATTACGCGTGACTCGCTTATCATCACCTAAAAGGAGACATCCTCCGGTGGGCACGTGGGCCTCGCGTGCTAAATTAAAACATCATTCGGTCACTAAATGACAAAACACATTTTACATCTTCCGGTCGCTAAGCGACAAAACACATTTTACATCTTCCGGTCGCTAAGCGACAAAACACATTTTACATCTTCCGGTGACGTCATCCGGAAGACTAAACCATCATACAACTATTCTTCGGCATCTGCCGATGGCGTCAGCCGGAAGACTAAACCAACAAACAACTACCCTTCGGCATCTGACGATGGCGTCAGCCGGAAGACTAAACCAACAAACAACTAGCCTTCGGCATCTGCCGATGACGTCAGCCGGAAGACTAAACCATCGAACAATTAACTCTCGGCATCTGCCGATGACGTCAGCCGGAAGACTAAACCATCAAACAATTAACTCTCGGCATCTGCCGATGACGTCAGCCGGAAGACTACCTCTTCCAGCTTCCGTCTTACGGTAGAGAACTCTAAATCATCAAAAGACTCCTTCCAACAGAAAGAAAACACAACTCATTCAAAATGCATATAGTGGAAGACTTAAGCAACAGACCATTTATAAATCTATATAATCATTCCCTGACTCAGTGATCCACTAGACGGTTTCAAAGCTCAACGTTTTAAAATAATCTCATCCTACTTAAACTACCATATTCTTTAACATACTGTAACATAAGAGTCTTAACCAGGGGTCATAAATCGCCTCTCCAGTCCCGCACTGTCACCTTGAGCATCCTCCAGCAACCAGCCTTAAGCATCCTCTTTGAACATAACATCCTCACCTGAACTTTCTTCACCTACACCATAAGGTTTAACTATAAGCCTAATGCTTAGTAAGGAATGCATGCTGACAGATATACATGAGTACACAATTTAAAGGGACATAAGTTCATAAACCATTCTTCATTCATGTTCATCTTTATCCTTTACATAACATGTATTAAGGCAGGTAACGAGGGAGGAAGACAGGGGTACATAGTCATTTGCCTATCGCGGCAGTCGTACATAATCATTTGCCTATCGCGGCAATCATGATACATCACTCGGCCTCCCCAGTGGGAGAATTCGCGAGCCATACATATCATTAACTCGGCCTCCACCAGTGGGAGATTTCGCGAGTCGTACATATCATTAACTCGGCCTCCACCAGTGAGAGATTTCGCGAGTCATACTTATCATTAACTCGGCCTCCACCAGTGGGAGAATTCGCGAGTCATGCATAACATAGTCTTTCCCCGCTCTGCACTTAATCTTGGTTACATTTGCTTTTCATATTCTCAACTTAATCATAACAGGGACACAGTGCATAGACATAAAGTTCGTAGAGAGAAGTCATATCATGAGGACAAGTAAAACATCCTGTAACTTTACATTTACTTACACAACTTCTTCATATCGTGGAAACAACAAATCATAGTCAATAAGCTAACATCTCAGTGATTTCCTAATACCCTTGCGGTGTAGGGCCCTAGTGGCCGGAAATCTTAATACATTCACTTACCTGGATTCCTTAGCACTCCGAGCTTCTTTCCTTTAAACTTCTTCACCTAAAACATGTACATTACAGTAGTTAAAACAAAGTCCTAATAGTCCTAATCATAAACCATCCTAGGATCTAATAGCTAAAGTCATTCCGATTCCTCTGTTTGACACACTGCAGTCTGAAATCCGAAACTAGGTGGACAGGTTTTACCATTGATTAAATCCGAGTTGGTTACTTAAAATGCTCAGAATCGATTCGGGATGACATTTCTACTCTCAGATTTTAAAAGTCTAAAGCTACTCGGCCACTGCTAAAAATATCCGAACTCAGTGCCGAGCTGAAAACAGAGCTCTATTTACTAATGAATGACTACATTGTCCATTTCATACCTCGGGTGTGGATTTGCAGAGAAGAGCAAGCTCGAAACCAGCCGTCGGTAAGGGAAGTTCTGGTAGCCGAGAGCAAGAACTTGGGAAAGAAGGAATCGCCGAGAGGGAATTTCGGCTACAGTGGTAATAAACGAGGTTTAAGGTTTCCATTTCTATTTATACTAAATCCATCGATTTTAATTACAAAACTGCCACCCAACCTTGTTTCACACAACTTGTAATAAATTTGTCTTAACATTAAATTTAAATCATAATGGTTAAATAAGAGGGTGACAATGAAAATGGTCAGAAAATCACCTGGCCAAAATGTCGGGTGTTACAATAAGTATGGCTCGTGAATTCTCCCACTGGTGGAGGCCGAGATAATGATAAGTATGGCTCGCGAATCCTTCCACTGGTGGAGGCCGAGATGATGATAAGTATGACTCGCGAATTCTCCCACTAGTGGAGGCCGAGCTAGTCGTTACTATGATTGCCCGGTTGGCAATGATCATGTGCCTTTTCTTTCTCCCTCGTTCCCTCCCTTAATACATGCTATGTAAATGATGAAAATGAGCATGAATGAAGAAAGATTTACGAACTTATGTTTCTTAATTTGTACATCCATGTATGTCTGTCACCATGCATTCCTTACTAAGCATTAGGCTTATAGTTAAACCTTATGTTGTAGGCGAAGAGACTACAGGTGAAGATACAAATTTCAAAGAGGATATTTAAACCTGGTTGCTGGAGGATGCTCAATGTGACTGTGCGGGACTGAAGAGGCGATTATGACCCCTGGTTATTGCTTCCTTATGTCAGTAAGAATACAAGAACTGGAATTATGTAGGATAGTGTTAGTATTGTCTGAGTCAACTTCTGAGTCTGGAATTAATTTTAAGGAATTATCGAACGATCTGTCTTGCTTAAGCCTTCCGCTACGTTTATTCTGAACGAGTCTCTAATTTTCTATACGTATGAATGTTAGGGCATTGAAATTTGAAGTCTGTGAAGATTAAGTCTATCAGATGATGTCGAGTGTTTTAGTCATCCGGTAATGTCGAGTGTTTTGCTCGCCGGATGATAAGAGTTAAGTCGTTTGTCGTATAGTCACCAGATGATGCGGGTATTTACAATACCGGGGGAGGTGAGTGTTATTTTGTCGTCTAGCGCCCGGTGGATGAAGTGTATTTTATTCACCGGATGATGTGAGTGTTTTTCTTGTCGTCTAGTGACCGGATGATGTAGAGTATTTCTTCGCCGGAAGAGGAAAAATGTTATTTTGTCGTCTAGTGACCGGTGGAGGAAGTGTAGTTATTCACCGGATGATGTAGACGATGTTTGTCGTTTAGTGGCCGAATGTGATTTAATAAGTCATGTGCGATGCACGTGCTCACCGGATGATGTTTCTTAACTAGTTAGATTTTAAAGAGTCACATGTTTGACTCGTGTTCACCGGTGGATGTCCCCTACTGGGCAATGTTTTTAAATTGAGCATGTGAAACCCACGGACCCACCGGTAGATGTCTTCTATTAGGCTATGATAAGTGAGTCACGCGGAGTACACGTGACAAATCGGATGGGCACACCCTGCCAGCCGATGCATGCAAATCCATGCAAACCCGAGTAGAATCACGTCAAATGATTTGAGGACATTTCTCCCTATCCGATTATGTTTTGGAGCTGACAATTGAACTTAATCGACTGACTTGTCGATGAGTGAGCTTTAGAAACATGAAGGAGTCAAGTTTAAGTTTTAAAAAAAAGAGGTACCTATATTGAATAGGGTGTGGAAATTAAGAAGTAAATGATTATGAATGTCATGTTTACGTGGCGATCCCGTCGGGGTTGTTACATGGCAGGTTTTTATAACTACCTCACAGAGGGCTCATGGAGCCGATTTGGATAAAAAGAGGGAAAAAAGTTTTCTTAAAAAAATTTATGAAGACTCATGCATAGTTTTGAAGTCTAATCACGGTTTTGAAATAAAAAGAGAATCTCGTACTTAAAACGAGAAGCATTATGTAACGACCCCTTTCCCCAGCAAGATATTGTCTGCTCTGGGGATTGGGCCGCAGCCCAATATCCTCCCCTCACGGCTTTGTTTGGCGAGAACTTCCCGGAAGGTCACCCAACCTGGAATTGCTCTCGCCGAAGCACTTTTAACTTCGGAGTTCTTATGGGATCCATTGCCAATCGTACTCCAAAACGCGTCTTGCTATGTTGGGAGGGATCTCTTACATATGTTTCATTTCCATGTACTTCCCCAAGCGATGTGGGTTTGTAACGGCCCCACTTTCAACGACCGAACTCTCCGGCCCAACCCTCTGGGATCCGCGGAGAATTCGTTGAACCCTCTAGCCCAACCCTCTGGGATCCGCAGAGTTTTAACCCATACTCCGGCCCCAACCGGGCACATACGTCCTCTGAGGATCCGCGGAGCATGGGTGGTTCTAACACATACGTTGAAAGTCGGGTCGTCACAATCACCCCCTCTCGGGGGCCCAACGTCCTCGTTGGCCACATTTCCGGTTGGGTACAGACTCTGATACCATTTGTAACGACCTCTTTCCCCAGCAAGATATTGTCCGCTCTGGGAATTGGGCCGCAGCCCAATATCCTCCCCTCACGGCTTTGTTTGGCGAGAACTTCCCGGAAGGTCATCCAACCTGGAATTGCTCTCGCCGAAGCACTTTTTGTAACGACCCCGGCCAGGAGCCGTCACGTATTCATATTCTTTCATTTACCATTTGCCTGACTTTTACTATTATTACATTCACTTACTATCTCACAACAGACTTTCACATTATACATATATTTTTTTTTTTATTTTCTAAACTGGTAATAGAGACGCAGAACCATTTAGGAAAACGAACCCTCTCGTGCCCGACTTCCCACACCTCGTCGGCTCAAACTTTCACAGAGTCGAGCGACTAGACTCGGTCATTGGTTTCCTGACAATTCCGGGAAAAGAGGAGATGCCCTCAATTCTCTTAACATAATACCACTCGGGTTTGCATGGGTTGCATGCGTTGACAACCCTCAGAAATTTAGTCGTCCGGTCATCACGTGCATTACGCGTGACTCGCTTAACATCGCCTAAAAGGAGACATCTTCCGGTGGACACGTAGGTCTCACGTGCTAAATTAAAACATCATCCGGTCGCTAATCGACAAAACACATTTTTCGTCTTCCGGTGACGTCATCCGGAAGACTAAACCATCATCAACTGTTCCTTCGGCTTCTGCCGATGACGTCAGCCGGAAGACTAAACCATCAAACTCTAACATTCGGCATCTGCCGATGATGTCAGCCGGAAGACTAAACCGTCAAACAATTAACCTTCGGCATCTGCCGATGACGTCAGCCGGAAGACTAAACCGTCAAACAATTAACCTTCGGCATCTGCCGATGACGTCAGCCGGAAGACTAAACCATCAAACTCTAACATTCGGCATCTGCCGATGACGTCAGCCGGAAGATTGCCCCATCCAGCTTCCGTCTTACGGTAGAGAACACTAAATCATCAAAGGACTCCTTTCAACTGGAAGAAAACACAACTCATCCAAACGCATATAGCGGAAGACTTAAGCAACAGATCATTCATAAATCTACATAATCATTCCCTGACTCAGTGATCCACTAGACAGTTTCAAGCTCAACGTTTTAAAATAATCTCATCCTACTTAAACTACCATATCCTTTAACATACTGTAACATAAGAGTTTAAACCAGGGGTCATAAATCGCCTCTCCAGTCCCACACTGTCACCTTGAGCATCCTCCAGCAACCAGCCTTAAGCATCCTCTTTGAACATAACATCCTCACCTGAACCTTCTTCACCTACACCATAAGGTTTAACTATAAGCCTAATGCTTAGTAAGGAATGCATGCTGACAGATATACATGAGTACACAATTTAAAGGGACATAATTCATAAACCATTCTTCATTCATGTTCATCTTTATCATTTACATAACATGTATTAAGGCAGGGAACGAGGGAGGAAGACAGGGGTACATAGTCATTTGCCTATCACGGCAGTCATACATAATCATTTGCCTATCGCGGCAATCATGATACATCACTCGGCCTCCCCAGTGGGAGAATTCGCGAGCCATACATATCATTACTCGGCCTCCACCAGTGGGAGATTTCGCGAGTCATACATATCATTAACTCGGCCTCCACCAGTGGGAGATTTCGCGAGTCATACATATCATTAACTCGGCCTCCACCAGTGGGAGAATTCGCGAGTCATACATAATATAGTCTTTTCCCCGTTCTGCACTTAATCATGGTTACATTTACTTTTCATGTTCTCTACTTAATCATAAACGTGGGCATGATGCATAGACATGAGGTTCATAGAGAAAAGTCATACCATAAGGACAAGTAGAACATCCTGTAACTTTACATTTACTTACATAACTTCTTCATATCGTGGAAATAACAAGTCATAGTCAATAAGCTAACATCTCAGTGATTCCCTAATACCCTTGCGGTGTAGGGCCCTAGTGGCCGGAAATCTTAATACATTCACTTACCTGGATTCCTTAGCAATCCGAACTTCCTCTCTTTAACTTCTTCACCTAAAACATGTACATTACAGTAGTTAAAACAAAGTTCTAGTAGTCCTAATCATAAACCACCCTAGGATCTATTAGCTAAAGTCATTCCGATTCCTCTGTTTGACACACTGCAGTCTGAAATCCGAAACTAGGTGGACAGGTTTTTCCATTGATTAAATCCGAGTTGGTTACTTAAAATGCTCAGAATTGATTCGGGATGACATTTCTACTCTCAGATTAAGAAAATCACAAACTGCTCGGCCACTGCTAAAAATCCGAACTCAGTGCCGAGCTGAGAACAGAGCTCTATTTACTAATGAATGACTACATTGTCCATTTCATACCACGGGTGTGGATTTGCAGAGAAAAGCAAGCTCGAAACCGGTCGTCGGCAGAGGAAAGTTCTGGTAGCCGAGAGCAAGAACTTGGGAGAGAAGAAATCGCCGAGAGGGAATGTCGGCTACAGTGGCAATAAATGAGATTTAAGGTTTCCATTTCCTATTTATACTAAATCCATCGATTCTAATTACAAAACTGCCACCTAACCTAGTTTTACTCAACTTGTAATAAATTTGTCTTAACATTAAATTTAAATCATAACGGTTAAATAAGAGGGTGACAATGAAAATGGTCAGAAAATCACCTGGGCGAAATGTCGGGTGTTACACTTTTAACTTCGAAGTTCTTATGGGATCCGTTGCCAATCGTGCTCCAAAACGCGTCTTGCTATTTTGGGAGAGATCTCTTACATATGTTTCATTTCCATGTACTTCCCCAAGCGATGTGGGTTTGTAACGGCCCCACTTTCAACGACCGAACTCTCCGGCCCAATCCTCTGGGATCCGCAGAGAATTCGTTGAACCCTCCGGCCCAACCCTCTGGGATCCGCGGAGTTTTAACCCATACTCCGGCCCCAACCGGGCACATACGTCCTCTGAGGATCCGCGGAGTATGGGTGGTTCTAACACATACGTTGAAAGTTGGGTTGTCACAAATTAGGTATAACGTTTCTACTGAGTTAGTCACTCATCATTACGACCCTCCCAATCCAGCTAAATAGAAAGTTTAACAGGTTAGAGAAATAAATATAAAGAAAAATGCAAGTTTGGAGGTTATATAATATATGAAAAAAAACTTTGTTATTACCTACTATTCTTTCATCTTTTGAATACTTAACAGGTGGAAATTACACAATAAATAGAGGGATAAGGGAGGAACTCGTCACATAGTTTAAAGTCACACAGTTGTGTATAAGAATAGAATAACATCATATTTATGCATAAAGATATTGTTCGAAATATTGATTACTAAAAAAATGACACATTTGAAATGAGAATATGAGAGAAGACATTGATTAAAATATTAAGTACTAAACAAGTGGTATGTCTCAAACGGTAATAGTTCAAAATATCATATTCTTAAGCGTATTTCTAATTTACATGTCATATTTGTATAATTTATTCAATAATTTAAGTGCTTTTATTATTTCAATTATTTATAATTTGTTATACTTATTATATTGATGAATAAACTATACATAAATATAAAATTAAGATATGAGTTAGAATATGTTTGTATTTTTTATAATTTCGTGATTGTTTAATGACAAAAATAAATTTAAAATTAAAAAAATTTAATGAAAAAAAAAGTAAAAAAAAAAAGTAAAAGATTAAATTGAAATGATCGTGTTTTATGAAAAAATAAAAAGTAAAGTGATTAAAGTTAAGTGTGAAGTACAAGTAGATCTTATCTATTTTATTTTTATTCTCTAATCTGACGTTCTATTAGAACGAATATTGATTGATGTAATTAATATATTAAATTATAAATAATTAAAATAAGTTATTAATTGTACCAATCAATATTTGTTACGTCAGAGTATAAGATTAGATAGTAGAATTAGACAAATAACCCTAATTTTATTATATTTTTTTAAACAAATAACTCTGGAAGCATTAGCAATTAAATCTTTGTCTTTGAAAAATAGTGAATTCTTTTATGATTTTCATAATGGCGAAGTTTAATTACCAATGGCTCCTAAGTTGCTGCTAGCTATTAAGTTTAATATATAATATGTAGTTTACCTACAAATAAAATCACGTTTTACTTTGAAATATGAGATTATACCGGAAATTAAATTCTCAACCGGCTGTCGGACCCAGAGTCGGAACAGGAAGGTAACACTTGTTTTAGGCTCAGGTCGAAGGTGAAATTTGTCCATGCCTCTGAAATTGGTTGCTCTTGTGTGAGTAAATATGTTGAATGCCATGGAGACGAAGACGAGGAGAAATATTGCTGCTTTCATGGCGTTCGGTACTAAGGGAGACGTGTATCCGATCGCTGTAAGTCCCTTCTTGTTCCCTTTTTTTTATTCGTTTTCATTTTTTTTCCTGAAAAACTTCGTCAGGAGCAAACAAAAAGCATTAAATGGTCATTAGTTGATATTTGTTTAGAATGAAAAAATGGCAACATGTCCTCTGTTTTTGATACAGACATTAAATTTGTCTAAATTTAGTAGGATTACAGATGTGATTTGGAAACTATGAAGGTTAGAGGGATCAAATTCTCTTCCACCTCTAGTAGTATTCATATAACTCTACCTTCAAACATTATGTTAGTTCCAGGATAATCGCATCCAGTGTACAATACATTTTTTTTACCCCTGAACTGTAGAGGTATTGAAACACTAGACTATTTTTCGTGTGAAAGAAGTACTTCAATTTTCCATTCGGTTTAGTTATTACTGTCTCAATATCTGTTATTGTCGCTGGGTAGAAAATCACCCCATTCTCATGGGTTCTTAATTTATCTAGAATTTTAGTTGAAATTTTCTGGTTGAAAATTCTCAATCATTTCTTCCTCACGCATATTTTTTTCCCTTGTTTTTGATTGAAGGCCACATTTGAGAATAAAACATTGAGTGTTTTTGACCAAGTGAGGATTATTAAATTAAGAAAACATATGAGTCCCAGTAAGCTGGTGGTGTCAAACGTTGAGTTCAGGGTTGAAAACTGTAGTTATCTTACTATATATGTTGTTTTGAGAGTTAGATCTTACTTGGACTCAAGTGTTATATTTTGATGCATATCAACAGCATTTTACTTAGGGAAATTTTATGCACACTTATGTCTAGTGCCTTCTGTTTTGTAACTTTTTACAGGCTATTGCAGCTGCTTTTGCTCGTGACCAGAAACAATATCATGTGGCTCTGATAACACATTTAGCCCATGAGGTTGGTATAAAATGTTTTTAAATTACTTGAATTAATCTTGAGTCATGAGAATGGACAGCTACATTTATTATCAATGTGTAAACAAAATTAGATTTTATATACTTGAAAATGCTATTGAATAAGATATTGGTAGGGATAATATAGCATAAAATTCAGGCTCCTGGTGGATCTGAATTTCTTGTACAGGCCCTCATAGCTCGTTATTTCTTTTAAATCAGGTGATGCTTGGAATAAGGAAATTGTATTTTTCTGTCTGTAGAGGGTCATTAATGTTTTCTTTGTTTGCTCTTAGTCGCTGGTCTTATGGAACCTGGCCAATCAATCTATTACCAAATTCTCTATACATCGGCTAGCTAGATGGTAAAGGAAATATTTTTTCCTTTTTCTTAATAATATATATTTGATTAGAGAAGGACGATTAAAAGGAAGTTAGATGATGAGTTTACTGGCATTATCAGGAACTTTGGAAGGAGCTACTTTTTTACGTAACCTAAGTAGCATGCTATAATAGCAATGTGTTTTGAAGAGCTTACTAAGTAAATATATCAATCTTCCATATGTTTTTTGCTTTAATTTTTTTTTTTCACTGTTTCCTCCTTCGAACCATTATTATAGTGATAATCGTTCTATCAAAGAGCTTTTCCTATTCATGACGAAGATTTAGAATTTCAACACGCTTTTTTCTATTAAGTATTCAAGAGTCAAGACTGTTGATTTAAACTAATTACAAAGCTTAATACATTGATTTACTGATTTCATACAGAATTTGAGTTCTCACTTAGCAGAACAAAATGTTGAGTATGTCCCAATTTCATCCCCTCCTGCTCTTTCTTTCCGTCAGAATCATGATACTGCAGGTAGTTAAACGTATGCTTGTTAGTGTAATATCTTGATTTGGCTAGAAAAAAAATGAACAAATTTTTCATTTCTGAATTTTTATCTTTTTACTCTTTGGTTCAGCGGACCCATCATTTGCACAGCAGAAAGAGCTTATTACAAAGCAACATAGACAACAGTGTTATTCTGTAATTGAAAGGGTATTTGGAGATGCCCCGAGCATGGAGGGTGATTTTATTCTAATAAACTTTTTCGCACTGGTATTTCCTATAAACTGAAGCATTACTGTCTTCGTTTTTTTTTTTTAGATTCTCAGCGTCCATCAAAGTGTTAGCTTGTTTGAACTTATCTCTAAAGTCAAGAAACCAGTGAAACCACATATTCTTTCATAACTTCTAGTGCTCCTGAGGTGTTCTTTCATGGATTGTCTCAAGTTATTGAGTAGTAAAATTTATATCTTAGTCAATCCAATGTTTGTTTGAAATGTTTGACAAGCTGAATATGCTTCGTTAAGGAAAGAATTTTTTTGAAGTTTAGAGTTGCCGAGAAGTTGTCGTATTCGAAGTAAAAACTGCCTCTAATATAACGTCCATAATACCCATAATACAACATATTATTCTCCTCCTTTATACGCCTCTCGTAATGGAAATTAACTGGATGTCTTTCTGTCCAGGGTCGATCCCTAAATTACTGTTCAGGCAATCAATCCTGACTTGTGGATTCCTCGTGTAGGAAGATGATAGGAATCTGATCACAACAATCAACATTTATACTATTCAAAACAACTACAGAACTACAAATGTCTTGGAACTTCGAGTCTCCAAGCAATTTCCCATAGACTCACTCAATCTAGAATTTCCCCTATTACCACATACAATTTTTCACATCCCTTGTCTATTCCTATCTCCTATTATATTACCAAATTACAAGCATTTTACTTACTTCTCTTAACTTCCACTAACTCTTACTAATCTTTTATGTACTAACTTCTTGACTTCTTATCAGAAGATTAACCTATTTGTGACGTCAAATTACTATACAATGCTATTAAATTGCAAGCTTTTAATAAGGAGAAAGGGAAATAAATAAGGAAAAAAAAAAGAGGAGAAGGGAAGGTAAGCTTTTGGTAGGAAGTTAGGGGGAGAATCAGGTCTCCCTATTATGCTCATTAAAGTGATCGATGGATTTTTATGAATGATAATTTGCTTTTCTTGATTTTTCTTGCTAGAATTGTTCATCTGTTCATAGCAAATTGCAGATACACTATCTCCACTGCTGAGAAGTTCAATATATCATCCTTCACGCCTTCCATCTCCTCACATGGCATCCAATTTTTTTCCACCAATTCCAAACATCCTTCAATTTATTGCTCTGCCATCTCAAGTAGACATTGTTCTGATATCAAATTGTTATGAATTTTTTCTCAATTTTATATGAATTCCCAACAAAGTCCTACAATTTTCTTCCTTGCCATCTGAAGTATACGTTGCTGGGTACGAAATTGTTATGATTTTTCTATAATTTTATTCAAATTCTCCAACATAGTCTAGAAACTGAATGCAAATTGCACACTTTTCACTCTAAATAGAAATACATACATACACTTAGTTGAATTTCATGGGTTTCTGATGCGTAGTGAGCTGGTATATAGACTCCATTCTCCTAACGATCTATTCACAAGATTGGAAAAAATACAACAAACTTAGAATACCCTACTTCTACCTTCTTCAAAAGATACAATGCAACAATCTTCACTACCCATTCCTATGTCTTTTTCTCTATTTTATATCCCATGTCTTTTTCTCTATTTCACGCTCAACAGTCTACTCTCTCTTCCCAAACGAGACTTGAATTCTCAGATTAAAACTGTTTTTCCATGTTCCCCCTTTCAGCATTTATTCTCATATTCAAACTAAAACTACCCCTAATATAATGCATCTAATGCCCTTAATGCAACATTTATTCCCCTTCCTTTATACCTCTCTCATAAATGTAATTAAATGGATGTCTTTCTGTCCTAGCAAAGCTTTAACATCCATTGTTTTAATGAAATTTTACTTTCATCTCCTCATGCAATCAGATGGAAAATGGCGCTAATATCTAATTAATATGACTTCTACTAGATAAATTTTCTTTCAAACAAGTTTTCAACTTTTATCTGAAGATGTGATGTTTTAGTCTTAAAAAATGCTTTTTTGAGCTTGTGTTTTTTTCCCTGGGAAATCAAACACTTTCAGGTCTAGCAAGGCAGTTAACTAATGCTTATTGATGAACACAACAAGAGCTTGTTCTTTGGTGAAAGAAAAGTTTTGTCTTTTTTATACATTCTCAGAGCTTGTTAATAGAAAAATAAAGAAAGAATCACGGTTACTATAATTAAGAAAGATTCAATAATGAAGGATGATTCCTGATTCTGTGCATCGAAGACTTTTTCAAAAAATTCCTCTTGTTAGAGATCACAGTGTGGTTTGAACTCTCGGTAAATAATTTGTTTATGTTTTGAATTCATTCCATAAATATAACAGGTGAGGTGTAAAATTTCTATGTAGTAGATTGTATCCTGTTCAGTTTCAAATGCAGAGAATAAAGTTTCCTTCTATCTTGCTTTCAAATATGAAATTATTTTATATTTTATTACTTTGCATTTGGAAATCTATAACATTTTGCTTAGATATTATAAGTTAATTGTTAAGTCGACTTTGTTTAATGCCAGTAGCATGTGTGCTCTTGCCTTTAGTTATTATAAAAGGAATTGTAAAGGTGTTGGAATGTAAGAACATTTTGACTAAATTCAACTGTTCAGTATACAAAGAAGGCACTCAAGCAGAAATCGGATCCATTTACTGTATAACTAAGCATCTCAATCCATGAGTAACTTATGTGATTAAAGGATGATATGTTTGCATTATATGGATGGAGGTCTAGTAAATCGTAGATTGAACAAAAAGGACAAGGAATAATAATTTGCTTGGTGGGGAGGATGAAGGCCTAATTGTGTTAGGGACCTATTAGTATTTAATTTAAAATAATTAAAATTTCTGAAGATATTAGACCTGGGTGATGATATATTGATTAGTTCATTTTCTGATTATCTAGGAAGGCTGGAGTTTTGCAGAACTGTTTCAAGTACCTTGCATTGTAGCTGCTCCTTATGTCGTTCCATATTCGTAAGTTACTGGCATGATACATCATTTTTTGTTTTTTATTGTTCTACATGTTGTCACGTGCTATTTCATACAATTTTTACCCATAAATCCATATAGTTCTCTGTAATATAAATTTTTAGGATCAAGAAGATGCTGCAGTGAAGTGAAATGCCACCGAAGATGAATCAGAGGAAATTATCTGATTTGTAGTATGGAATTGGTTTTAGATTAAATGATGGAGGATTTAATGATTTTGTTTATAATTAGAAATGTTTAATTTTGTTTGACGCCAGTTAAAAAAAAATTTATGTTCCCTTTGTTTGATAGCTGAGTTGGCTATCATATCTATATTGAGACTAGTCGCAAATCTTTTCATCTTTTTCCTGGTGACTCTTCTTATTGTAATCTTCTTTAATTGAAAATATTTTATACCACATGCTTCATGTCTAAGATTTTTTAATAACATTTGACAATATTCCGTGCCTGTGATTGCTAGGATAGATATTCAGTGAGAAACATTGAGGTTGAAATAAGAAAGAAATGGATGACTTGTAATCTGTGTTCCATAATGTTTTTTGTTTGGTTGTCAGGTTACTGCAAAATGCACAAGCTTTAGTTATTGAGACAAAATTAATGTAACCCATTAGTTGCATTTTTCAACATTCTTTCCCAAGCATGTTAGAATTTTGTTTTTCTTAATGAACCTTAAAAAATGGACATTTATTTATTTTAATTGGGTGAAAAAATTGGAGTATCTTCTTCTTTGATAATAAGTAAAGTTGTTATTTAACTAAAAAACCTAAGCTATTGGTTTTAAGGTTAATTAATTATCTAAATTTTATGCAAACATTGTTCTTGATCAGTAAATGGAATATGATAAAAACATTCTTGTCCTTGAATTCTTTTTGGCTCTCTTTCTTAAATGTATCCTACTCGACATATCAGATACTTGTATATTATTCTCTTAATGTGTTGCACGAAGTTGTTTCCTTGAATAGAGATAATTTTATGCATGCTTAAAGCCAAATTTTAGTTGTGCTTTGTGGGACAATATTAGATTGCTCATTGTAAAATGAACTATTATACATTAATGAAATCTCATTTCCTTTACATCCTTTCTAATTGGATGAACATAGCTTTTTAGCATGTATTTTTCTTTCTTTTGTAGGAAGAATTTCTAATCCTCCTGTCCATAATTTATCTTTACTTTTTGATATGAAATTGTTTATCTGAAAAAAAAATTAAAAAATTATGCAGAGCACCATCATCCTTTGAGCGCCAATTCAAGAAAGAGCACTTCCTTTTGTACAAGTATTTGAAGACAGCTACCTCTCATAAGGTAGTTCAAGTCTTTGAAGTATTAATTTTTCTAATGTTTAAATTAAGCTTCAATTAGCTTACGGGAAAAGTAAATAGAAGAGAAGACGTGTCCTCACTTCTTTGGAATCTTGCACAAAAATGTGTTATAGCTACTCAAAGGTATCGAAAACAACCTTGTTTTATGATAGGTGGCCTGATTTCATGGAAAGTGTTTCATGGAATTCGGCCTAATTTTAAGAATATTTTGTTGACATTATGATGATTATCTTGTCTTTTTTTAGATAAACGTGTATATAAATTAGCCACGTTTCTTTGATAAACATAAACCACGAACACAATTTCTTTCACAGGGCATGTTGCCGAGAATATCTTCTCAGCCTTCATTGTTGAGAATAGTTTCATTCTATTACTGGTGAAAGTGTTTCTGCTGATTTTTTCCCTCTGCCTTTATTTCTAGTGTTCTTCTCTTGGTCTTCATTGCCAATAAAATACTTTCTCAGCCTTCATTCCAAGTTTTATTTTTACCTTTGCTAGCCTTCATTGCTCAGTTTCTTTTAACCTTTTTGGCCTTCATTACTTGAAAATGTTCAAAAAAATATTCCACGTAGTTTGTTTATTCTAAAATATTTTCTTCATGTTTTAGAATGGTCTACAAATCTTGTTTCTCCAAAACCGAATAGAACTTCTATAGTTACTGATGGAAAAAGATGTATATGCTAGTGTTTAGCAATTCATATACATTAGAATGAAAATTAGTGGTATTTAGACTTTCAACTTGAAAGGAGAAGTATTCAAGTTTGCGATGGTGAAGCCAATTTGCTCTTTCTTGGAATGAAAATGCATAGAAACAAACAAATGAGGTAGTAGTCCCTTGAGATGATTTAAAAGACAAGTATGTACAAGGAAGTAGAGCCCATTTCATTCTCTAGCATGTCCAATCATCCTCCTCAAATCCTTCACTTGAAATATACAGTAGACAGTGAAAAAGGGAATTACAACCTAAATCTTTAATTAGTTTATGAATGCAAATGAGATTAGTAAATAATCGGGGAACATGAAGGACATCTCGTAAGATTAATGACGTCTTTTTTTGCATGACCTAAACCAGCTCCCGTGGCCAAAGAGCCCTTGACAGTTGATATTGTCTCAGTGCTTGCAAGTGGTGCATATGATAAAAAAGCATGTAAGGAACAGATTTTGTGGTTAGTAGTGCTAGAGTCTTTAAGTCCCAAGCGTTGGTACATGTTTTATTCGAAGCATTCAAACCAAAAGAGAGTTGAAACTCACCTGAGTATGTGAAGAAATAAGTACCTGAAGGCTTGTCAAGATTGTCAATAAAAGATCTTACTTGTCAACTTCTTTATCGAGACAAATAGATTCCTGTGATGGATTCTCAAATTCCTTTGATTGTCTTCTTTCAGTCATTATTCACAAATTGAACTCTTGCTGTGATGCTTCTAGCATTTGTCTCGTGTGTAGTAGTTACACCAAAGATTATTTTTATGGTCACAATTTTGAGGCCTTGAGGTATTAGATCAGCCAAAGTCAAATTTTATGCTCACTCGGTGTTGATGAGTGAGCTACTCTCATTATTAGCAATCCTTCACAATTATCCATAGCTGAAGGCTAAAATTTTAAGCTACTTTGACTCTCCTCCCCTGTGAATCAAACCCATTACTTCATTGAAACACATAATTTCTTTTTTGCCCAGAATTTGTATCCCTGATAACTTCTAGGTTAAGGTCTACAAGTAAGTCAAAAACCTTGTCTAGCTCAATAAATGTTGTTAGAATAGCAGCATGCCCCGAACATTTAATTTGTATCACATGGTAATGATCAAGTTCCCGGCATAGAGATTTCAATTGGTTGGCACACTCAATGATGGATTTGCTGCCTTGTTAGCTGCAATAATATTCACTTTTAATATGGTACAAACTATTTGAGACCACTTAAGATAAATTTTTCCATCTAATCTTTATGTTATCTGAATATTCGACAAATCCCATCCCTACAAATCGTCTTTTATGATTTTAAATTTTACATGGAAAAGCTCCCGCAAATTCACTCAGATTTCAGGCACTACAAATTGTCTTATTCCTAGAATCTTTAGTTGTGTATCTTTCGTTCACGTACATAATCTTTAGAGAGAAAACTAGACCAAATGGCACTCAAATGTATCTTTGTAGGATATTCCTTGACTAAGAAGGAATGTCTAGTTTTTTGAAGCAATGGCTGTTTATATGATAGAGCATATATAACTGGCCAATCCAATCATTAACAAATTCACGGGTTTACCACCTTTTGGTTTTTGGGTGTTTGCATTTCGATTGACACATTTTCAAAGTGTTTCAATTGCAGTTTCTGTAAATTGAATGGTAATAATGAATCCAGTTTTTACAAGCGGTCATAGTCCATAGGCACCATTAATATTATTTTGTGATTCAAACAATGACATTGATATGGGACACTATAAGCTGAAATTTTGAGTAAAGCCATTCATGCTTGTGGGATGTAGATCCATTTGATATGCGTCTCATTTTCTCTCACAAGTTATCCGATCAAGAGATAGCTAGTTTTCTAATATTTTGGAAGATTTCTTATTTTCTTTTACAACACTGGGTATCTTCACAATGGAATCCCTGTTTGTTGAAGTTGATAACATTTAAAGTGCATAAAGAGTTGGTAACTTATATAAGTTTTGAAGTAAAAAATGTGGTTTTGGCAAATCTTTTCACACATTGGCGAATATTTGGTTTGATTTTTTGTAATTCATTATCCATGGTTGTCAGTGATAAATAGTTATTTTGCATTGATTGTTCTTTTATTACCTTCAACAAACTTGGATGCAAGAAGTTTTTGCTTAGATTTGCTATTTTATCCCTTTACTTCCTATTTCGGCGTGTGGGTTGGAAAGGATTTTGATCCAACATATCGTTTTCTTTTGCACTATTGTTTAATTGTATATATAACATCCTTTAAGATATCAGTATGTATTATGATATTGGCTTATGATGCAGCATGCTTCTTAATTCTGGTGTTTTCATATATGTAGGTTTCCTGGAAAGATGTAACTCATTGGATGTGGCCATTATTTACTGAATATTGGGGATCATGGAGATGTGGTGATTTGAACTTGAGTCCTTGTCCTTTTACTGTTAGTGCTTTCGATAATAAATATCTTTAATTCATCTAGTGGTTCAATTTCAAGGCAATAATTCATTAAGAAAGTTTAGTTTATAGTAATGAAATTTATCTTCTTGTCTTATCACTGCAGTGTGGTGACTCACCCCTGCTTCATATTGGATGCAGGATCCTGTGACATTTCTTCCTTGGCATGATAGGCTTCCATCTCCCCTGCTTTTGTGAGTTCTCAAAAAGGACATTAATGAATGCTCAAAAAAAAAAAAAATTCAATGACTGCTTGGGGCTCAGATATCAGTGATGTTGCTATCCATTTGTGCTTAACCCTAACTCCTCAAGGCACCTTCCAGAATTTAATATATGTTTTAGTGTCTTTGTTCTCTTTTCACCCAGAAAAATCTTTAATTTGAATTTACAAGAAGAATGCTTATCACCAAAAAAAAAAAGTTGATGATTAGCCTCAAACACTGCAGAGCATTAGAGCTTCATGTGAACATATCATTCAGTCTTCGTGAGTTCCATTAGCAAAACATGTTTTAAAAATGAGGTTCATGTTCTACCTAGTTCCTACTACTTGGTCGAAGACAAATGTCATGCTTATAGTTTTGCATCATTTAGATTTCTGCCTTACAGAATTGTATTTCCTCCAGGATGTTTTTGAGGTGTTTGTATATTTTTCCTTCACCCAAAGTGGCTGTGACCTTTTTAAGAGTTGTTATTTGCTTGTTATGCTGCAACTCCGCCATCTTTTAAAAATGAGCAAAACATGTTTAAAAAATGAGGTTCATGTTCAACCTAGTTCCTACTACTTGGCCGAAGACAAATGTCATGCTTATAGTTTTGCATCATTTACATGTCTGCCTTGCAGAATTGTATTTGCTCCTGGATGTTTTTTGAGGTGTTTGTATATTTTTCCTTCACCCAAAGTGGCTGTGACCTTTTTTAAGAGTTGATATTTGCTTGTTATGCTGCAACTATGCCATTTTTTGTGGAAATTTTCTGCTAAAACGATTAAAAGAAGTAAAGAAAACTCTATATGGAGTCTTTGATAATGTATGTGTTGCAGGATACCTTTGAGTACATTTTATTTACTCAGTGTGCCTCTTTTGAGTTTTGATGTCTTTTTTTACCTTCATATTTTAGGAAAAATGAAAATACATTTAAAGCAAGAAAATATATTTTGAACATTTCAATTGAATTAGCTGAATTACTTAATTATCACAAATTTTAATGGCATGTAAGTTCTATGCTATAATGAAACCAAATTTTGATGTTGTGTGATCTTTATTCTTCCTCCTTGCTCATGACAGGTACGGATTTAGCAAGGAAGTTGTTGAATGCCCAGGTATACCTTCCAAAAGTTTCAGATCTAGAATGATATTTTCTCTTACAGTGCTTCAACCTAGCCTGACATTTGGAATTATAAGGATGGCTGTAGAATTTTCATCGGCCATTAATTGTTTGTTGGAGAGAGGGGTGATTGAAATATGTTGTGGGGAAGCTCAATTGTGGGAATCCAAGATAATGAGCAATGAGATAGGTTTTCCTAACATGCTCCTAAACAGTTTCTTCAATATTTATAAACAAAAGATCAACAAGCAATGTGATAGACTCTAGATTACGAAAGAATAAAAAAAACAGAGGGGATTCCATTAAAACAGCCGAAAATTACAGTGTATCGAGCTTACTAGAGAGGCTCGTACTCTCCTATCCTTTTCCTACCAAACTCTGACCTATGCAAAATGAAAAAATTAAATCTCGCTGTTACTTTTCTTGTTAAATAGTGCATGTGTCGATCACGTCCACACTAAAAACCACAACCAAAGTTAAAATATTAACAAGACCCAATTAAAAGAATCGATTTGCAGAACCAGTTAAATAAACCGGGGCGCAAAACCGGTTGGCACTTTATTTCCATGCCCTAAACACAAAAGCTTCTCTTAACTCGATCAGTCTTGTACACGAGCAATTATTGGCCCCAGCAAGTCCTCTAGGTTCGGGTCCGTCAAGAGGGAGCAGATTCAGAGCAAACTTGCTAGTCAAAAATGCCAGAGCAATTCAAAGAAACATATTTTGGGACACAAACATGTTGCTTTTCATTCCCCAATCTGACTTGAAATTGATTTGTTTTTCTTGGTCAAGAATTCGATCAAGATTTTCAATTGATTTGGTAAAAATATTTGCTAAGAATATATTAGGGGGTGATATAGTTTTAGAGGGTTAATTTATGTATTATAATTAATTTAGTTTATTATAAATGGAGGGTGAGTGAAGTGATTTGATGTAACACTCGGCATTTTGGCCATGTAATAATCTGTTGAATTATTGTATGGATTTAAATTGCCATAAATACGATAGCAACTTCATTGTAAAATGTTGGAGCATTTAGTGAGGAGAGAACCAAACTAATGTGTAACTAAACTAAACACTAAGTTTAAAATGCATGGAAGGGTAAATTGGAGAGAAATTAAGGTTGGTGGGAGATAGCCAATGGTTGAGTTACATCTGGCGACTTGGTGAAGAAGCTAAGTTCTTCTTCCTACGTGAAACCTTCAATTCACTTCTCTGCTTCTTCTCTTCTTTCTCTGTTCTCTCTCTTGCAGGCGATTGAAACAAAGTTCCACACTTTGCTTCTCCTGCATTTTTCTGTTTTCTTCCGTAAAGGTAATTCCCGACGATGGTTAACAAGTTTAACTATACTGTTTATTGGTCTTGAGAAGTTTAGAGTTAATAACTGTATAAGCATGTTTTAGGTTCACAAACTACTGAAACCGAGACGTTCAAGACTTCTGACACCGCAGCAGACAGGTAAGTTCATACGCATAGATTCTGCCCTTAAGGCCCTACATCACGGAGGTACTAGGTTTTCTGTTACGTCGGGTTGTTTTGGGTAGAAGAGTTAGATTTCTGTTATGAAATGTCTGGCTTTGATTTACTTTCTGCTGTCTTATTTCTGCTGTCTGCCTGTTTAAGTTCAAGCACCGTTCATGCATACACGTTTTCTCTGAAAGACATGCAAATGTTTTCTGTACACTGTTTGAAATTAAATAAGATAAAATCTGACTGAAATGAACCGGTTAAGTGCGGGACGGGGACTGACCCACTGTTACTGTACTGTTATATATATATGTATACTGTATTACTGTATGTGCCTATCGTGCACTCACTGATTCTACTGATTGTCAGTTCCCCTATAAGCCCTACTTATACCTCTCTGCCACTGAAACATAATGTACTGTACTGTCACTGTATTTCTGAAAATCGCATGCATAGCATTTTGCATCACTGCATATCTATTATGTTCTTACTGAGTTTTAGACTCATAGGTGAACTCTCTGACGTAGGTACTGAACCCGGAAATGAGGACTTTGTGCCTCAGTCTGATAAATAGGTGGCTGGTGATTTGAGCTCTCGGGGGTGGTTGCTGCAGCCAGACACAAATTCTGTCATGAGGTTTAAATTTTTAAAGTATAGTCTATATCTGTAAAGTTTTCTGAAAATTCTGGCTTCGTTGTAAAAACTCTGTAAAAACTTCCGTTTTGGGAAAGTCTGCAAATATATGTTAAGTTCTGTACTGATCCTCAGATTTTAAAACAATGTACAGATTTTGTTGTCTAAGTTTTTAAAACTACTGTATTTGACAGTTGAATTCATGTTCTGAATATTCTGGAATTGTTTGGGATATTATCTGTTAGTTTGTGTATGAATGACTTCTGGTTTTAGAGTTATCCATGTAGTCTGTTTTCTTGAAAATCCTGTCGTGTTTCTTTAAACATGTGTTCAAGTTATGTTTTTTTTAAATCAGTCTCTGAAGTTTGAAGTTTTTATGCCTTCTGTTGTGCTCGAGAACCACGTTTTGAATTGGTTTGAGAATCTGAGTCTTTCATGTTTTTCTGTTTTTTTTCTGCTCTCTGTTGGTAAGTCTTCCTGTTAAAAGCTGTCAAACTTTGTCTTTAAAACTATGTCTTCCGATTACATCTACCGATAGGAATTTTGCCTACATCTACCGTCTGACGTCATCTATTTTGTCTTATTACATCTACCGGTGAACTCAATTCTGTTTGTAGTTCACATCCACCGGTTATCACTGTTCATCTTTTGTCGTATCTGCATCTACTGACAAACAATAATTCTGTTTTAGGTTTTGCTCCTGCTGATTCCGTTTATTGCTTGCATCTTCCGGTGACGTCATCCATCTTCCGGCTGACGTCATCACTTTCTGTCGATTACGTTTACCATCTGTATTTGCTGATGACGTCATCACATTTTCCGATGACGTCATCTCACATTCCGATTCCATCTGCTGCCTACATCTTCCAATGACGTCATCCACATCATCCGGCCACATCATCCGGCCACGTCATCTGCCTAAATCTTCCGGTATCATTTCTGCTTGCATTCACCGATTCCACTCGATGCCTGCTTCTTCCGTCAACGCCTTCTGCCAGTTTATTTACTTTTGTTTTCATCACTTCCTGCTTTTCTTCTATCATCCATTTTGCGTTCCGATTCTGTTAACTGTTTTCCGGTTTGATTTCAAATCCAGAGAACTTTCTCTCCCTCTGTAAATGTTTTAAAAGTTTAATGTACACAAAAAAAAAAATATAGTCCCCATTTTCTGTTATCTGTCCCGGAGTGATGGCTTCGATCCCGGACCCCGATCGGGTTCGGTTTCGGGCTGTCACATTTGAGGGATATTGAATATTTTCTAAGCTATTTTACTCTCTCTAGAGTGTGATATTTTTCGAGCAGAGCTTGTGGTAGACCTGTGGTGTCTTAGTTTCAATTTTTGTGTTACTTTGGTCGTTTATTGTGAGGAATCCATTTACTTCGCAACTATATTTTTCTAGTTTGCCATTGATAGGTTTCTTCTTCAACAATTTATCTTTTAAAAATAAGAAACCAGTTGAGAAAATTATAACCTTCGATGTAGTCAAAGCAGGGCTCCACTGTTCTTTCAAGATGTCCCAAATAATGCCATTGTTGTTGATGTTTTGGGTGGAAAACCTTTGCGACAACCCGCCATGTAAAGGCAATGAGGGTCCAGTGGGGTCCAGCTTATACCCGTGGGGTGCAAAATCCCACATTGCTTAGGAAATAAAAAATGTATGGTTTATAAGTTGAGTTCTCCTTCCTACGTAGAACAACGCGTTCTGGGCTAATCCCAAGAACAAATCTGTGCGGGCTCAGTCTCAAAGCGAACAATATTGTACTGGGAGCATCGAGGGACGTTAAAATGGTATCAGAGTCACTGTCCAACTAGAAGTGTGGCCGACGAGAACTTCGGGCCTCGAAGGGGGGAGATTGTGACAGCCCGCCATATTAAAGCAAGAAGGGTCCAGTGGGGCTCAATTCATACTAGTGGGCTTGCACAATCCTACATTGCTTGAGAGAATGAAAAATTCATGGTTTATAAGCAGAGTTCTTATTTCTACCTAGTACAACGCATTTTGGGCTAACTCTAAAAAAAAATCCGTGCAGACTCCGGCATAAAGCGGACAATATTGTACTAGGAGTACTGAGAGATGTTATGTGACGGCCCGATTCTCGTTCCCAATCGTGGCCGGAGAGTCAAGCCATCACTCGGGACATTATATAGAAAACGGAACATATTTTTTTTTGTTTAAACAGAAAACAGACGGGACTTTTAAAACAACCCTTAAAACTTCACAGCTATTGAAAACCTTCTCGGGATTTAAAGACAAATCAGTAAAACAATTAAACCGGACTGCAGAATGAATTGCAGAAGGGAATCAGAACACTTGGAACAGAATCAGAAGACATATTAAAAGAAAAGCTACAGTGAATATCGAAATCGGGTGATCTGTGGCCGAAGGAGTAAATAAACGGGGCGGAAGACGTAAGTAGAAAATGTAAGTAAACTGGGCGGCAATATAAACTAGCGGTGGATGTGAATAAGACAAAAGTGAACAGTGGCAGCGGTAGATGTGAATAAGACAAAATAGATGACGTCAGGCGGAAGATGTAATTTTAAAGGCAGCGGTGGATGTGAATAAGACAAAAGTGAACAGTGGCAACGATGGATGTGAATAAGACAAAATAGATGACGTCAGGCGGAAGATGTAATTTTAAAGGCAGCAGTGGATGTGAATAAGACAAAATAGATGACGTCAGGCGGAAGATGTAATTTTAAAGGCAGCGGTGGATGCAGTTTTAAACAGACAGCGGGCAGCGGTGGATATGATTTTACAAGTAGCGGTGGACATGATTTTTAAAACGGGTAGCTGTAGAAGTGAGTTTAAAGCAGCGGTGGACGTGATCGGAAGATGTAGTTTAAAAGGGTAGAATTTGATAACTTTTAACAGGATTACATAAAAACAGAAATCGTGAAAATAGAAAGTGTGAAAACTTCACACTTTAGAAAAACGATTCACAACATGATTTTGGGCATATCAAGAAAACACGACAGAGTTCTAAGAAAACAGATTGCATGGATAACTCTACAACCAGAGATAATCCATGCACACCCTAAAAGAGAAATATTCCAAACAATTCAAGAATACTTCAGAATATACACAACTGTCAAATACAGAGTTTTTAAAACTTAAACATCAGAACTTATACATTGTTTTAAGATCTGGAAGACTGTACAGAACTCGATATACATTACCAAAACTTCATCAGACAGGGGTTTTCAAACATCAACACCAATCTTATACACCGGTTTAAAATTTCGAAAGTTATACAGGACTTGACATAATTTTAAAATACCCTCACAGAAACAGAATGTGTCTAGCTGCAGCAACCAACCCCCATGAGCTCGATCCGCCAACTACATCAAATCATCATCTTGAGGCACAAAGTCCTCGTCCACGGCTTCAGTACCTACATCAGAGAGCTCACCTATGAGTCTAAAACTCAGTAAGAATATATAAATGCAGTGATGCATATGCTATGCATGAACTTTTCAGAATACAGTGACATTACAGAACATTGTTTTTATCTGTCAGAGGGGTATAAGTGGGGCTTATAGGGGAACTGACAAGTGCACGACAGACACATAACATATTTACAGAACAGAAACAGAACAAAACAGACAGAGCTGTACAAAACAGTAGGTCAGTCCCCGTCCCGCACCTAACCAATACATTACAGTCAGATTTTATCTTTCTTAACTTCAAAACCGTGCACAGAAAACTTTTGCATGTCTTTCGGGAAAATCGTGTTTGCATGAGCATTTACAGTGCTTAAACATAAAACGGCAGACAACAGAAATATTACAACAAAACCTAAAGGAAGAACAGGTTACTTGGAATATAACTTCAACTTATCTACCCGAAACCTCCCGACAGTAGTAAAATCCTAGAGTCTCCGTGACGTAGGGCCTTAAGGGCCAACCTACGGGTATGAACTTACATGTTTGCTGTAGAGTTGATGTTCTTGATCGTCTCGGTAATGCACGAACCTGTACATACACGTAAGGAAAATGAACAAGCTGCAAATGCTAACTAAATAACTTGTAGGATATGCTCCTAACTCCATTCAGGTTTTTAGAAAACAAACCAATATGTTTTCATGCACTAACAGTGAGTTTTCTCCAAAATATCACAAACCCTAAACTTCAACAAAACTGTCCTTTTAACTTGTCCAGACACGTTAGCATAAGCAGATACTTACCTTAGGCAGAAACAGAAGAAAAATCAGGGAAGATCGAAGGTGCTTCGATGGATGATTTTCGTCTAGAAGAGAGGAAACAGACAGGAAGGGATGAGTGTGAAGGTTCACGTAGAAGATAGTAGAATAGATAGGTTTCTCAGCAAGTTATTGACATTTGGCAACCATCCATTGGCTCACTCCCACCAACCTTAATTTCTTTCCAATTTACCCTTCCATGCATCTCTAACTAATGGTTTCATTCACTCATACATTAGTTTGGTTTTTATCCCATTATCCAAATATACATACTTATATGTATCTATATATAATTTCCATCGATTTGGTTTCCAATAAAACGTTCATTGTATTAATACTAAATTAATCCCACATAATGATTCGGGGAGAAATTACATAGGCAAAAATGTCGGGTGTTACACGTTACAACCTTAGTCGTAAAAGCTACCTGCAAGAAATCACACTACAAGGATGTATGTTAACATAGGTAATTAAATTGTCAGACCTTATTATGTGGACAAATGATTTGAATACCTTGGAAGGTTTGTAAGGATAATCTAGAGGAAAATGAACAGTGAACTCCTGCATTAAGGAATATTTGGAGGACCCATTATCGTTCATTGCCAATGGAACATATCTTTAGGACCTGTCACAAGCGGCTTAAATTACAGACACTTCTCCTTCAATTCTCTGACACCTTGTGAGAGGGATGCGAGATGAAGAGAAGCTTTTGTTTTAAGGCATGTGATTAGACTTTGAACCGGTTCTGCAAATCGGTTCTGTCAAAGGGTCTGGTTAATATTTCAACCTTGATTGTGGTTTTTAGTGTGCATGTGCTGTATTTCAACTTTGGCTGTGGTTATTAAAGTGCACATGCTCGACATATGCACTATTTAATAGAAAAAGTAATAGTGAAGTTTAATTTGTTCATTTTGCATAGTCCAGAGTTTCTTTTGTACGTTTCCTTTAATGAAATTATATTTGATTTATAACTCCAATCACATTGCTGTATTATTAGTATGTTGTCAGATTATTGGCCATCTAATGTTCGTGTTTGTGGCTTCTGGTTTGTACCTGATGATTGGCAATTCTCATGTAAGAAATGCATGTCAACTATTATTTCTACAAAGCATGTGTGTGCAGCTCATGTTCCGATGCAATCTTTTCTGGAGTCTAAGACATTGCTATCACCTATTTTCATTGGGCTGAGCTCTGTTGGAAGGCAAGTTCTTTATCTTTTTTGTCTGCTATGAAGTTTCTTTACTTGTCAAATATCTGTCAGATTTAACCTTTACTTGTGAGGTAAGAGCAAAAATGTTGGTTTTAGTGGTGGACATTTCCATTTTTTTTTCTTCTCCCTTGTGCGGTGGCAATATTATCGTTGGTTTCTTCATTCACAGCATGGGGTTTTTTAAGAACCCACCAGCATTTCTTCGTGTCCTAGAGAATGTTTTAGAAATCACAAGTTACAGATTTATACTTTTCACTGCTGGTTATGGGCCTCTGGAAGATGCTATTCGTGCTGTTGCTGTTGAAGGATCTGCATCATTAACTGTTCCATACCGAAGATTCAATAATGATTGTGTCTCTCTCTTCAATGGGCGTCTCTTTTGTTTTTCAGGGTGAGTATTGATTTATGTTCATTGTTTTGTAAGAAATATAATTTATTTGAATGATTCTGCTGTAGTGATTTGGCTCCAAATAGACTGCAATATGCATCGTGAAGTCCAAGTTTATTTATCAGCGTTAGGAAAAAGTTCTAAGAGAAATTGATTTCTATCTCATTGAATCCATGATATATATATAGGCTTCTAACATAATCTTAAACTATCTAATCAACCATAATTATAGGAATAAAATATTACATGACTTTCCTAATCACTAAAACTACTCATAAATCTAAATATAATAATATATTTTCGGTTACTCCCCTTCAAGCAGGTGAATAAGTATCGTCCATTTGCAGCTGGATATGATAGTCTGAAATACAGAACTATTCAACCCTTTAGTTAGTACAGCTGCCAGTTGATTATGTGTAGAGACATAACGAAGCTACTTTCTTACTTCTTGATAAAATGTCTCTAAATTTCAATATGTTGTGTGATCATGTTGAACTAAATTATGAGCTATATTGATTGCTGATTCATTATCACGATAAAGTCTAATTGAGTTGTCTCGCTTAGTCTTAAAATTTCTAAACAATTTCAACCATAATAATTCCCACAAACCTTAAGACATTGGTTGAAATTCAATTTCAGCACTTCAACTAGCTACCTTGTCTTGCTTCATGTTAATAAGAGTGTTGAAGAGAATAATACCTCATACAATTTCATTCATATACTAAATACATTTATACAAAAACTTGAAATGTAAATAACAAAACTAATTTATAAAGTTTTTGAGATATATTACTGTGTAAGCTTTGTATCAATAATATAGAATTACTAAGTTTTACTGATTCATAGGGATTATAATTTTTTACTATATATGTGTATTTAGTTTATTCTCTAGTTTAAATTATTATTTCCTTATCTTTTAGGGTACTAGTCATGTATATATATTAGAAATCAATGAGTAAGAAATCAATTAGCCCTAATATAGTATCAGAGCACATAACCCACAGGTCCTTGGTTCTGCGATGAAGAACCAAAAAGTTAACCCTAGCTGTCGTTTGACGGAAGTGTGATCACCATGGACACTCCTATCCTTTGCTGGGAGTCGCGCGCCCTCTGAAGCTGTCGGCCCTAGGATAAGTAGATTATCCTTTTCCTCGTTCTGCAATCTCACAGTCGTGACTTTCAGACCAGAAATGCACTATCGCTTAGACCTGTTGTTCCCACACTTGCCACTTTGTCATTCACGACACTCAACTACAGCAACAGATCGAGGCCCCAAAAGGGTATGAGCTGCAAAACGGCCGGCTGTACTACAATGGACGGCTGGTTTTAGTATCACATTCCTCTTTGATTCCGATGTTACTTCAAGAATTTCATGGTTCCGTAGCGGGGGGTCATTCGGGAGGGTTTAAAATCTACCAATGGGTGGCTGCGGAGTTCTTTTGGAAAGGGTTACGCAACCGTGTTAAATAGTTTGTAGCAGCATGCGATGTCTGGCAACGTCATAAATATCAAGCCTTATCTCCAGCAGGGCTCCTTCAGCCTCTACCGATCCCAGCATCGATTTGGGAGGATATTTTAATGGACTTCATTGAAGGCTTGCCTCGATCGGAGGGATGTAATGCCATTCTGGTCGTCGTGGACCGTTTGAGAGTATGCCCACTTTCTTGCCGTTAAACATCCTTTTACTGCTCAATCGGTGGCTGTTGTGTTTATCAAGGAAGTGTTCGTTTGCATGGTTTTCCCCGATCGATCATTAGTGACCGTGATAAGGTTTTCCTAAGTATTTTCTGGAGAGAATTTTTTAAGTTGCAGGGCACGGTGTTACAACATAGCTCTGCGTACCACCCGCAGACAGACAGTCAGAACGAGGTGGTGAATCGCTCTCTAGAGACATATTTACATTGTTTTGCATCAGACAAACCTAAGTCATGGTTTCAGTGGCTAGCTTGGGCTGAGCTCTGGTACAACATCTCCTTTCATACGTCTATTCAGATGTCCCCATTCAAAGTAATTTACGGTCAAGAGCCTCCTTTGATTAGAGTGGGGACGGGTGACTCCGTGGTTCAATCATTAGAGGACCTCTTACAGGAGTGGGACGCCATTATCACGGCGTTACAAACTCATCTATCAAAAGCCCAAGCTCGTATGAAAGAGATTGCTAATGTAAGCGACGTGATGTGTCTTTTAATGTAGGTGACTGGGTGTTTGTAAAATTATAGCCGTATCGACAACGCTCTCTGGCAAAGAAAAAGAATGAGAAGCTTCGGCCTCGTTTTTATGGGCCTTATCATGTGCTTGCGAGGGTGGGAAAAGTAGCATACAAATTGCACTTCCCTGAGACTTCCAACATCCATAATGTGTTCCACGTGTCTCAGTTGCGCCGAGCAATAAGTAACAATGCAATGACTACAACTTTACCTTCTACTCTATCTGAGGATTTATAACTTTAGTTGGAACCGAAAGATGTATTGAACGTGAGGCCAAGTTCTGATGACATTCGAGCTCAGGGCGAAGTCCTTATTCAATGGAAGGGGCTACCTACCGAAGAGGCTACGTGGGAGTTCTTTGACGTCATCACAACTCAATTTCCTCAATTCCACCTTGAGGACAAGGTGAAAGTTTGGGCGGCAGGTACTGATAGAGATCCACCAATTAAGTTCACTTATTCTAGGAGGAAAAGAGACCATCAGAAACTGCAAAACAAGGAGGCGGAGTAAGTATGTTCTTTTAATGTTCAGTTTCTTTATTTTCAATGAGGGAGGGTAATGTTTTTAAATATAATATGTACTAGGAGTAAAGAGGGAATATGCTTTATATTTCTGTTAGGGGAGTATTTACGTGGGGGAGAAAGTGGAGAGTGAGATTTTGGGGGGGGGGGGGGGGGGGGGTTGTTGTTTTTGGTGGGTTTCTGGATTGGAAATACAGTGGGTTCCTAACACATTTTTCTACAATGCTCTCATTTTCTTTACTTAGTGCTTCTTGTATCGTTTTTAAGATTTCATTATTAGTTATGCTAGTGGTGAAGAAGAAAACACCTTGTAGACAGCAAGTGAATTTTCACAATCAAGTATATCTCTGATGGATCGATAGAAAGATACAAAGCCAGACTTGTACCTCGAGGGTTTACTCAAACCTACAGTCTAGATTATGTGGAAATATTTGCCCCAGTTGCCAAACTCAATACTGTGAGGGTCTATTTTCACTAGCTGCTAACCTGGATTGGCCTCTTTTACAGTTTGATATTAAAAATGCATTTCTTAATGGTGATTTAGAAGAATAGATGTTTATGCAAGTGCTTACAGGTTTTGATAATGCAAATGCAGCAGGGAAGGTCTGCAAACTAAGGAAGTCCTTATACGGACTCAAGCAATCCCCTCGTGCATAGTTTGTGAGGTTTGCAAGGGCTGTCAAGAAACACGGCTATTCACAAGCTCAATCAGATCATACTCTAGTCTATAAACACACCTCAGGATGTAAAATTGTCATTTTGATTATGTATGTGATGATATAATAATGATAGGAAACGATGAGATGGAGTTATCAACTTTGAAAAATCGTCGAGCTCATCAGTTTGAGCTTACCAATCATGACAGATTTTTCGTCAACCATCAATTTCGTGGACAGCCTCTTCCAATTAACATGCATGTCACTAGTTGATTGAAGTCATTTCATCCCCAAATTATATTCAAGCCTCCCAAGTCCGGGGGAAAAATTCTTCAACAATCTCTAGCTCTGGCAATGACACTTGAACATTTCTACACACTCCCTTACCCTTCACATTAATCCAATTTCCCATCACTACTCTAAAAGTTTCAGTAATAAGCAACTTCAGTTTTTCCGCCAATTCCATGGAGATAAAATTGTGGGTAGCACCACAATCTATCAACACTAATACTTTATGTTGCCCTATCCTCCCTCTCAGCCTCATTGTATGAGGATTCGTCAATCCTACCACTAAGTTTAATGATAAATCTACAGCTAATATTTCTTCTCCTCCCACCGCATCTATCTCAACAAGAGGAAAATTCAAACCTTGACCATCCTGTATTAGCAATACTTGAAGAATCTTCTTTTTGCATTGATGTCCCAGAGCGAACTTCTCATCGCATCGAAAACAGAGGCCTTTTTCCCTTCTTGATTGCAGTTCGGCTTCTGTTTTTCCTAGGGCGGGAATACTATTTACCCTCTGAGCTGGAATGTTTCCCACATGAATCCTTCCTGCTCCTCCATGAAATCCTCTTTCCCTGTAATTGTAATTTCCCTTGCTTGGTTGTAGCAACACACTCCTGTCTTTCACGAATTGTGCGACTTGCATCAAATTCCCTCAAACCATTAGGCCGCATCAATCTCACATCTCCCTTGATTTTATTTTTTAATCCTCGAAGAAGGCGCTTATTAAAATCTCCTCTTGTACATTTGTTAGGTTGAAACCAACTATTCGAACTGGGATTGGAAATCTTCTACCGAACCTTCTTGACGTAGGTCATTAATCGATCATAATTCGCACATTAGTCAGCCGGAAACGATCCAACAGTAAGCGCTTCAAATCAGTCCAAGAATAGAAAGGGTGTCGATTGTTTTCCCATTGGAACCACGCCAATGCTGATCCTTCGAAGCATATGATCCAGCTTCTACCTTCTCCGTTTCAGATAATCGGTTGATATTGAAATAGCGCTCAGCTCGGAAAACCAAATTTTCGGATCACCTCCCATGAAAATTTGTAATTCCAATTTCCTAGGAAAATATTATAGGTAATTTTGGGTTCACCCTCCTCCCAATATGTTCTCTCATCTTTCTCCCTCTCCCCAATTTCACCCTCGGAATACCTCCATCTCCCCTATCGACCTTCTGTATTCTAGCGATTTATTCTCCAACTTGGATTTTAAATGCACCATTTATTCATGATGGAAAACCATATCTTGCTCCATTGCCGAGATTCTTTCAACCTTTTCCTCTATTGCTAGAAGCTTTTCCTCCAATTACGGTATTCTCATCAAATCTTCTCGCAAAAGAGCTAATTCATTTGTCAATATGCCTCCGAATCTCTTTGGTAATCCGAATGAGAAATCACATATTTTAATGCCACAATCTCACCGTTCTGGTACCAAATTGATAGGAATAAGCTGAATTCATATGGACAATAATTCCACATGTATGATTTTATTGAAAAGAAAACAAAACTACAAGTTGCACTAGAATTTCAAGAGTCTCGACATCTCTCCTACAACACACTCTTCACTCCAAAATTTTCCCTCCTTTCTCTTTTCCTCCGTCCTGTCCTCATATAGCCTCAACCTCCTAGGCTAAACTTATCAATGACTACAGTTAGTTACTGAAGACAGTTATTCTCACAACTTTTCCCCGCCAACTTCTATATTCTTAATTCCCCATTTTTTCTTTCCCTGTAAGTGAATCTTATAGGAGGCTTGTCATAGTAATAGAGAACGATGACGATGAAGATAATGTTCGAGTAAACATGTAGCCAAAGAGTACAGAATCAGGTGGCTAGAAAGATTAAAACGTGTTAGGACTAAAAGTACTTTCTAACATTAATTTATAATGTATATATACAATAATAGAACCAAGCAAAAGAAGATAAAATAAACTAATCTAAGAAAAGGTAAAATACACGAATAAAAAATATAATCTGTATAAATAAGAGAAGCCTAATAACTCCAAGTTATCTATATAATACTTAGATATTATTATATCTCAACACTCCCCCTCAAGCTGGAGCAAAGATTGTCAATCATGCCTAGATTGACTAGAAAATCTTCAAATGCTTGTTTGTGGAGTCCTTTTGTAAGAACATCTGCTAGTTGTTCAGATGTTGGAACATATGGCATGCAAATCTCCCTTCTTTCGAGTCTTTCTTTGATGAAATGACGATCAATCTCCACATGTTTTGTTATGACGTGTTGCACTGGATTATGTGCAATGCTGATAGCAGATTTATTGTCACAAAACAACTTTATTGGCTTATCAGTCTCAATCTTTAGTTCTTTTAGGATACTTCTAAGCCAAATAACTTCACAAACTCTTTCAGTCATTGCTCTGAACTCAGCTTCTGCACTGCTCCTTGCGACAACATCTTGTTTTCTGCTCCTCCATGTTACAAGGTTGCCCCATACAAACGTGCAATAAGCTGATGTAGACCTCCTATCAGTCTTCGATTCTGCCCAATCAGCATCCGTAAAAACTTCAATCTGTCTGTTTTGATTTTTTCTAAACATAATGCCCTTGCCCGGACTTCCTTTGAGGTAGTGTAGAATTTTGTAAATAGTATTGAGGTGATTTTCAGCTGGACAATGCATGAACTGGCTTACTAGGCCTACAACAAATACTATATTAGGCCTTGTATGAGCTAAGTAAATCAACTTTCCAACCAGTTTTTGATATCTGGCTTTGTCCACAGGCACCTCATTTTCACTTTGACTGAGTTTCTGATTAGGATCAATAGGTGTTGATACCGGCTTGCATCCGAGGAGACCTGTCTCATTTAGAAGATCGAGCACACACTTTCTCTGAGATATAGCAATCTCATTCTTTGATCTAGCTACTTCCATACCTAGGAAGAACTTGAGATTTCCCAAGTCCTTAAGCTCAAACTGATGAGCTAGAAGTTTCTTCAATGTTGCTAGCTTCCATCTCATCATTTCCTATCATTTTTATATCATCCACATATACAATCAGAATAGCAATTTTACCTCCTGTAGTGTGTTTATAGAATAATGTATGATCCGATTGAGTTTGTGAATAGCCATGCTCCTTGGCAGCCCTTGTGAACCTCACAAACCATGCACGAGGGGATTGCTTGAGGCCGTATAAGGATTTCCTTAGTCTGCAGACCTTCCCTGTTACACTACCATTATCAAAAAATGGAGGTACTTGCATAAACACTTATTCTTCTAAATCACCATTAAGAAATGCTTTCTTAACATCAAACTGTAAAAGAGGCCAATCCAAATTTGCAGCTAGTGAAAGTAAGACCCTGATAGTGTCGAGTTTGGCAACTGGAGTAAATGTTTCCACATAATTTAGGCCGTAGGTTTGAGTAAACCCACGAGTTACAAGTCTAGCTTTGTATCTTTCTGCCTGAGCCATCAGAGTTATACTTGATTGTGAAAATTCACTTGCTGCCTACAAGGTGTTTTCCTGTTGGAAGCTCAACCATTTCCCAAGTTTTATTCTTCTCCAATGCTCTCATTTCTTCTAGGACAGCCTCTCTCCACTTTGGAATACATAGTGTTTCTTGTATCGTTTTTGGTATTTCATCATCAGTGATGCTAGTGGCGAAGGCTCTAAATCTAGGTGAGAGTTTATGATAGGACACATGACGAGCAATAGGATGCTTGGTACACTCACGAACTCCTTTTCTAAGAGCTATGGGTACACTAAGAACATTTTGGATTGGTTCATGAGTTGTAACACATTCACTGTGGACAGGACTTTAAAGTTGGATCAAAAGGAAATGAAATATGAGTGATAGAGTTGAGATTACCTGGATCAACACTTGGTTCAGATGGTGACTCTGTTGGAGTTGGCAATAAATCAATACGTTGCTTGTCTTTCATTCTCGAGTAAACACGAAGATCAGAGGTGGGAGCCACAGTACTCGCTGTAGGTTCTACATTTGTGGTCTTGTTTTGGTCATAGTTAAAAACAGGTAAAGGCATAACAATAGTTTCCCAAAACTTATCTTCACTTGTTTCCCTATTCTCCTCTTGAAGAGAAGTTTTTTCAAAAAAAGATTTGTTTTCAAAAAATGTGACATCCATGCTAACAAACATTTTTCCTGAGCTCGTGTCAAAACATTTGTAACCTTTTTTAGTAGGAGAGAAACCTAAGAAAATACATTTAGTGGCCCTAGGATCTAACTTACTTCTGTTATGATCATGAATGTAAACAAAACTAGTACAACAAAAAACTTTAGGTACTAAGTAAGTAATAGATCTATTGTGAGGAAAATATGATTGTAAAATGTTTAAGGGGGTTTGATAACTTAGTACTTTGCTTGGCATCCTATTAATTAGGTATGCATCATTAAGTATAGCCTCACCCCAAATTTTTTTAGGCACATTCATAGAAAACATGAGAGCTCGAGCTATTTCTAATAGATGTCGATTTTTTCTTTCTGCAATTCTATTCTGTTGGGGTGTATCAATACACGAACTATGGTGGATAATGTCTTGTTCTACAAAAAACTTACCAAGAATATTGTTAAAGTATTCTCTCCCATTATCAGTTCGAAAAACTTGAATTTGAGACTGAAATTGAGTTTTAATCATAGAGTAAAAATTTTTGAAAGTTTTAGCAGCCTTAGATTTTTTTTAAGAAGATAAATCCATATGTTTTTTGTATGATCATCAATAAAGATAATAAACCATTGAGAGCCAGACAGACTTCTAACCCTAGATGGTCCCCAAATGTCACTATGAATAAGGGAAAAAGGTTTAGATGACATGTACGCTAAAGTAGGATAAATAGATCTCTTATGTTTAGCAAATTGACAAATCTCACATTGAAAAGAACCAACATCTTTATCTTTGAATAAAACAGGAAATAAATGTTTCAAATAACTAAAACTATGATGACCAAGTCTATAATGCCATAATATAATTTCATTTTCTAAAAATAACAAATTAGAGGAATATGGTTTCTGAACTTGTTTACTCGAGAGGCTGTCTAAGTCAAAGTAGTAAAGATTACCACTATCTTTAGCATTGTCAATCATCTTCCCCGATAATTGGTTCAGAAAAACACAACCAGTAGACATAAAATTGATTAGACAATTTATTTTCCTAACAGACATTAGGTTATAAGATAAGTTAGGCACATGCAGGACATTGTTTAAGGTAAGGGAAGGTGAAACAATGATAGAACCTTTTCCAGCAATTGCAGACATGGAACTGTAGGATCGTATTTGTCTAAAAAGGGGGTGAATTAGACTTTTTAAACTTAATTTGTTAATCTAATCAATTTCTCTCTTATGTTCAACTAATAAGAAAACAGCAAATAATCAAACAATAAAAATGAGAGAGAGAAATTGACACCACAGTTTTTAACGTGGTTCGGCTAAGCTTGCTTACGTCCACGCTTCAAGGCTCCCCTTTGAAGATTCTTTCCTTCTCCTCACGAGAAAACCAGATCGAACTTTCCGGACGTCGATCTACTGCCTTTACAACAACTGGATTGCTCTTCACGGGCGACAATCTATAGCCTTTACACCTTTACAGAATAATGAATTTAGCACAAGGCTATACTCTCTCAAGATAGATCTCAAGTTTAGGAATAGAGAGATGTACAGAAAATTCAGAGTATTGCAATTAAAATCGCTCGTTAGGGTTCGAAGATGAATTTCAGCAAAAGTTTTTTTCCCGAGCTTCTTTCTCCTCTTTTATACTCTGTCTGTAATCGGCTTCAAAAACTTTAATGCTTCTTTCTGGATATGGAAAAATATTACCGTTGGAGAAGCATCCGTACTTAGACAGCTAGCCGTTGCGTTCTGAAGTTGCTTTCGTGCTTCGCCATTAATAGTCTGGAGTTAAAGCTCTGGGCGACTATGACTGTAGCTTCGTGGTATTTTTAAAATCTGGCGGAAGATATTGTTCTTTACAATGCCTGAAACGCCATAGGTAGATGTATCTTTAAAGAGCTGAACTGCCATAGGTAGATGTATCTTTAAAAATTGAACCGCTATAGATAGATGTATCTTTAGAAAGCTGAACCGCCATAGGTAGATGTGACTTTATAATTCTTGAACCGGTACAGTTCACCGGTGGAAGTCTTCAAAGGTTACTATTCAGCGGATGAGTTCTCCTTTGAAATTTCAGCGGTGGATGTCTTCAGAAATTTGTCGTTTAGCTAGCGGTGTATGTCTTCTTTGCATTACAGCGGTGGATGTGCAATTTTGTCGTGTAGCTGGCGGTGGATGTAAACTTTGAATGCCAGCGGTGGATGTACACTATTTTCTGCTAGCGGTGGATGTAGCCTTAGAATGCCAGCGGTGGATGTGGATTTTGTCGTTTAGCTGGCGGTGGATGTGACCTTTGAAAGTCAGCGGTGGATGTGGCCTTTTTATCATTTTTTGCTATGTTTTGTTATCATACCCTGAACACTTAACAGAATTGTTAACCAACTAAAATACCATTTTCAAAGGGCATTTCCACTGAAGATTTCGAGACAAATATATGAGGGACAATATTTAACTTATTAATCAATTTATTAATCTCATATAATTAACTCAATCAAATTACACACACTTGAAAAACACATCATCAAAAAACATCGTTAAACTTAAACATGAGTTAAGTCAACAGGAACCATCTGCAATTTTGACTTTTTGATTTCCAGAACAAGGGAAATAGGTTGAAAACATATAAGATGAACCTGTCATATAATCAGTGGCCCCTAAATCAATGATCCAAGTGTCAGATTTATCTAATGTGACACAAGACACAGCAGCATGAGGACCTTTTTGTGCAAAGAAAGATGATGGATTGGAAGAGGTACTAGCAGACTGATGTGAACTCCATAAACGATACAATTGTTCTAGGTTTTCCTTGTTGAAGAACGAATTGTCACTAGATGACTGAGATGTTGTAAGTTCATCATATGAGACTTGGAAGCCTCCTTGTTGTCACGAGAAGATTTGTTAGCTAGAGTGAAATCAGCAGGCTTGCCATGTAACTTCCAACATTTAGCTGTAATGTGCCCAAGTTTATGACAGAACTCACATACAGGTCGATATGAGGGTTTAGGATGCTTCTGTGTGGGCTTATCTGGCTTAGTGATCATTAATGCAGAGGTCTCTATTGTAGGAAGAGTTAACTCATGGCCGAGCATCACCTGTCGACGACTTTCCTCTCTACGCACTTCAGCAAACACCTCACGAGTATTTGGGAGAGGATCTCGACCAAGTATCCGTCCTGTCACCTCATCCAAGTCCTTGTTCAGGCCTGCCAGGAAATTGAATACCTTCTCTTTCTCGACGGTTTTCTGAAATAAGGCACTGTCCTTTGCACAGTGCCACTTGTAATCACAGAATAAGTCAAACTCTTGCCATAGAGTTTTGAGATCGGTGTAGTATTGAGTTACACTCTTCTCTCCTTGCTTGGCCTTCCTCAATTGAGTTTTAATCTCAAATAGTTGTCCTGCATTCCCAAAGTTCGAGTAGGTCTCATTTAAAGACTCCCAGATATCATTTGCAGTTGGAAGAAAGAGATAGGTCCGAGTAATATCAGGTTCCATAGAATTTACCAGCCATGACATAACCATTGAGTTCTCAACCTCTCACGTGTTGTAGCTTTTACCTTATCTTCAGGTTTTACTGTCAACCCAAGAGATACCCAAATTTGCCCTTGTCTTGAACAAAAAATTTGACGGACTGAAACCATTGAAGAAAATTACCTCCATCTAATTTATGCGAGGTAATAGTTAAATTGTGATTAGAATCACCAGCATAATTGGTACCCAAACGGTGTTCACCCATGTAGAATAAATTAAGGCAAATGAAAAGATTTGAGTCCTAAGTGTTTCTGCAGTGAAAAACAACTTGGCAGTGATAAAGACTTTGACTTGTCAAACTTTACTGCTGCAGTTCAATATTTGACTTTCAACTTGTCCCTGTTCTTCTTCTGCCAATAAACAAACAGATAATTGAAAAAGACTTTGACTTTTCAAACTTTACTGCTGCAGCAAATCAAGACTTTCAACTTGTCTTTGTACTAATTCTGCAAATAAACAAACAGAGAAACAGAGAAAAAGAGTCGCACAAAGTTCTGAACAGAACTTTGCCCTACGACTGGGAAATAGTGGACCGAGGAGAAGGATGATCCATGGGGCCGAATGCCTCGGCGAATTAGCTCGGAATCAGAGCGTTCCCGGTGATTTCCACTTCTGCCCTACGACTGGGAAATAGTGGACCGAGGAGAAGGATGATCCGAGGGGCCGACTGCCTCTGCGATTATCTCGAAATCGGAGCGTTCTCGGTGATTTCCACTTCCGTCGGACGTCAGCTAGGGTTGAGACCCGTTCTCCCTTTCAGAAATCGGCTCTGATACCATGTTAGGACTAAAAGTACTTTCTAACATTAATTTAGAATGTATATATACAATAATATAACCAAGCAAAAGAAGATAAAATAAACTAATCTAAGAAAAGGTAAAATATACGAATAAAAAATATAATCTCTATAAATAAGAGAAGCCTAATAACTCCAAGTTATCTATATAATACTTAGATATTATTATATCTCAACAAAACGTTTTCTTGAAAACAAAGTGGCTCACTCTAAACATTCTGTTACAGACCTTCTCATAGGAACTCTGAAGAGTACATGCATGCCGGACCGCCTACGATAATCTTAATTTTAGACCTTCAAAATGCAGGAAAAGATACGGAAGTAAACAAGCTTTGTGGGAAGACTGATATACTTAAGCTATATTTATCATGATATAGCATGTGCAGTGAGTGTGATTAATGATTTTATGCATAATCTAAAAGCTAGTCATTTATAAGCAGCTAATTGGGTGTTATAATGCCTCAAAGGTACACAATGAAAGGAATATTATTAAGAAGAAATAGTATTGCTTTAAATACCATTGTTGATTATGTAACATCAATTGTTAATAGAAGTTCGAGCTTTGATATTGTGCCTTTCTTGGTGGGAATCTAAGTGACGTGGAGAAGTAAGAAGCAAGATAGAGTAGCTCATTTGATTCCGAAGGCAGAAGTATATTTTAGAGGATTTGAAGATAACAGATGGTCCAGTGAGATTTTAGTATGATAATAAATCAAGATTTAACATAGCTTACAATCTAATTTAATATGATGAGACAACATGTGAAATTGATCAAACATTTTATTACGGAAAGTTGAAAAGTGGCTTAATATGCACAACTGGTGTCTCTATGCATGATCAACTTATAGATATACTGACTAAATTGATTAATATTTTTGTGTTCAAAGAATATCATACCCAAGCTTGAAATACAAATACTTATTGGTTAGCTTAGGACACTTTCGTGTTATTTTGAATTCTTAAGCTTTTGGTTGAATGTTCATAAGTTTAAGGAGCTTATTTAACTGGCTGTAATTTGTTGAATTATAAAATGACAGAAATCAATTCTCCTAATGTCCTACTATTGTGTCAATGTAATACTTCTGAATCCATAAATTTTTAGAACGCATTGGGAGGCTTTTGAGCTAACCACTCAAAAGCTTAATCTAATCATTAAGGCATTTTGAGTCTCTTGTGTTAATGTTTCCTATTTTTTGTCATCTTGATAACTCTTTCCTTGCTTTGAGTATTTGTTGTTTAATTGGGTGCCGGCACATGTCTCCATTATGTCATGAAGCCTATCAACAGGGCAAAATTTTGTTGTGTTTCTTTTGTGACTCTGGCTATGCGTAAACAATTTGACATGTTACTTGATGTTGATTGACTTTACACTGTCAAATTGTCTTTGAGTGATTTGTTCTTCATATTCTATACCTGATCATTTAGTTTCTCGTTGGGAATAATAGTTGCTTGTATCCCATGATTAGTGCTGTCCCATACAATTGGCTGCTTCGAAAGTGCATAGCTGCAATTCACCACGGCGGCAGGTTTGGCTATTCTGACTGTTGTTATCGTTATCTCCATCATTTGTAGGAATATGTGCCCACTTTTTCACTAACCTTTCCTGTTTCCCTGTTCTCAATGTGTAAACAGTGGCACCACTGCTGCAGCATTATCTGCTGGAATTCCACAGGTTAGCAAATGAAGTGGGCGATCTGCCTCTCTCTGTCTCTAGCTCTCTCTCTCTCTCCTTAGTAGGAACTATGAACTTCGAGCATATTCAACCACATGCCTATTTCAATGAGTTTTTTATAGGAACCCACCACTTCAATTCACCTATTCAAGGAGGAAACGAGGCCACAAGACGGAATAGCTATGTTTTATAACTACGTTTTATGTTTTAATTATATAAGTTTTTTTTTTTGCAAGAGGAGTAGGGGTAATAATCAAAATAGGAGGTATACAAGGGGGTAAATGGGAAATTACACTGGTGAAATTTGGTTAGGAGAGGTTATTCGTGAGGAGGGGATGAAGGGGAGAAAGGGGAAGAATCTGGAGAGTGGGAGAGAGAAAGGCTCTCAAATTCCTTCATTGTTACGAACCTGGTTATTGAATGATTGATATTTCTTGGTTGTTTTGGAGATTTTGAGATTACAGGGTTTTTTATATCATTGGTATCAGAGGACTTCCTGGAGGATGGAAAGGAAGAAGCAATGTCAGGGTGTCGGAAAATAGGGATTGGGCGAGGATCCAATGGCTTGGGCGCAAGGTGACTCACGGCAGGAGATGGAAGGGGTGAAAGAAAGCATCGCCCGGCTATCGGAGTTGGAGAAGAACATGGCTATGTTGATGGCAAAGTTGGATTCCCTGGCCAATGCGGTGCATTCCGCACCACCGAGGCAGTGGGATAAAGGAAAGCAAAGGATTGACGCTGACACCGCGGGACAATCCAGTTGCCAAGGAGAAGCGTCCCGGGCAAGAAGTGGATAAGAGGGGTGGAAGGAAGAGCACCTGAATCGTTGTTTGAAAATGCCTGTCTTCGCCGTAGGTGACCCAGATGATTGGATTTTTCAGGGTGGAGAGGTTCTTTGCGCTACAGCCACTGTCAGAGCAAGAGAAGCTCCACTGGATTGCTGTCCACTTGGAAGACGAAGCACTGGCTTGGTTTCAATGGGAGGATCGGAGATGACCATTCCGCAACTGTGTTGATTTCTGGGCATTGCTGCTGGAGCGCTTTCGATCGTCGCTGGAGGGGATGCTATCGGAGCAATTCCTACAGCTGAGGCAAACCGGGTCGGTGCGAGAATATAGGCAACTCTTTGAGCGAGCAGCCTCCCATTTTTCGGAGGTACCTGAGCACCTACTTGAGGTGCAATTTGTTACGGGCTTGCGGTTTGAAATCCGCGCCCAGCTCCTGCCGATCGGCCTCTGCCAGATGATGCAAATAGTGCAAAGGGTGGAAGATAAATTTGTGTTGTTGCAAAACCTTGGGTTGGGTTCGGGCATGAGAGGAATGGGTCAGCCCAAATCAGCATTGACAGCCCAATCGCCCTCCTCGACGGCGACGGCGACGGCCTGGGGCCCTTCAGCGAGTCCACCCCGCATTTCATCCTCCCCATCGGCGTATGTATCATTGCCGATGACCAAATCAGCCCATGTTAACCCGCAGTTTCGCTCGCCTTTGTCGTTTCGGCAGTTGACAGATTCCGAGCTGCAGAGAAAACAGGAGAAATGCTTGTATTATCGATGCGATGAGAAGTTCCACCCAGGGCATCGCTGCAAGTCGAAGGACCTCCTGGTTTTTGGTTTGCCAGGAACTCGAGGAATTACCAGAGGCGCAGGACGACAGAGGGGAGAAGTTGTTCATACGAGAAGTTGTTCGTTTACATGGGTTCCCGCGATCGATTATCAGTGACCGTGACAAGGTTTTCTTGAGCATTTTCGGGAAGAAACTCTTCAAACTGCAAGGTATAGCGTTACAGCGAGTTCTACCTATCACCCTCAGACAGATGGAGGTGGTAAATCGTTCATTGGAGACTTATTTACGCTGTTTTGCATCGGACAAACCTACATCGTGACTGCGATGACTTGCATGGGCCGAGGTTTGGTATAATTCTTCTTTTCATACAGCTATTCGGATGTCTTCGTTCAAAGCAGTGTATGGTAGAGAGCCACCACCTTTGATTCGAGTGGGCACGGGGAACTCAATGGTTCAGTCACTAGAGGACCTCCTACAAGAAATGGACGCTATTATCACAGAGTTACAAACTCATTGTCTTGAGCCCAAGCTCGTATGAAGGAGGTAGCCGATGGCAAACGCCGTGACGTGCATTTTAATAAGGGTGACTGGGTGTTTGTGAAATTACAACCAAATCAGTAACGCTCATTAGCAAAGAAACGAAATGAGAAACTTATCCCTCATTTTTATGGGCCTTATCAAGTAATATCAAAGGTGGGACATGTGGCATATAAATTACAACTACCGGAGACTTTCAACATCCATAATGTGTTTCATGTGTCTCAGTTGCGACAAGCAATAGGTAACAAGCCACTGTCTACAACATTATCCACCACTTTATCGGAAGACATGAGCTTCTAGTGACACCGGAAAGGGTGCTGAACGTACGGCCCGGTACTGATGGTATTCACGCTAGAGGCGAGGTCCTTAGTCATTGGCAAGGGCAACCTAAGGAGGAGGTTACGTGGGAGTTCTTTGATGTCATTACAGCTCAATTTCCTGCATTCAACCTTGAGGACAAGGTGAAAGTTTGGGCGGTGGGTATTGATAGGAACCCACCACGTCAATTCACCGTATTCAAGGAGGAAACGAGGCCACAAGACGAAATAGCTATGTTTTATAACTGCGTTTTATGTTTTAATTATATAAGTTTCTTTTCTTTGCAAGGGGAGTAGAGGTAATAATCAAAATAGGAGGTATACAAGGAGGTAAATGAGGAATTACACGGTGAAATTCGGTTAGGAGAGGTTATACGTGAGGAGGGGATGGAGGGGAGAAGGGGGAAGAATCTGGAGAGTGGGAGAGAGGACTCTCGAATTCCCTTCACTGTTACGAACCTGGTTATTGAGTGATTGATATTTTTTGGTTGTTTTTGTGATTGTTCTTGGAGATTTTGAGATTACAGGGTTTATCAATTTTTTTCTAAACTTTCAATACTTTCTTAATGACAAAGTACAAGATGTGCCATGTGGCAGCATATCAAGTGGCAACCTCACTTCAAACATGGACAGGGCGATTACTGGACTAATTCACCTTTTCTATCATGTTGTCAAACTATGATCTGTGGGATTTCATGCTACATTATTATGGCTCTGTTTGACTCAACTTTATGTTATATACTTTAGCTAATGACTTAACTAAGTTCATCTTTAGTCTGAAAAAATAAAATATGTTCAGCAGAACTTATTCTGCTCATTATGCTGATTTAAGCTACTAATACATGTTTGGTTAAATAAGTTTATTAGCTGTATTTTTTACAACTAAGGTATTGAAATCAAGTAATATGTTAAATTAATTACAAGCTTCAACCCCATGCCTTATATCTTATTCTCACGTCAGCTTGATTAAGGAAATAAACTATTTTAAAAGGTTCAGCCAACCAAGTTTCAATTTTCTAAAAACAGTTTATGTAGCATAATTGGAGTGCATCAGCTGATTTGTAGGGTGTGGCAGGTTGTGTGTCCATTCATGCTAGACCAATTCTACTGGGCTGAGAGGATGTTCTGGCTGGGAGTTGCACCACAACCTTTGAAAAGAGAAAACTTGCTTCCTGAACAAAATGACGACAAAACTGTCTTAGAGGCCGCAAGTGTGATGTCAAGTGCTTTACATTATGCATTGTCCCCCAGAGTCAAAGCTCGTGCCGAGGAAATTTGTCAGAGTATTTCTCTCGAGGTACTTGTTCTGTTAGTGCCAGACTGTGAGTTATGGCTTCATTTACTGCTGAAAATCGTATAGATTCTGCAATGAATTGCCAGAATTGATCATAATGATATGAAATATCAGAATCTTTTTACGTAAGTTTGTTTTGTCGGAAGCTGTCCTAAATATTGATTCGAAGCTTGCTCTTTGACCATGTTTTTGATAAGCCTCCTACTATACTCCCTGTTTCTATCTGGGTTTTACTGCTTAAAAGGAAGGCTCTGGATCATTCAAACTCATCGGTCGGTTGCTGTGTTTTCTGGTGCTGCTTAGTTTTCAAGCCATGTTTATTCTGTGAATTACCCCAATTTTCAAGCTTGATGTTGTTAAAGAGCCCACTAATGTCAGCTATTGGCTTGGAGTTAATTTATTCATTCAAATTATTTCCTTTCATTCTCCATTTATAGACAACCATAAATGTACTTAAGTCTGAATTTGTCAATTTACAAACAAGATTGAAAATCTTGATAATGCTAATTGAGGGTTGATTGTTAAAAACTCTACAGAATGGAGTCTCGGAGGCTGTGGGGAATATCAAACGCATGTTGCTGCGTGGTCGCGATTGAGTTACCACCTTCAGTGGCAACATTACACAGTAAGAGGTTTACACTTTCTATATGCTCCATCCAACACTATTTCTATGTTATTCATTCATCAAGCACATCTGATCTCCACTTTTCTAAGCCAAAGGCGTTAACTTTCATTTAGGATTTTACTTGGTTTGAAGCACATTTTCATCGACTGTAGCCATCATAGCCCTATGTTATGGTGTATTTCTTTTGATCAAATGGAAGATTACCCAAGATAAAGTGAGAGCAAGAAGCTGAACATGATAATATACATACTTAAAAACTTTAAAGTTGTTCTACATATCTTTTCTTACCTTACTCAAAAACTTTAAACATGTAATTATTAACTATTTAGAATGGCATTCCTTACAACTTGCGGTAGAACTGGAGGAGGGTTCTATAGAAATATACTTTGTCCCCTCCAAATTCAACTGTCGACCTTGTTCTAGAGATATATACATTTCTGGATGAAATTTTCTTCATCTTTAACTAATTTCTCGACTGGGTTCTCCGTCGCCCACACAGCTGCATCTTTATATCCAAACTCAAAGAGCTGATCCAGAACAGAATCTTCTGCTGGCTCAAGTGCCCAATTGAAAAGCTGATAATATGGTTTTAAAAAATACTCAGTTCGCATCAACTTACTTTTTAAGTTTACCTAAATCAACACATTACCTGCCGAGGGCCTGCCCTGTTTTCAGGATTGCAGTCTGGACTAATGTCAATCCCTTCCATTCCCAATCTACTAGCAGGGAAAGCACAAACACGTAACTGCACAGATAAATCAACTTCATAGATGCTACTGTTAACGCTAACTAGTAATACAGGTTTTTCCAGAAACAACAGTTAAAGTTGGCCTTTTAAATTTCGAAAAAAAAGTGCAAATGAAATTCAAATTAAAAGCATGCGAGCGCTAGTAAAATTAAAAAACAGCATCAATAGAACCAGTGTAATCACATTACATAATGTTTTTACAATCTACCTTCTCCAGTATCCAAAAATATTCAAAAGAAACCAATCACCACCTATGACAAGAAGTTTGACTTCTATCCCTTAAAACAACACTGGCAAAGGAGACCTACCTTTTAAGGTAATCCAATTGCATCTCCATTAAATCATTTGGGGTCAGTAAAACACTAATAAAAGCATTCAAATGTCTGGCTAAGACTAAAAATTTTTTTTTTGTAAGAAATTACCGTCCGTGAAGCAGACGTCGGTGGCATAAACAATGTCAAACCCCCGTCAATGCAAAGTCGATTACGGAAAATTGTCACTGGTCTTGGTGCAAGATATCTGCCTTGAAAAGTTCATTAGTTAAATTTAGCTAGATTTACATAAGTAAGAGCAAATAATACTTTGAGACATGACAATTACAAGTCACCCTGGAATAAAGGAGGAAGTGATAACTGCATCAATGAGATCTTCCTTAGAGTCAAACTGATCCACCAACAAACCCCTAGGCCTCCACAAAATCTGTGTTACAGCAACTGAATGGGACAAAAACTATTTCAGAACCCATGTATTTAGGAAAATCAATTCTTAAATTGTGTGCCAACCTGTTAATTTGCACCAGTTACAATATACTTGAAAGTTGGGAAGGATGAAACTTTTTTTGGTTACTAACTCAACGTTTTTTGTTTGCTTCTAACTATGGCAACCACATAATATGAATTGCTTAAACATTTTTTTTTATTATCTCAACTTTTAGATGTGTCTTCCATACTGTGCCTCAACTGAAATTAAAAGGATTTATGCTTCCCAGAAACGTGAAGAAACGTGCATCTAAATTCCAACAGCTATAAAGATGGCTAACCACAAACACACCAAAGTAACACCATATCGAGGTGCACAGAACGAAACACAACTTACTTCGAACCCTTCCATTTGACTTGATATGCACATCATCAGGAAGAAAGTTGACCAGGACGTCCCTGAGAACAGTCTGCATAAGCAAATATAAACATCATTAGATAGCATGTCAAACTTTGAGATATAAAGGTAACAATACGAATTTGAGGGAATGATCTGTTGGAAATTCTTGCATTCTTAAATATCAGATGTGCACAAAAAAAAAAAAAAAGATTCAGATAGTAATAGCATGAGAAACATGATACCCCAAGCCGAAAAGCAGTTCCACTATTCCTACAATCTTCAGCCAGTATTTTTGTAGCTTTCAGAGCCTCTTGCATATCTTCCCCCGAAGCAATTACTGCACAAACTATTGCACCAGCTGAGGAGCCAGCTAATGGCGTACTATCCTACATTAGAATGTAATATATTCTCATTATCTGATGTACTATGATGAACATTCAAGTAAACAATTATAACATAAAACATGGATAGGTAATACCAACATTCTAAATAAACCCATCACTCCAAAACTGCAACAAAATTCAAACAATTATAACAATCATGCAGGGGAAAATTGAAAACTACTCAAGATCAGAAGGTCACTGACGATAAAATCATAGAGTGATGAGAATAACTAGAAATTTGAAAACCTTGATGTAACCCTTTTCGATTAGTAATTGAGCAACTCCAAGATGGTAAGGAAAGAGAAGCCCAGCCGCAGAGAAGCTGAATCCTGGACTGGTGACAATTGGGCGCCGGCGCTCCGCCTCAACGTCCTTGACCTGTTGCTCCCACAACATTCGGGGCTCTATATCAGCCTCCACAAACGCCCCGATCCTGTCACTGTGGACATCGCCACTCCGGCTCGAATTCTCAAACATCGCAACCTCATTTGGACTCCTGTTGGAACGTCTAATGAGGCGCGCCGCTACGGCCAAAAAAAACTCACCAGTAGCCACAGCAAATGATTTTTTTTCAGAATTCTGAGGCGGAGGAGTGAAGCTTGGGTTCGGCGGAGACTGCGATGAAGATGAAGATGAATTGAAAACGAAAGTAAGCTTACGGGGGCGCAAGGGGAGAAAAAACTTGTGAATGTAAATGGAAGTAGGATTTCTGGGAATGGGAGAAGAGAAGGGAGAAGGGAGGGAAGGGAGAGGAGCCATGGCAATTCCCTCTCCTCGTTTCCACCGCCTGAACCTGAACAATTTCTTCTTCGTTAGACACTCATGTCATCACATGCTATGATATTGGGTATGAATTAAATTGATGATTTTATTTTTCGCTAGAATATGTCTTCCGCACTCATATGCTTCCTTCCAATTTCATCCCGCTATTTTAAATTATTTTTATGTTTTTAATCTTGATTAAAATCAATTTAAACCCTAATCTAAGAGTTATTTTTAAAAAAATCTTTAAATTAAAAAATCTAATAAATTAAACCTTAAACTATCAAAAATTAATAAATCAAATCCTTGCGGGGTGATGACCCTCTGAGCACCCCCCGTTTACTATTCACGTAGAGAACGAGGAGCGATTTAAAATAAACGGTCATTGTTCTTTATTTACTCATGTTTTATAAATTAATTTTAGAAAAAAAGTTCAATTTAGCCCCCAACGTATGTGGTCAGCGGTCATTTGGTCTCTAACATTTATTTTTAATCCAATCAGATCCTATCGCATACACCGTTTGCAATTCAAATCCTCCCGTTAAATTTTCTGTTAAATTTGACACGTGCTCTGCACGTGTGCTGCTAAAACCCCAAAATATTCTAATTTCTTCCCGAAATCCATGAAGTAAAAGTTAAATTTGTCTGAAGGGTTCTGAACCCTAATTTTCGTTGCCTGTCGCGTTCTCCTCTCTCTCCGTAAATGCAGTGACTCTCGCTCGCAATCCCTTCTGGAATCGACTTCTGACTCGCTCGCATCGCACAGCTCGCACAGCCTCTCGCTTCGTCGCTCGCAGCCCTCCGTTGCTCGTAGAATATTGCTTGCGCTTCGCCGCTCCGAGTCGCTCTCGCTTCTACTGGTAGGTACGCCTGGTTCTGTTGCTTACAAAAATGAGGCATATTAGTGGAAGATGAATTACTTCTCCTGCATTTTTTGTTTCTTTGATTTCGAAGAAGGAAAATCTTCTTCATTTTACTGTGTTTTTCAGATGCCAAATCGAGGGTTAATTTTTTCTTCCAGAATTGAGGAATTATTGATAGTGAACTCTTTGTTTTGTTTTGTTTTTCTTCCAGAATTGAGGAATTGTTGATAGTGAACTCTTTGTTTTGTTTTGTTTTTCTTCCAGAATTGGAATTGTTGATAGTGAACTCTTTGTTTTGTTTTTCTTCCAGAATTGAGGAATTGTTGATAGTGAACTCTTTGTTTTGTTTTGTTTTGTTTTTCTTCCAGAATTGAGGAATTGTTGATAGTGAACTCTTTGTTTTGTTTTTCTTCCAGAATTGAGGAATTGTTGATAGTGAACTCTTTGTTTTGTTTTTCTTCCAGAATTGAGGAATTGTTGATAGTGAACTCTTTGTTTTGTTTTTCTTCCAGAATTGAGGAATTGTTGATAGTGAACTCTTTGTTTTGTTTTTCTTCCAGAATTGAGGAATTGTTGATAGTGAACTCTTTGTTTTGTTTTTCTTCCAGAATTGAGGAATTGTTGATAGTGAACTCTTTGTTTTGTTTTTCTTCCAGAATTGAGGAATTGTTGATAGTGAACTCTTTGTTTTGTTTTTCTTCCAGAATTGAGGAATTGTTGATAGTGAACTCTTTGTTTTGTTTTTCTTCCAGAATTGAGGAATTGTTGATAGTGAACTCTTTGTTTTGTTTTTCTTCCAGAATTGAGGAATTGTTGATAGTGAACTCTTTGTTTTGTTTTTCTTCCAGAATTGAGGAATTGTTGATAGTGAACTCTTTGTTTTGTTTTGTTTTTCTTCCAGAATTGAGGAATTGTTGATAGTGAACTCTTTGTTTTGTTTTGTTTTTCTTCCAGAATTGAGGAATTGTTGATAGTGAACTCTTTGTTTTGTTTTGTTTTGTTTTGTTTTTCTTCCAGAATTGAGGAATTGTTGATAGTGAACTCTTTGTTTTGTTTTTCTTCCAGAATTGAGGAATTGTTGATAGTGAACTCTTTGTTTTGTTTTGTTTTTCTTCCAGAATTGAGGAATTGTTGATAGTGAACTCTTTGTTTTGTTTTTCTTCCAGAATTGAGGAATTGTTGATAGTGAACTCTTTGTTTTGTTTTTCTTCCAGAATTGAGGAATTGTTGATAGTGAACTCTTTGTTTTGTTTTTCTTCCAGAATTGAGGAATTGTTGATAGTGAACTCTTTGTTTTGTTTTTCTTCCAGAATTGAGGAATTGTTGATAGTGAACTCTTTGTTTTGTTTTTCTTCCAGAATTGAGGAATTGTTGATAGTGAACTCTTTGTTTTGTTTTTCTTCCAGAATTGAGGAATTGTTGATAGTGAACTCTTTGTTTTGTTTTTCTTCCAGAATTGAGGAATTGTTGATAGTGAACTCTTTGTTTTGTTTTTCTTCCAGAATTGAGGAATTGTTGATAGTGAACTCTTTGTTTTGTTTTTCTTCCAGAATTGAGGAATTGTTGATAGTGAACTCTTTGTTTTGTTTTTCTTCCAGAATTGAGGAATTGTTGATAGTGAACTCTTTGTTTTGTTTTGTTTTGTTTTTCTTCCAGAATTGAGGAATTGTTGATAGTGAACTCTTTGTTTTGTTTTTCTTCCAGAATTGAGGAATTGTTGATAGTGAACTCTTTGTTTTGTTTTTCTTCCAGAATTGAGGAATTGTTGATATGTCTTTAAGTGATAGTAGGGATTTATGTGCAATATAAAGATAATTGTATAATATGATTTGATGTTGTATTTTGTACCATGTTTTTAGAAGCAAGACAATGGTTGCTTCTTGTTAACTCTTTGGGATGCAGTTTGGTATTTTGAATTATGTGATTTTAGAAGCAGGACAATTTTGTACTAAGTATTTTGTACCATGTTTTTAAAAGCAAGACAATGGTTGCTTCTTGTTAACTCTTTGGGATGCAGTCTGGTATTTTGTACTATGTGATTTTAGAAGCTGGACAACTTTGTACTATGTAATTTGAGAACCAAGATGAAAGGGCAATTTTCTCTGTGGCGGCTTAACATGCTAAAAGCCATTGTATGAACTAGAAAAAATCCAAGTCAAGCCAAGTAAGAGAATATGACTGATTGATCAGAGAGAAAAAAAGGCAGAGAGGCAGAGCTCAAGAAATCCAAGCGATGGAACACTCCCATTGTTCGAGGAATGCTCCAGTAGGTTCAATATGATCTCATTAAATCATTTTTCTATGTGCATTAGCTCATCCTCAATATTTTGATTACTTTTACTCACGGTATACTATAATTTTCTTAATCAGGTAAAGAGGTTGATTATTGTAGAAACCGAGGAGATGTTTAAAGCCCGTAAACAAAAAGATGCGAATCATCGAGCTATCTGGCCCCCGTTGGTCATAAATCATCTTCCTCCCGCAAGTCTCGCTAGTGGTTCTGCTTGAAAATATTTTCAATTGTTAGTCTTGGCTTGTTAACTGTGAGTCTGGTGCTATATTGTAGAATTTACTGTTAGTTGGACACTGTAAAATTTATGTATTGTTGTTTCTTGGAGCAATTATTAATTAAATTGGATCACATTTTTCGATTTTTTTTTTCGTCAAAAGAAAATTATGTGTCAATGAGGTTGTGAATGAGTTTTAGATGCAAGTTTTCAGTAGTTTATGTGTTGTGGCATTGCGCTGGTATCAAATGATGGGAAAATAAGTTCTTTTTATCCCTGATTTAAATTTTTGAGAATATGGATTGTTGACAGGCTAGAAAGAGGTTGAACTATCTCAAATGATTCATATCAAGCGTTCAAAACAAGGGTAGAAACTTTTTAAACTCGTGCAAGCTACGGATCCTCCACCCTGTATGCTGATTTTCCCCTCCAATCTCTTCTCTGTGGCTTAACATGCTAAAAGCCATTGTATGAATTAGAAAATAGAACTTTGGCTATTTATCAAAGTTGAAAGTAGTAATTGGTGGTCAATAGTAATTGGGGGTCACACTAGTTATCATTACAACAACAACAAATTCCAGAACTCTGGCTTTTTTGTTTCACTCAGTAGAGAGTTTGACAATCCACATATTGCATTTTATATTTTATAGCATGCAAAAAGAGTAACTACAACTGTTGTGGCAATCCACAAAAACTTATATAATAGTAGTTTTGTTCGCAACTTCTCGTTATTTGCTTCCGCTTCTCTAAGTCGTGACTGTAATAGATTCAGTACCTTCTTCTCTCTCTCCTTCGTTGGTGGATCGTACCATGTGAAAAAATCATCTTGTGCCTCGCTATAAGAAAATAAATAATGTAAGTGTGTTCGAACTAAAGTAAAGTAAATAATTCACACAATTTCATTGTATTTACCTCATATTTTTGACACGCAAGAAACCTTCGTCCTGATTGTCTCGTGTCCATGATGTGCGCATAGCAGCTCTTTCATGACAAAAACAAACAATGAGAGATACTCCTTCACGAACAATTGCAATTGAAGAGTTAATATATGAAGAACTAAATATCAATTAAACATATTTTTCCTAATTGGAAAAATCAACAAGAACTTGAAAATTCTAAGATTTGATTCAATAGGAGGTACAACGCAGTTTTCACCTTAAAAACATACACTAAACTATCTCTCATTATTTCAATTTGAATTTACGGTAGGTCCAAAGAATTTTGAACTCGACCAGTACACTTAAGACTATGGGGGATAATTTACAATTGAAATCAAGCAAACAGACAAGAACCACATAATAAACAAAACTTCTCAACAGTAAAATGAAGAAGATTTTCCTTCTTCGAAATCAAAGAAACAAAAAATGCAGGAGAAACAATTCATCTTCCACTAATATGCCTCATTTTTGTAAGCAGCAGAAACAGGCGTACCTACCGGTAGAAGCGACAGCGACTGGGAGTGGTGGAGCGCGGGCAATATTTTGTGAGCAACGGAGGGTTGCTGTGACGACCCCGACCCTGTGTCGGTACCGCCACGACCTGTGTCGTGCGTGTTTACATGCATACAAGCATACTACCCTCGCCCGTTCTCACTTAAACCTTTACCGGATTTCTTTCATTGCATTTTTCATTCGTTCATCATTTGACTATTCGTTTTCTTTCGTTTCGCTCGTTAGAGAACGGACTCGGGCGTTCAATCCATTTCTATCAACATTCAGGATCCAACTTAAACGTACCCAAAATGACTCGTCTAAGGTTTCAATCCTTTAATCTCACTTGTTTAGAGACAATTAACCTTATTCGGCGGAAGACTACTGTGCGCGGAAGACTCGTTACAAGATAAAATTAACAAAAATCCCAAGTATAACACTATAAAAGCACTCTGGTCGACCCCCAGAGCTTTCGGTCGACACTTCATAATAATGGTCGACCCCTAAAAAGGTTCTGGTTTTTGTTTGTACTGAAACCGGTCGACACCTTGCAATAGCGGTCGACCCCTAGTCTAAGTGGCCGACACTTCAAAAACAGTTTTGCTCTCGGGTTGCATTCCTTTGTAAGTTCGGTCGACACCTTGCAATAGAAGTCGACCCCTAGTCTAAGTGGTTGACACTTCAAAAACAGTTTTGCTCTCGGGTTGCATTCCTTTGTAAGTTCGGTTGACACCTTGCAATAGCGGTCGACCCCTTGCCTGGCAAGGTGTCTACCCCTACAGGCACAGGTCAACCCCTGCAAAGGCAATTTTTACATTTTGTACATAATCAACACCTCCAATTACTTCCAAATTTAACCAACTCTACCTATTCAATATCAATTCCACCCCCATCTATAAACCAAACATTCAACCTTATCAAATCCCGACACGAAACTTCAATTTCAACTCAAAACCCTAAACCTACTTTTAGAACATCAAAACTCATCCAAAGTCCATTCTATTTCATCAAGATATCCACAATCATCAATATTCATCCAAATATACATCAAACATCAATATCCTGTCCCTTTCATCCACAGCCGTCCATACATAGCGGAAGCTATCAAAATCATCAAAACCACGGTTTATAACATATCAAGATACCAAGCACCCTAATATGAATTTCTATACATTTCATCACATATTATCACCCATCCGCCCATTTCAACCCAAAGTAACTCAAAATACACAACCTATAGCTCCCATGGGTCGTGTGCGCATCGACTACGCCGACTGCTCCCATGAACATCCTCCTTCAAGCTGGAGGCTCGTTATGCGGAGAGACATCGTTCTCACCTTGCTCATAGTCACCTACACCATAAAGACACCTATGAGATAAAAATCTCAGCAAGTTCTACGTAAATGCATATGCATGATCATGTATGCAATGAAAGCCGTCCATGTCATTTCTTTTATCAGTACGTGTCAGTCTATGGTTATCGGAAATGCTCGACAGATGGGTAGGGCACATCAAGCGGTTAGACAGCCCACACCATCTGAAGGAAGGAAAACTCGCTCACCACGGAACGCCGGGTCTGAACCTCATCCCCGATAACCCCATGCCATGGTTGTTTACTGTGATACTTTACTTGCTTTTACATGCATTTCTTTTTTCATAAAAACGATGCGAAATTCATTTTCATGACGTTTTACAAACCGTGATGCATGAACAATTCAATGAACAAGAAAGCATACATGACGAGCATACCATCAAAACCTTACATTTACCATCAAAACATCACAATACTAAAAAAAAAAAAAAAAAAAAAAAAAAAAAAAAAAAAAAAAAAAAAAAAAAAAAAAAAAAAAAAAAAAAAAAAAAAAAAAAAAAAAAAAAAAAAAAAAAAAAAAAAAAAAAAAAAAAAAAAAAAAAAAAAAAAAAAAAAAAAAAAAAAAAAAAAAAAAAAAAAAAAAAAAAAAAAAAAAAAAAAAAAAAAAAAAAAAAAAAAAAAAAAAAAAAAAAAAAAAAAAAAAAAAAAAAAAAAAAAAAAAAAAAAAAAAAAAAAAAAAAAAAAAAAAAAAAAAAAAAAAAAAAAAAAAAAAAAAAAAAAAAAAAAAAAAAAAAAAAAAAAAAAAAAAAAAAAAAAAAAAAAAAAAAAAAAAAAAAAAAAAAAAAAAAAAAAAAAAAAAAAAAAAAAAAAAAAATTTTTTGTTTTTTTTTTTTTTTTTTTTTTTTTTTTTTTTTTTTTTTTTTTTTTTTTTTTTTTTTTTTTTTTTTTTTTTTTTTTTTTTTTTTTTTTTTTTTTTTAAACTTACCTCTCGTCTCGTGCACACCGAGCTCCTCGTCTCGAGCTTGATCACCTAAAGCAATTCATAGCGTCCTTTGTTAAAACCGAGCTTAAACACAAAATCTCGAAAATTTACGAAACTCCTAACTAAAGGAAATTTCCTAAAACTTTAATAACTCTCTCTCTCGGGCATTTCATCGAGCAACTTATGCTCACAAACAACAATCCTCCATTAATGTAGGTTTTCCAAAGCTCCATACCCGACTGTTCAATCAAATGCAAAATACACTCGAACGTTTCACCTAATAACGTTCAATAATCACCAATAAAGCAATAACTAACCATTTCTAACCTAACCCGGTTGTTTTCAACGAAATCGAACAAAACCCTAACAACTTACAATGCTAGAAATCGAGAATGACGGCCGGAAAACTATAGATTCTTACCAAGAATCGCGAGGGGAGAAGAAATTTTGAAGGAACCTTGAAGGCTGGAGGAGGAATCAATGAAGATGGTGGAGAATCGTGGAAGAGAAGCAAAAATCGCCGTGGGAGGAAAAATTTGGAGAAAAACGTTAAGTGTGGGGAAGAAGAAAGGGTTTGTGTATTTATTTAATCTTGACTTGTCAAATGACAAGTTTGCCCCTCCATTAGATTCCCTATTTACCTCATTGTTTGTCTCTCGATTCGTTTTCTCCAAATTTCTTTATTTCTCCAATAATTCTCATTTATTTCTAGAGCTCTAATAGAACTTTCCGTTCGCCAAACGGACATAATTTGCTATTTCTACGAATTAAATCGCTATAAGGTCAAAACCGGAAACTTAAGCATTATATTTCGGTTTGATCTTCTTAAATTCCCATAATTCCTCTAAAATTCATATTAATTATGAGGATTTCATTAAAAATCTCGATTCGCAAAACAGACATATTTCGATTATTTACAAAAAATGCCATTGCGCGCGAAATTGAAAAACCCATAAAATCGGGTGTTACATTCTATCCACCTTACAGAAATTTTGTCCTCAAAATTGATTACACAAATAATTCTGGATACTTAGCCATCATAGCTTGCTGCCTCTCCCAGGTAGCTTCCTCTACCTCGTGATTCCGCCATAACACTTTGACAAGCGGGATTTCTTTGTTTCTCAATACTTTAATAGAGGATTCCAGAATTTGTACAGGTCTTTCCTCATAGGTTAGCGTTGGCTGCACCTCAATCTCCCGTGCTTCTACGACATGCGACGGGTCACATATACTTTTCCTGAGCATGGACACGTGAAAGACGTTGTGGATACTCTTCATCGATGCCGGTAGTTGTAGTCGATAAACCATCTTCCCGATTCTTTTCAAAATAGAAAGGGCCCAATGTAACGAGGATTTAGCTTGCCCCGTCTCCCAAATCTCATGACGCCTTTGAATGGAGAAATTTTCAAATAGACCTCATCACGTTCCTTAAACTCCAACTCCCTTCGTCTATTGTCAGCGTAGCTTTTCTGACGGCTTTGAGCTACCTCAATGCGCTGTCTAATAACGACAATCTTCTCCGTCGTTTGCTGTAACATATCGAGGCCAATGATGCTAGCTTCACCGACCTCGTCCCAATATAGCGGCGATCTACATTTCCGTCCATACAACGCTTCATACGGAGCCATGCCAATGGTAGCTTAGAAGCTATTGTTATATGAGAACTCAATTAACGGCAAGTACCTGCTCCATGAGCCTTGAAACTCTAACACCCAGGCTCTAAGCATATCCTCAAGAATCTGATTCGTTCGCTCTGTCTGACCATCGGTCTGAGGATGAAATGTCAGTGCTAAAGTTCAGCTGAGTTCCCATGGCTTTGTGCAGACTTTTCCAAAATTTCGAAGTAAACCTCGGATCTCGGTCTCAAACTATGGAAACAGACTACCTGTGCAGCCTAACAATCTCTTGCACATAGAGTTCGGCAAGCCGATCCATGGAGAATGTTGTTTTAACTGGAAGAAAGTGGGCCGATTTCGTCAAACGATCCACTATCACCCATATGCTATCATGCCCCTTCGTTATTCTTGGGAGTCCAACAATAAAATCCATTGAAATCTGCTCCCATTTCCACTCCGGGATCGGCAGGGGTTGTAAAGTTCCTGCCGGCCTCTGATGTTCCGCCTTAACCTGCTGACAAACCAGACAGGTTTCTACATATCTGGCCACCTCTCTCTTCATGTTAGGCCACCAGAAGTGTTGCTTTAGGTCTCGATACATTTTGGTGCTTCCTGGATGCACCGAATAGGCCGAAGAGTGTGCCTCGGCTAATATTTCTTTCTTCAACTCCTCATTATTAGGCACGTACCACCTATACCTTAATTTCAAAATGCCACCATCCGACAAGTTGAAATTGGAAGAATCCTCAGATGTCATACTTAAACGGTGCCTGTCACACTCTAAGTCTCTCTGTTGAGCCTCACGTAATTTGTCAAGTAACGTTGGCCTGAGAGAAATGTTGGTAAGCATTGTGGACAACTCAGCCACAATCTCCACATCAAACCTCTCAATCTCAGACTTCAACATCACCGACATCGCTGCAAGCGAAGACTGACTCGTAGAAGGCATTCTGTTCGAGGCATTTGCAACCTTGTTTGCTTTCCCTGGGTGGTATTTGATCTCAAAGTCATAATCTTTAACGAACTCCAACCACCTTCTTTGCCGCATATTTAGTTCTTTCTGTGTGAACAGGTATTTTAAACTCCTGTGATCTGAGAACACTTCACATTGTTGCCCATACAGGTAGTGTCTCCAAATTTTCAACGCAAAGACGACTGCTGCCAACTCTAAGTCATGCGTCGGGTAATTCTGCTCGCATGACTTCAATTGTCGAGAAGCATACGCAATGACCCTTCCCTCCTGCATAAGCACACATCCAAGTCCAACTTTAGACTCATCACAATAAATGCTGAACTTGTCTCCTTCAACAGGCAGTGTCAAAACTGGGGTCGTGGTCAATTTCTGCTTCAACTCCTTAAAGCTTTTCTCGCATGCTGTCGACCATACAAACTTCTCATTTTTCCATACAAACTTCTCATTTTTCCTTGTCAAGCGAGAAAGAGGGACCGCTGATCTTTGAAAACCCCTCAATAAACTTACGGTAATACCCGGCCAATCCAAGAAATCCACGTATCTCTCGTACATTCTTAGGCTACGGCCAATCTTTTACAACTTGGATCTTGTTGGAGTCCACAGAAATCCCTTCTTGAGATATAATGTGGCCGAGGAAGTTAATCCCATCCAGCCAAAACTCGCACTTGGAGAATTTCGGGTAAAGCTGCTGTTTCTCCAAACTCCTCAAGACAATCCGTAAATGCTCTTCGTGCTCCTTCTTCGTCTTAGAATGGACCAAGATGTCGTCAATAAATACAACAACAAACTTGTCTAAATACTCCTTGAAGACACTGATTCATTAAATCCATAAATGCTGCGGGGGCATTTGTAAGTCCAAAAGACATTACGAGGACTTCATAGTGCCTGTACCTCGTTCGAAATGCTGTCTTTGGAACATCTTCCCGTCGTACCTTCAACTGATAGTAACTCGAGCGTAAATCAATCCTGGAGAATACTCGGGCACCCTGTAACTGGTCAAAAAAATCATCTATTCGGGGTAACGGGTACTTGTTTTTCACTGTCAACTTATTCAACTCTCGATAGTCGATGCACATCCGGAGAGTTCCATCTTTCTTTTTAACGAACAAAACTGGCGCACCCTAAGGAGAAAAGCTAGGTCGGATGAATCCCTTATCCAACAACTCCTCTAGCTGAGATTTCAACTCCTTTAACTCGGCAGGCGCCAATCTGTACGGGTTCTTAGAAACTGGTTCACAACTAGGATAAACATCAATTACAAACTCTATCTCCCGATCCGGTGGCAACCCGGGAAGATCGTCGAGAAAAATCCCTGAGAATTCTCTAACAATGGGATGTCACCTGGTGATGCCCCATCAAGTAACTGAGTGTTGACCACAGTGACCATAAAAACCGAGCATTCACTTTTAAATTGTTCACTAACCTTCATGGAATAGGAGGTTGGTAGGTTGCTCAATCTTTTCATTGCCTGATAGGCAAACTCCTCTTTACCTGGGGGCCGAAAAGTCACCACCCCTGATCGGCAGTTGATGGTAGCGAAATGGCGAGATAGCCAATCCATTCCCAAGATAAGATCATACCGTTCTATGCCCATTACTATCAGCCGAGCATAAAGGGTATTGCTCCCTACAGAAACAACGTTGCCCTGGAAGATGCGATTTGACTGCATAAACTCCCCTGAAGGCAGCATGACTCGATACTCGCACTCTGCTAATTCTGGCTCTATCCTCAGTCTAGCTACGCATGCAGTGGAAATAAATGAGTGCGTAGCACCCGTATCTATCAATGAAAATACAGCTACTCCCGTGATCAAAATAGTACCTGCAATAACGGAGGGCTGGGCTTCGTCGTCAACATCTCCTGGCTCAATAAAGGCGAATATTCTCGGGGCCACTTTTCTTTGATCAGTAGCCACCCTTGGACAGTTCTGAGCGAAATGGCTTACTTCACCACACCTGTAACAACTGTTCGTGCCCAATCGACAAGGGCCGTAGTGTTCTTTTTGGCATTTAGGACAAATGGGCTTTTGAGCAGCCACCTAGACTTGCTTTCCCTTGCCTTGGTCACCTTTACCATCATAGGGCCTCTTTGCACCCCTCTATTGTTGTTGTGGCTTTCCTTTCGGTTGCCAGCCCTTATTCTGGGGCCGTGGCTGTATCTCCCGAAAGAACCCTCTAGCTGGCTCCCTCGGTTTGACATACGCCGGTTCAACTGCCTCAATTTCCAGTGCCCTGGCCACAATCTCGGTATAGGGCACATTCCGTACCCCTGATATAATGATGCTTTTTCTGATCTCTTGACTTAATCCCTGCATAAATCGACGCACCTTGTCTTCGTTAACACTGATTTGGCGTGGTGCGAATCGGGATAAGGCTTCAAATCTCCTAACATATTCAGCAACTGAGCCAGCCTGCCTCAATTGCATAAACTCCATCATTTTGCTTCTCGTACGGTGTGGCTAAAGTATTTGTCATAAAACACCTCCTTAAATCGCTCCCAACCCATTACTGTAACATCAGTGGTTGCTTTGATGGAATCCCACCAGAAACGGGCATCCAAGGCCAAGTGATTGTTGACTAAAGCAACCTTTTCCCCATCCTCAATATTCACGTAGGCCAACATGTCCCCCATAGTCCGAATCCACTCCTCGGTTAAAGAGGGATCCGAAGATTGTCCACTGAACACCGGGGGTTGTAATTTCTGAAACCTCTCCATTCCTATATTACTAGGAGTTGCCACCTCCTGAGCTCTATTGCCCTCTCGGTTGATTAGTGTATCAAGCTGTTGAGTTTGTCTTTCCATATGTTGAGCTTGTCGTTCTAAGTGTTGGGACTGTTGGCCAATAAACTCCTTGAGTTGATCTATGGTGTCATCTCTATCGTTTCGTTCATTCCCTCGACGCACAATTTTTATAATCCTATGCAAGTTAAAGCAATAATTCTAAGAAACAAAAAAACAAATAAAGCATGTAACGTACTCACAGTTTGAAGTAGCATGTCCGTGAAGTGGCTTGCGTAGTCGAGCAGTCTGCAGAACCGATTTTAAAACTCGGGATCTTTGATACCAACTGTTGTGACGACCCCGACCTTGTGTCGGTACCGCCACGACCTGTGTCATGCGTGTTTACATGCATACGTGCATACTACCCTCGCCCGTTCTTACTTAAACCTTTACCGGATTTTTTTCATTGCATTTTTCATTCGTTCATCATTTGACTATTCATTTTCTTTTGTTTCGCTCGTTAGAGAACGGACTCGGGCATTCAATCCATTTCTATCGACATTCAGGATCCAACTTAAGCGTACCCAAAATGACTCGTCTAAGGTTTCAATCCTTTAATCTCACTTGTTTAGAGACAATTAACCATATTCGGCGGAAGACTACTGTGCGTGGAAGACTCGTTACAAGATAAAATTAACCAAAATCCCAAGTATAACACTATAAAAGCACTCTGGTCGACCCCCAAAGCTTTCGGTCGACACTTCATAATAGTGGTCGACCCCTAAAAAGGTTCTGGTTTTTGTTTGTACTGAAACCGGTCGACACCTTGCAATAGCGGTCAACCCCTAGTCTAAGTGGTCAACACTTCAAAAACAGTTTTGCTCTCGGGTTGCATTCCTTTGTAAGTTCGATCGACACCTTGCAATAGCGGTCGACACCTAGTCTAAGTGGTTGACACTTCAAAAACAGTTTTGCTCTCGGGTTGCATTTCTTTGTAAGTTCGGTCGACACCTTGCAATAGCGGTCGACCCCTTGCCTGGCAAGGTGTCTACCCCTACAGGCACAGGTCAACCCCTGCAAAGGCGATTTTTACATTTTGTACATAATCAACACCTCCAATCACTTCCAAATTTAACCAACTCTACCTATTCAATATCAATTCCACCCCCATCCATAAACCAAACATTCAACCTCATCAAATCCCGACACGAAACTTCAATTTCAACTCAAAACCATAAATCTACTTTCAGAACATCAAAACCCATCCAAAGTCCATTCTATTTCATCAAGATATCCACAATCATCAATATTCATCTAAATATACATCAAACATCAATATCCTATCCATTTCATCCACGGCCGTCCATACATAGCAGAAGCTATCAAAATCATCAAAACCACGGTTTATAACCTATCCAGATACCAAGCACTCTAATATGAATTTCTATACATTTCATCACATATTATCCACCCATCCGCCCATTTCAACCCAAAGTAACTCAAAATACACAACCTATAGCTCCCATGGGTTATGTGCGCATTGACTACGCCGGCCGCTCCCACGAACATCCTCCTTCAAACTGCAGGCTCGTCAGGTGGAGAGACATCGTCCTCACCTTGCTCGTAGTCACCTACACCATAAAGACACCTATGAGATAAAAATCTCAGCAAGTTCTACGTATATGCATATGCATGATCATGTATGCAATGAAAGCCGTCCATGCATTTCTTTTATCAGTACGTGTCAATCTATGGTTATCGGAAACGCTCGACAGATGGGTAGGGTACATCAAGCGGTTAGACAGCCCACACCATCTGAAGGGAGGAAAACCCGCTCACCATGGAACGCCAGGTCTGAACCTCATCCCCGATAACCCCATGCCATGGTTGTTTACTATGATACTTTACTTGCCTTTACATGCATTTCCTTTTTCATAAAAACGATGCGAAATTCATTTTCATGACGTTTTACAAACCGTGATGCATGAACAATTCAATGAACAAGAAAGCATACATGACGAGCATACCATCAAAACCTTACATTTACCATCAAAACATCACAATACTTAACCTATAAAATAACTGAATCCTAACTACTCAACCAAAGCAATTAAACAAACAATGCACCAAACAATCCTCAACACAATTTCTTATGGTGTAGGTCAAATCGGCCAAGTAAGTCACAAAAACTTATCTCTCGTCCCATGCACACCGAGCTTCTCGTCTCGAGCTTGATCACCTAAATCAATTCATAGCGTCCTTTGTTAAAACTGAGCTTAAACATAAAATCTCGGAAATTTACGAAACTCCTAACTAAAGGAAATTTCCTAAAACTTTAATAACTCTCTCTCTCGGGCATTTCATCGAGCAACTTATGCTCACAAACAACAATCCTCCATTAATGGAGGTTTTCCAAAGCTCCATACCCGACTTTTCAATCAAATGCAAAATACACTCAAACGTTTCACCTAATAACGTTCAATAATCACCAATAAAGCAATAACTAACCATTCCTAACCTAACCCGGTTGTTTTCAACGAAATCCAACAAAACCCTAACAACTTACAATGCTAGAAATTGAGAATGACGGTCGAAAAACTATAGATTCTTACCAAGAATCGCGAGGGGAGAAGAAATCTTGAAGGAACCTTGAAGGCTGGAGGAGGAATCAATGAAGATGGTGGAGAATCGTGGAAGAGAAGCAAAAATCGCCGTGGGAGGAAAAAGTTGGAGAAAAACGTTAAGTGTGGGGAAGAAGAAAGGGTTTGTGTATTTAATTAATCTTGACTTGTCAAATGACAAGTTTGCCCCTCCATTAGATTCCCTATTTACCTCATTGTTTGTCTCTCGGTTCGTTTTCTCCAAATTTCTTTATTTCTCTAATAATTTTCATTTATTTCTAGAGCTCTAATAGAACTTTCCGTTCGCCAAACGGACATAATTTGCTATTTCTACGAATTAAATCGCTATAAGGTCAAAACCGGAAACTTAAGCATTATATTTCGGTTTTATTTTGGGGATTTCAGGAGGAAATGAGGGTATTTTAAAGTTTTGGCAGCGCACATGCAGAGCACGTGTCAAATTTAACGGGAGGGTTTGAATTGCAAACGGTGTATACGATAGGGTCTGATTGGGTCAAATATAAACGTTAGGGACCAAATGACCATTGACCCCATACGTTGGAGGCTAAATTGAACTTTTTCCTTAATTTTAAAAACAAATATCAAATGATATTAGATTTACTTGAATGTTCACAACAACATGGGAAGATAATATGAAAATTTGTATGATTTTCTAACGCTTGTACGATTTATTGTAATTTTAATAAATTATTTTATAAAACAGAAGTAAAACAATTATAATAAATCATACAAGTGTTAAAAAATCACGATAATTTCCAGATTATTTTCCTATAATGTAGTGAATATATGGTAAAATTTTCAAATAAATCCAATATTGTTTGATATTTTTTTAAAATAGTCATTGTTCTTTCTTCATTTTATAAATTAAATTAAAAAAAATAATTATAGGGGTGTCAAGATTGGGGGGCCAGTCCTTGAGAACCGGGGGCAGTTCTCCTAGTGCCAAGATCGGGGGGCAAGAATGGGAGAACGACCCTCCATTATTTACCCTCATTTTATAAATTAATTTTAAAAAATATCAAACGATACTGGATTTACTTGAAAATTTTACCACATGTTTAGTGCATCATATGAAGATAAGCTATAAATTTTCTTGATTTTTTAACACTTAAATGATTTATTATAATTGTTTTAATTTTATTTTATAAAATAATTCACTAAAATTACAATAAATCATACAAGTATTAGGAAATCACTAAAATTTTCAGATTATCTTCCCATAATGTGGTAAACATGTGGTAAAATTTTTAAATTAATTTATAAAAATGGGGTAAATAGAAAACGGGGGGCCGTTCATTTTAGATCGGCCCCCTATTCTCTACGTGAATAGTAAACCGGGGGGGGGGGGGGGGGGTCTCCCCACCAGTGTTTGATTTCTTAGTTTTTGATAGTTTAAAGTTTGATTTGTTAAGTTTTTTAGTTTAAGAGGTTTTTTTTTTAAAAAAAAAAAACCTCATAATTTAGAATTTAAATTAGTTTTAACCCTATTTTTAAATGATTCCTAGGATCAACTTTTGATGAATTATAAGCCCTTGTTATACACATTAGTTCTTAATCACAAGAGATAAGTTTTAAAATAAAGGTAATTATCAAAATGAATCTTGAAATAAAGAGTGTTTTTCAATTGATATCTTAAATTTTTAATTTAGTCAATTAACGCTTTATAGTTTGAGTCATTATCTAACGTCAGTTAAATTTTCCATTAAACTCTACTAACTATGTAACTCCTGATAGTCTTCTCTCTCGAACCTCACTCCCTCTCTCTGAACAAGAAAGATGATTTCTTTTTGTGTTAAGATCATTTTAACCCTCGAAACTTGGGTTTAAGATTAAAAAAACTCTCAAAGTATGTTTATACTAAAAATAAACTTTAAACAATCAAAAACCTATTAAAAAAAAACCTAAGCGATTAACTGATAAACCCCCGTTCTAAAATTTACACATAGAACGGTTAGCCGTTCTCGGAGAACAGTCACTCAAATTTTCCTTGCAAGCATTATGTAACACCCGGCTTTACGAGATTCTATAATTTCACTATATTGTGGCATTTTTGTATATAAGTCAAATTAAGTCCGTTTGGTAAACGAAAAGTTTTAATGGAGCCCTAACAATAAATTGGAATTATTAGTAAAATGAGAAAATTTGGAGAAGACGGATCGATAGATCAATTAACGAAACCAAAGGAGGATTAATAGAAAATTGGTAGTAGGGTAAAAAGGTAATTTGCTAACTAAAATTTCAAGGATTGTCCACTATTGAACCGAACCCAACCTGGTGGGGATCAAAAGAGAGGTGCACCGAGGGTGATTACCCTGATCGAAGCCAGGAAGGCTGCCCCACCGTCAGTCGCTTCAGGTATAGTTTTATCTTCACAGTTAACGGAGTGGAGAACAATAGAATAAAAAGGATAGTTTAAGAGATTGTTTAATGACAAAAGCTGTGCGATAGATAAAAAGTAGGTTTGAAAAATAGAGAGGTAAAATATAGTAGAAGGTGGGTAGGAAGAGTTCCTAGGAGTACCACGACGAGAAGACAGTAGGATAAATATAGAACGATAAGGACTTATAAAAGAGAGTTATGCCTTAATCTGAAATAACCACAAGAAGATGTACACTAGAATTAGTTACTATTAGAGGGACGTAACTTACGAAATGTAAGGTCTAAATAAATAGAAATTGGATATTAGTTGACGAACCCTCACAGACTTAGAATGTGATCAATCAAAAAGGGAGTTAAAGATTAGATGTAAGGCTTACTAAACGATACCTAAATTGTCAAAGTATGATAATACGACCTAATAAGAACTTGTATAATTTAGATCTGAGTGAGGTAAAGATAATTAGATGAAAACGATATTCGAAGGAGAATCGGTTCTACTGAGGAATGTTAGGGAATGTAATTGGTCAATGCTAAATTATGGACAAAAGACTTAGGCATAACTTAGGCGTGTTCGTACTGGCCAATGCCATGAAGAAAATAGATGGATCAAGTCGAAACCGAGACGTTGATAAATTTTGAGGACATTAAGGGATGAGTAAAGCATAGACGAGTTGGGCCAGCGGTACTGCTCGATCGAGGAATGTGAGGCTAAACATAAGGGTTGGACTATTTCGCCTTGAGTTAAAAATCATATTTAGAGGCTAAGTGTGACGTGTGCGACGTTAATAGGAAATGGCTAATCAATAAGAGTGTGTATCGCATGTGGAATGAGGTGACAAAGTAAGGGATTGTAAATCCCTTTGACTTAAAGGTATAGGGGATTTAGTTACGGGCCTATAGTTAATACAGTTCAAGTTAAAGATCACAGCCTGAGACTTACCTCCGGTATGGAAGTAGAAACATTAGCGTGCGTTAGTCTACGAGGGTTAACCTTAACAAAAAAATGTTTCTGAATCTTTCTTTTGGAGAAATAGAAGAATAAGATTTGGAAACTTGAGGAAATTCGGATTAAGGACGTGAACTCATCTACAACAAGTTTTCAAACAAGAAGACCGTGGGATGAATTATTTCACGAAAGTCGAATAGTATATCTAGAACCCGCCTAGGAAGAACGAAAGAAGGCAAATCGTTTGGTAACTTCAAAGAAATTCTTATCTGATATTAGGAGTAAGTGAAGGAGATTGTTGGACTAAATGAAGGGTAAGGTTGGAAGTTTAGACCGGCGTTACACGGCATATGATTTGCGAGTTTAGCAATTTAAAGAGTAGGAAGAATGAGGATTGCAATGAACCCATTTAAATAAACTTAGAGAGACACTAGGTTAGAAAAAATCCAAAAGTTTGACGGTTAACAAGTCGATACCGATGGACACATTAATGATCTAAGGTTAAAATAAACAGCTTAGAACAAGTCTATGGCAAAACTTGAGAATTAAACTGTGTCAGATGAGCATAATATAAATAGTGAGAGAAATTAGTTAAAGCCATAGAGATAGAAACTATTGAGGTAGTTTGGAACGAAATATGATGTTTAGGATATCCTAGTTACAATGGGACCTGAGTCCCTAGCGGGTAGTAACTTTAACTCCCAGTTAGACTCGTCGAGACCTCGAGGTAATCTCGACGAGATGGTTTGTGAAATTTAGAGATCTAAATCTTAGTTGAGGGAGCCCAATGAAGTGTACAATTTGGATACTGTTGACAGAGAAGTTCTAAGGGAACCTTACTAGGGAAATGAGGACTCGGGTGGTTGTAATAGTGACTAAGGTTACGGGCAACGAACTTGTACGCGAGTTTAGTTTACAGCTCTGATATTTATATAAATATATATAGAAATTGTTATACCGATAGGTGGGTGAGGTCGTAGGGTAAATTGAGACTTAGCGTTGGAGTAAGTAATTTAAGAAGGCTTTGAGTGTGTAAAGTGGTTAGGTACATATTCGGCAAACACGAGATTATAAAAGATAGAAACTAAAGGAACTCAATTCGAGGAGTTGAAGTTAAAATAGAGGGGAGTTCGGATTGCAACTTGGGTGTTGTTAGGAGTCCTTGAGCGATAATCAACCCAAATGACATCGGGAAGTTGAAATTATTTCGAGGATTGAGGATAAAAGACCATCTTTAGTAGGAACCAATTAATAAGGGAGAGAGAGTTTAATGTTTTGGGTGACTAAATGCAAACCAACACGTGCTCGGGACGTTAAGTGTGAAGTACACAGTTAGAGGTCGTCTGGTTAAGACATAGAGATTTGGTAAGATTTAATGCGTGAACTAAAAAAAAATGAGGACTACGATTAGGAAGTTAATGAAGAAATTCGGTTGGTGTGTATCCCGATTGTGAACAGGATCGAGGGAATTGCGTTGAGGTATGGGTTACAGCCCAAAAATTGGATGAAATTGTAGGCATTCAATTTGACTGGCGTTAGGAAGCTTAGGTATAGCTCTGACCTAAAGGGACAGCGGAAGAAAGACGTCGATAAAGAGTGAATTTCGAAGTTAGTATTATTAAGAGATTTAATCTGCGAGTGATTAAGTGAAAGTCGAAAGTTAGTACATGCGCAAGTGTTAAAGTCACAAATATGTTGTCGGGTTAAGTGATTGAGATTTGAGAATTTGGATTATGCTTAGTACGTGAGAGAGGACGTGTACGATCGAATCGAAAGTAGGAAATACGAAGTTAGGGCCAATGTTGGAGAATATAGTAGGGTTTTGGTTTAGAACCACGAAAAAGGACCGTAAGTACAGACGATTAACCGAAGTAAAACGCCACAAGACAAGAGATGTTAATATCAAGGACTATAAGCTATGGCAAATTTTGAGGACAAAATTTTAAATAAGGTGGGTGGAATGTAATACCCGGCTTTACGAGATATTAATATTTTAATATAAATGGTATTTTCGTAAATATGTCAAATAAAGTCTGTTTTGTAAAAAAAAAAGCTTTATTACGATCCTAACGATTAATAGGGATTTTAAGGAAATTATGAGAATTTTCGGAGTTTAGACACTTAATTCCGAGTAATTACATTTCTCGTAACATAAAGGACGTTTTAGTAAAAATAGTAAACGAGGTTCGTTTTGTGAACGGACAGTTTTAATAAATCTCAAATAATAAGTTGGACTTATTGGTGAAATAAGGAAATTTGAGGAAACCAAATCATTAGTTAATTAATGAAACAAAGGACGAAACAAATAGAATTAAGTGCTAAGGGCAAAACGGTAATTTGCCAAATCAAATTTATAAAATAACATAAACTTTTTTTCTTCCTCATTTCTTCTCTGGCCGCGAGAAACCAGAACCTTTCTCCCTTGCGATTTCCTCTCTGCCGTCGACGGCGATTCAACATTCCGACCTCCGTTCTTCCTCCGTTCGTCTTCCATTCTTTACGTTTTCTCCTCCAATCGACGCTCTAGGTATAAATCTATAGTTTTAGAGCGTTAGTTTTCGATTTTTAGAAAGTTATATGCTTAGGTTAAACGATTAGAGTTTTCTTAAAAACGCGATTTAGGGTTCGAAATTTATAGATTTGCCGTAATTAGGGACATAATGAACGTATTAAACATTATCGGACGAAGTTAAGACGATTTAGGAGAAATTTTAAATTTGAAAATTTTCGGGTTTTCGAAAAAACTAGTAATTTAGGATTTGAGGTGCCGAGCGTGTATTGCTCGATAAGATAGCTCAATGAATTAGATTAAAGCTTTAGGAAATTTCTTTAATTAATGTTTTGTTAATTTGGACGTTTAGAAGCTTAAATTAGTTTTAACGTTGATGTTGTGTTTTGCCTCAGACAAACAACGCTCGTGGACGGAGTTTGAGCAGCATCGGACACGAGGTAAGTTCTCGTGATTTTCTCTGGCCGCTTGGCCTACACCGTACGTCGAAGTCGTCTCGAGGAATTTTGGTGACGTGCTTGTTTAATTATTTTGGTTGGGTAGTTAGCTTGATTTGTTTTTATAGTTTATGCATTTATAGTCTTGATGGTACACATGTTGCTTGCTTATGTTTATATTGAATTGTTCACGCATCACGTGTTTTAAAAGAGCATGAAAATGAATTTTCGCACGATGTTTTAAAGAAAATGGCGATGTGGCCTGGAGAGGGGCTTGACCTATTGTGAAGATCGACTACGGGTTTGTCACAATACCACATCTAACACGTACTCATATAGTTATAGGTCATGCGAGATGGGGCTCAGGCACGGCTGTACGTGTTGTAAGCGTGTACCCCCCTCCCCTAGCTGGAAAGAGTAGTCCGACCGCTGGATGTGCTCTCTCCGGTTAGGGGGCTGAGATCTCGGTGACACCCACAGAGTAAAGATAAAGAAAATGCTGCACGATTTCTGAACTCATATGCATAGCATGCATTTACATTTACTAGAGCTTGTTGAGATTTTTATCTCACAGGTGTCTGTATGGTGTAGGTGACTTCGATATAGGTGAGGATGAGATCCCTCCACCTGAGGAGTGATGCAGTTGACGGAGGATGGCTTGCGGTGGTGTGTTGCGCAGTCGATGCTTGACCTGACCCGTGGGAAAGTATGTACGTGTTTTGAGGGTATCGGGGAGTTTTGGGCTGATGGTAGATTAGATAAAGTAATTGTACAGTTAGAACATTTTAGGATGTTTGAGAACTGATAGTTGATAGGTTTATGTTTATATGTTTTAAACGTTTTCAAAATCTGATTTATAAACTGCTTGGACATTTTAAAACAGGAGGAAAAACATAGTTTTAAACGTATCCACGCAGTTCGTTTTTACAAAAGTTGATGTGTGTTTAAGCTGTTTAGTTGGGTGATAATTTATGATGTGTGTGATGTGCAGGGATTGTGAAAAGTTTAGTTTTGCTCTCTGGAATTTCGGATTCCAGAGAGCATTGTACGTTGAATTATAGAGAAAGAAGAAGTGGAGTTAGGCGATCGGGCGCGGGTGTGAGGGGCGACTGATCGCCCCTCCCTGTTGCCAATGCAGCGATCGATCGCTGGCGCGATTGATGGCTGCAGCGATCGATCGCTGTTGAGGATAGCGATCGATCGCTGCTGTGGCTTATAGCCTCAGCGATCGATCGCTGCTAGCCTCAGCGATCGATCGCCCTCTTTCCTTTCTGCAGTTTTGACGATTCTGCCCTCCCCTTTGTTTTATTTGTAAATTGTTTTAATTATAGTTTTGATTGTTTTAAATGTTTTATTCAATTGTTTTATTAAATTTCTTTAACATTTGTTTTTTTTAACGATTTTCTAAACAAACTTAGATTTCGATTTAAATTCCACCTAGAGTTTATTTAAAGTATAGGGATAAAAAAAAATATGTACAAGAATTTGGGGTACAGTATTACGGTCGCTACACTATGTGTAACACCCGGCATTTTTGCCTATGTAATTATTCCCCGAATATGTAAGCAGAATTTCTCCGATATGAATGCAATGATTGTTTTTAATAAAATTGTCGATGTGTTTAATCGAGCGAGGGTGATTCGTGAGACCGTATCGATTAAACTAAATAATGTTTTAGTTAAAAACCAATGAAAGGGCAAATTAGGAAGAAATTAAGGTTGGTGGGAGAAAACAAATAGATGATTGACATGTGGCAGCTTGTTGAAGAAGTTAAGTTCTTTCTCCTACGTGAATGTTCATTCACTTCTCTGTTTCCCCTCATCTCTCTCGGCTTTCTCTCTTCCAAGTGATTGAAACAAAACTTCCACACTTTGTTTCTCCAGCGTTTCTCCGTTTTCTTCAGCAAAGGTGAGCGTCTTTTAATGCTAATAAATTTGGACAAGTTTAAGGCGAGTTTTTATCGAAGTTTAGGGTTTCGGTTTTCGGTGAAAACTCACTGTTTCTGGATGAAAACACGTTGGTGTGTTTTCTAAAGAGTTGAAATGTGTTTGCTGCATTTCCTACGAGATATTAGTTAGCATTTGTAGCGTGTTTAAACTCTGAACATTCATGCTACAGGTCCGAGCTTTCCAGAGACGTTCGAGCATACTACTTGGCTGCACACAGGTAAGTTCATGCATCTACGTTGGCCCTTAAGGCCCTACAACTCGGAGGTACTAGGTCTGGTTCGGGTAGATAGGTTTTAGGTTATGTTTTAAGTTAAACGTGTTTCCGTTATATTCTGCTCTCTGTTGTATTCATTCTGTCACCTGAAATGTTAAGTTTAAGCATCGCACTGATTCATGCATACACGTTTTCCTGTAAAATCATGCAAATGTTTTCAGCACCGGTTTTGAAGTAAGTAAGATAAAATCCTGTAAAGAAAATGTATGGCTAAGTGTGGACGAGGACTGGCATCCTGTCAAGTACTCCTGTTATGTCCTGAAAGTGGCATGTACATCCTGTTGCGCCAGCTCCTCCTCCCACTTATACCTTCCTGTCCAGTGAAACGTAATGTAATGTAATGTTCATGTATTTGAAAATGTCCATGCATAGCATATGCACACTGCATTTCATGTTCTTACTGAGCTCTAGGCTCATAGATGAACTCCCTGTTGTAGGTACGGATACTCCAGAGGAGGACCTTGCTCCTCAAGCTGATGAGTAATGGATTGTGGTGGATCGAGCTCATTGGAAATGGTTGCTGCAGTCAGATAAATTCTGTGTAGAGGTTTAAGTCTTTAAAGTAAAGTTCATATTTGTAAACTCTTCTGGATGTTTGTGGTTTCTGTTTTAAAACTCTGTTGTAGTCTTGTGTTTTGTTTGAAAGTTTTGTTGGAAATTTGAAATGTATAAGTCCTGTTGTTGATGTATTTAAAACCTCCGTATTTGACAGATTGTATCCATATATTTTAAATGTTTTGAAACATTCTGGAACTGCTTGAGTTCTCCCTTTTCAGGTCATGCATGGATAGTCTCGAATTTTAGAGCTATCCATGCAGTTTGTCTGCTCGAACTCCCGTCATTTGTAGAGTATGAATTCAAAACTTTGTTTTGAAATCGGGTTTGGGGGTTTGAAGCCCTCATGCCTCCTGTTTTGATGTTCCCTGCCTGTAAGTCTTTATGTTAAAATCTGCCAAGTTTTATCTCAAAAACTGCATCTTCCGATCACGTTCACTACTGTTTTAAGTGTTTATCTACCGGTTGACGTCATCCATCTTCCGGCTGACGTCATCACCTTCTGCCGGTTATGTTCACTGTTTTTGTCTTCCGGTTGACGTCAGCATAAGTCTTCCGCCCAGTTTATAATTTTGTCTTCCGGTTGACGTCAGCATAAGTCTTCCGCCCAGTGTAAATTTCGCCTTCCGGTTGACGTCATTTTCTCTTCCGATGACGTCATCCATTGTTTACGTCATCGCCAGTTTACCTCTTCCGCCTACTTAGTCTTCCGACGACGTCAGAACATCTTCCGGCTGACGTCACCACCTTCTGCCGGCTTCGTCTGTTTCTGCCTCTTCCGATGACGTCATTTACCTCTTCCGATGACGTCATCCACTGATTTCTCCTCCGGTTCAGTTTAAAACTACATATTCCGCCAGTTATTCGCCTAAGTCTTCCGCCACTGTTTCCTGTTTCCATCTCCGCCAGTCTTATGCTATTTCTGTTCGGTTATCCATTTATGAGACCTGTTTGTTTTCCATTCCAGAGAACTCTTTCTCCCCCTGTAAATGTTTTCGATTACCCACTGCAGTTCTCCCTCTCTGTTCACTGTTTTGACTGTTCTATTTGTTCAAAAAAAAATAGTCACTGTTATTTCCGTTATCTGTCCCGGAGTGATGGCTCCAATCCCGGACCCCGATCGGGTTTGGTTTTGGGTCGTCACACTATGACCATCCCTCGACAGGATGGCGTGACTAATCAGGTTGTATACCACCCGAGCTTTGACGTTCAGAGCCTTCGATCCCAACTTCACGAACCCTGCAATTCCCGAATTGCGGTGGATTTGCCTAAGAAACTCTAGTCCCTCTGCTGTTCTGGAGAAATCACACTCTCGAGAACTGTGATAGTATCTCTCTGCCTCAATGTCCGCAAATCCCAACAATTCGTTGATAATAGCTGGAGAGACGACAACTTCTGTACCAAATAGGTACATCGTCAACCACCCCGTGTAATAAGATGTTGTCAAATATCTCATTGACCTCCAAAGACTCCCAACTGCTAAAGTTGACAGTCTTCCCATAAATAATCGAGTGGATTCACGTATCCCACTCATACTGCTCTTGACACCCCTCGTTATGAAATTCCATGGAAAAATAACCAGGAGGCAGTTGCGGCACTTGATCCGGCGCCCGATTTAATGGGCCACCTTGTGACATCCAGAAAGTCTTTCGACCAATAAACATTATTAGGGGGGAGGGGCATTTTCGGGTTTGAGGGGGTTTTTTTTCAAATTTTTGGGTTTTTTTGGATTTTCGATGAGAAAACAGATCATATTTGGAGATTTTCAATGAGAAAACCTCAAATTTTGTGATTTTTGTGAAAAAAACCCTCAGTTTTAAGCGATTTTCCGCTTGGGCTAAGGTTTTTGGCTCGATTTTTGGATTTCCTTGAAGGTTTTTTGCAGATTTCGGCAAAAAACGGTCGAATTTGATGATTTTAGCAACAAAACGCACAGATTTGAGGGTTTGGAAGAGAGAAAACTCGTTTTCGAAGAAAACTGATCTGTTTTCTTATATACTAACTCATAATGGGGGACCGTGTGAGAGTGAACAGCCCCTACGTGTTCTTAGAACGGGGGACCGTTCTAAGAACGCAGCAAAGCGTTCTTAGAACATTCATGGTTTGAGCACGTGTGGATCACGTTGATGTGGGGGGTGCGTTTGAGGATGGAGAATCCCTATTCTAGCGCGCGGAGGGCTCCACCCTCAAATGCACCCCCGTTCTAGCGCGCACGTGTGGGGCACGGGGAGAACGGAGGGTGCGGTTGAGGTGGAGACCCCCCGCGCGCACGTGCGAGGCACGTTCAAGCGCGTGGGGGGTGTCCACTCCCAAACGCACGCCCCGTTCCAGCGCGTGAGGGGTGTCCACCCTTAAATGCACCTCTTGTTCTCTCGTATGTTGCACTTGGAGAATGCTCCAGATAGAACTGTTAGTCGTTTTCAAAGAATGGCTAACCGTTCTATGTGCAAATTTCAGAACGAGGGGTTATCGATTAATAGATTTATTACTTTGAGAGTTTGTTTATTCAAACCCAAACTTCAAGGATTACGATAATTTTAACCCTTTCTTTTTTAACAGTCTTCTTCGTTGTTTCCTAAGAAACGAAGAGTACATTGGCACTCACGCGAATGAACAATGGGCCCCCACACTGTTTTGGTCGAAAAGATGATATTTCCCAATAATTTCCTTCAGCGGCGATCAAAATGGAGTGATAAAGCGAGCTAGTCATCAAGGTTGGTCCTTCTAATTCCTGTCTAGCCGCTTCGCTTTCGTCCCCTTCCCGTACCAATAGATGCTCTCGGGTTCAGTTTTTGTCTCTCTTCCACCATTCTGAATTTCTTTGTTCATGTTTCCCGTTGAAATTGGTCGATTTTCTGCTAAGTAGTTTTAACTTACAAATTTCTGCTTCTTTTTCTGTGGTTAATTGATTTATTGTTGTTAGTGTATTTGTTAGTAATTCAACAAATTGAGTGGAATGTGTATAAAAATCAATTGAGGAAGGCACAAACCAAGGTTTAATTCATTATTTCAGTGTTTTTTTGTTAAGATATTGCTGCCATTTTCACATAGTTGCCATAAATAGTAAAGCCGAGGGAGAGACAGAGAGGCTGCAGAGATGAGGATATCTAACATTAAAGAATTAACTTAACTGACGGTAACGGTGAGGTGCTGGGTGAAAAAATTTCAAATTATAAAGTGTCAATTGATGAAATTAAAAATTTTGGTATCAATTGAAAAATACATTTTATTTCAGGATTCATTTTAATAATTACTCTAAAATAAACTATTTTCTTATTTGTTGGTTTGGTGGGTTTATTTTAAAATCATTAGACCCAACCAATTATGAGGAATTTAATCAACTGTTGATGTGTCTTGATTGTGTGGATCTTAGATTATATATTATATCTTTAATTTTAGGGTTAAGTTCAAAAACCTCTTAAACCATGATGAAACTAAAAATGAGCACGGTACAGTTCGATTTAACAATTAATTTATTTCCATAGTATAATTAATATAATGATTAAAAAAGAGTGATAGACTTAATTTTATAATTTAATTTTACAGTAGTTGAGATAGTGTTGACAAAAAGACAGTCTGGCCGCTTGGTCCGTCACTGTAGCAGGTTGAGCTCTTGGTTCTCTACAATGAAGAGCTGGGCCTGGGCCGATCCCAGATGACAGGCCACGTCAAGGCCGTCGTTCCGAACTCGCGAGCTCGCCTGATACCGAACCTACCGAGTCGGCTTGCAAGTTTGACGAGCCTGGCCCATCAAGCCCGCTCAATCAGCCTGCAGCCCCAAGGCCCAGGGCGCTGATTGGTTCTACCCACATCCCATTTTAAAACTCACAGTTCAACCCAACCCATCAATACTCATACACTCTTTATTTATAAACTCTCTCCCCCATCATTTGTTTCCCTACTTTCGAGTTGGGACTCCAAATTCTTCCCTTGCTCTTTTTCACCTCCTTTCTACTTTTCCTTCGCTATTGCCTTTATTTTTTCTTATTTAATTTTTTTTATATTAACTAAATCACGCATTAAAATTAAAACAAAAATACAAATAAACTGGAAATTTTTTTAATCATTTTTACAAAAATTACTCTAGAACACTGATAATATTTTGTGTAAAATTATTTTATTTTACTTATCTTAATAAAAAAATTTAATTACTTATTATTTTTAATAAGTTAATTATAAATGTCTTTTCATATCAATAAATTCAAGGGGTTTTTTTTTATATTAAACCTTCTTGGTTTTTTTTAAAAAAAACTTAAAGTTTACTATTCATCGGTCCAAACCTCGAAGTCTCGAAAATAAGTAATTTAAACCTTTTGGTCCGAACACTCGGAGTGGCCTCCGGAGTTGGATCAGCCGGCCTCCAATTTTAAGTGCAAAACGACAAAAAAAACTGAGTGGAGGCCAGCCGATTCAACTGAACCAGCCGGCCTCCACCCTTAAACCGGCAAAAACCGTGACAAAGTCACGGGAAAATTTTTTAGCAGAAAACGGGAAAAACTGAAAAATCCAGGCGTTACATCCTACCCTCTTTAATTGAAATTTTGTCCTCAAAATTGACTTAGCTTAAAGTTCTTGACATTAACGCCTCATGTCTTGCGACCTTATTCCTTAATCCATGGTTATTCCGCACTTTTCGAGTCCATTTCTTTTAAGAAATGGATCAATCTTTATGGTTCTAAACTAAAACTCCTAAAACCATATTACCCAACATTAGCCTCACAAGCGCATTCGCTATCTTCGATTTGGCTAATCACGCTCCAGATTATGTATTGCGTGCAATCAAATTCCTAAGTGTCCAATTCGAATAATGCAACTGCATATCCATGCATATAATTAATTCACGCATACATTGGCTTCCACTTAATCATCCCTAAGTTATACTTCCTTACCCTTCTAACTTGACCTTATGTTCAAGCTTCCTTGATCAAAGCTTAATTCAAGTCCTCAATTTCCTAATGAAGCCAACTTCAAAGTTTTCTTCCATCGAAGTTTTTCCTTAGCTATTTCTTTAGCTCATAGCTGCTTTCTACATCGGCTAGATTGGATATCGTCTAAGGATTTCTACCAACTCCTAGGCTGTAACCCAAACCTCTGCATAAGTTCATCGGCTCTACCCATAGTCGTAATGTTTGACAACTCAATTTCTACATTTTCTTTAACAATGATCCCCCATAAACTATTTTATCGATAATATCCTTAGTCACGTACTTTCTTGGGCATTAGCCGATTGTCGGCGACTATCTCAGTGTGGGTTTCTCAACTAAGTTTCCATTGCTATACTTCACGACTATATCATCAAAATATCTCTAGGTCTCAATGAGTCCAACTGGGAGCTAAAGTCGTTACTCTTTTAAGATCCTGGTTCCTTTATAAATAAGATCCTATAAACATCACAATTCATTCTAAGCTACATTAATGAGCTCTATCACTATGTCCTTAACTAAAATTCTCACACAAGGATTACTTCGAGTTTACTAACTAGTTTACCCTCTTTCGTTTCTCATAGTTAGGTTCTGAATATTCTACTTGGCTCTCGTACAACGATTCATCCAACGATCTTCTTGTTTGCAAACTTATTGTAGATTAGTTTACACCCTTAATCCAAATCTACTCAAATTCTCAAATCTTTTTTTTTTCCTAATATTTTAGAACATCTCTTCGTTAGGGCTAACCTTCCTAGTTCCTCGAATATTGATGTTCTTACTTCCATCCTGTAGGTAAGCCTCATGTTCGTGGTTCTTAACTTAAATTGTACCAACTATAGACTCACTCTAGTTGAATTGCCATCCCTTCTATGGTCATGCTAGTTGCCTTAAACCCCTAAACACAACTTCCAATTTAAAGTGCTAAACTTTTCTCTCATTGGTTAATACGTTTAGGTTTTTAAGTTCTTTCTAACTCTTATGTTTTTGCTTCATAACCTCTAATCAAGCAACACTAAATGTCTGACGTGTATACTATCCATCGATCATTCTTAACTTCACTAAGTCTCCCCCTTTATAGTATGTCGGTCGTAATCTTTTCACGAATTGGTAATCGTCCTTTATTGGTCAGTCTTCTAAGACGGCACTTATTTCTTGGAGAACGGCCAACTTCAGTAATTTGAGTATCACTTACATATAACTTTGATTCTCTAATGTCTCGAAATTTATTAACTTTCCAACTCCGAGTAAATCCCCTTATTTTCTTCATCAATATTGGTCGATACGAACACTCATTTGCAACCACTCAGATATTTCATCTACAACGTTGTATTGATCCATCACCCCTATACAAAAGAAACCGACACTTTGCATACTCTCTCAACAATTTACTTAAGCTGAACTCTTGAATACTATCTTTGTCTAGATACTCCCAACTTCACACGAATCTGAAATATATGAGTTCTGCTATACTCTCTTATCCACTTAAATGTACTAATGGTATCTCGATGATCTAGAGTATCCCTCAATAAGTTTTATATCTAAGCTTCAATCTTCTCTCCGAATCGTCATATTCTAAAATTCCAAGGGTTTGTCAACTAGGGTCTAGTTTCTATCTATTTAAATCTTATATCCCATAGGTTGTATCCCTCTAATGGTAACCAAATTCTAAGTGCACAAATCTCGCGGTTACGGCATGTTATGTATTTTGATGCATAACTCTCCCGAGGGTAGCATCACACTATACAAACAATCTGCCAATTCTGGCACTAATTTCACCTTAGCTACACAGGTAGTTGAAATGATGGAATGTGTAGCTCCTGTGTTTATAAATGAAAAAAAAACTGCTATGCCGGTTACCAAGACAGTATCTATAATAATAGAAGGTTGGGCATTGTTATCAACGTCACTAGGCTCGATGAAAGCGAAGATCCTAGGCATAACCCTTTTCTGATTTTTGCCTGATTGGTCTTTGCCTAGTTTCGGGCAATCCTTGACATAGTGGCCAATCTCTCCACATCGATAGCACCTATCTGTACCGAATCTGCAATCGCCATAATGCTCTTTATGGCATTTAGGACATACGGGCTTCTGGGCAGATTTCTGGACTTGTTTTCCTTTTTCTTGATCGCGCTTTCTGTCATAGAGCCTCTTTACTCCTCGTTGTTGTACTTGTTGTTGTTCTCTCTATTGCCAGCCTTTGTTCTGGGGTTGAGGCTGAATCTCCCGAAAGAACCCTTTAGCAGGCTCTCTTGGTTTAACACATATCAATTATGCAACTTCAAACTCCAGAGCTCTGGCCGCAATATCTGCACAGGGTACATCCAAAACTTTGGATATAATGATGCTCTTCCGAATCTTCGGCTTCAACCCTTGTATGAACTGGTGCACCTTGTCCTCATTCTCGCTCACCAAGCGTGGTGCAAACCGAGACAAGGCTTCAAATCTCTAAATATATTCAGCCACCGAACCAGTTTACCGTAGCTGCGTAAACTCTGTCAATTTGGCCGCTCGAAACGTACGACTAAAATACTTATCATAAAACACGGTCTTGAACCATTCCCAAGTCATCACTGTTACGTCCGTAGTTTCTTTGATGAAGTCCCACCAAAAGCGAGCGTCCAGTGCAAAATGAAAGGTAACGCATGTGACCTTCTCCCCATTCTCGATCTTCGCATATGCTAACATGTCCTTCATAGTCTGAACCCACTCCTCAGCAACAGAGGGGTCCGAAGACTGACCGTTAAACACCGGAGGTCGCAACTTCTGAAATCTCTCCATACCGTGATTGTTTAGAACGACCAACTCTTTGTAACACCCGACATTTCAGCCAGGTGATTTTCTGACCGTTTTCATTGTCACCCTCTTATTTAACCGTTATGATTTAAATTTAATGTTAAGACAAATTTATTACAAGTTGAGTAAAACTAGGTTGGGTGGCAGTTTAGTAATTAGAATTGATGGATTAGGTATAAATAGGAAATGGAAACCTTAAATCTCACTTTATTACCACTGTAGCCGACATTCCCTCTCGGCGATTTCTTCTCTCCCAAGTTCTTGCTCTCGGCTACCAGAACTTCCCTTTACCGACGACTGGTTTCGAGCTTGCTCTTCTCTGCAAATCCACACCCGAGGTATGAAATGGACAATGTAGTCATTCATTAGTAAATAGAGCTCTGTTTCTAGCTCGGCACTGAGTTCGGATTTTTTTAGCAATGGCCGAGTAGTTTAAGACTTTTTAAAATCTGAGAGTAGAAATGTCATCCCGAATCGATTCTGAACATTTTAAGTAACCAACTCGGATTTAACCAATGGTAAAACCTGTCGACCTAGTTTCGGATTTCAGACTGCAGTGTGTCAAATAGAGGAATCGGAATGACTTTAGCTATTAGATCCTAGGATGGTTTATGATTAGGACTATTAGGACTTTGTTTTAACTACTGTAATGTACATGTTTTAGGTGAAGAAGTTAAAGAGAGGAAGTTCGGATTGCCAAGGAATCCAGGTAAGTGAATGTGTTAAGATTTCCGGCCACTAGGGCCCTACACCGCAAGGGTATTAGGAAATCACTGAGATGTTAGCTTGTTGACTATGATTTGTTATTTCCACGATATGAAGAAGTTGTGTAAGTAAATGTAAAGTTACAGGATGTTCTACTTGTCCTTATGGTATGACTTTTCTCTATGAACCTCATGTCTATGCATTATGCCCACGTTTATGATTAAGTAGAGAACATGAAAAGTAAATGTAACCATGATTAAGTGCAGAACGGGGAAAAGACTATGTTATGTATGACTCGCGAATTCTCCCACTGGTGGAGGCCGAGTTAATGATATGTATGACTCGCGAAATCTCCCACTGGTGGAGGCCGAGTAATGATATGTATGGCTCGCGAATTCTCCCACTGGGGAGGCCGAGTGATGTATCATGATTGCCGCGATAGGCAAATGATTATGTATGACTGCCGCGATAGGCAAATGACTATGTACCCCTGTCTTCCTCCCTCGTTCCCTGCCTTAATACATGTTATGTAAATGATAAAGATGAACACGAATGATGAATGGTTTATGAACTTATGTCTCTTTAAATTGTGTACTCATGTATATCTGTCAGCATGCATTCCTTACTAATTATTAGGCTTATAGTTAAACCTTATGGTGTAGGTGAAGAAGGTTCAGGTGAGGATGTTATGTGCAAAGAGGATGCTTAAGGCTGGTTGCTGGAGGATGCTCAAGGTGACAGTGCGGGACTGGAGAGGCGATTTTATGACCCCCTGGTTAAGACTCTTATGTTACAGTATGTTAAAGAATATGGTAGTTTAAGTAGGATGAGATTATTTTAAAACGTTGAGTTTTGAAACTGTCTAGTGGATCACTGAGTCAGGGAATGATTATATAGATTTATAAATGGTCTGTTGCTTAAGTCTTCAGCTATATGCATTTTGAATGAGTTGTGTTTTCTTTCTGTTGGAAGGAGTCATTTGATGATTTAGTGTTCTCTACCGTTAGACGGAAGCTGGATGAGGCAATCTTCCGGTTGACGTCATCGGCAGATGCCGAGAGTTAATTGTTTGATGGCTTAGTCTTCCGGCTGACGTCATCGGCAGATGCCGAAGGATAGTTGTATGATGGTTTAGTCTTCCGGATGACGTCACCGGAAGATGTAAAATGTGTTTTGTCGCTTAGCGACCGGAAGATGTAAAATGTGTTTTGTCGCTTAGCGACCGGAAGATGTAAAATGTGTTTTGTCGCTTAGCGACCGGAAGATGTAAAATGTGTTTTGTCGCTTAGCGACCGGAAGATGTAAAATGTGTTTTGTCGCTTAGCGATCGGATGATGATTTAATTTAGCACGCGAGACCCACGTGCCCACCGGAAGATGTCTCCTTTTAGGCGATGTTAAGCGAGTCACGCGTAATGCACGTGATGACCGGATGACTAAATTTCTGAGGGTTGTCAACGCATGCAACCCATGCAAACCCGAGTGGTATTAAGTTAAGAGAATTGAGGGCACCTCCTCTTTTCCCGAAATTGTCAAGAAGCCAATGACCGAGTCTAGTCGCTCGACTCTGTGAAGGTTGAGCCGACGAGGCGTGGGAAGTCGGGCACGAGAGGGTTCGTCTTCCTTAATGGTTCTGCGTTTCTATTACCAGTTTAAAAAAAAAAAGTATATGTTAAATGTGAAAGTCTGTTGAGAGATAGTAAGTGAATGTAATAATAGAAAAAGTCAAGCAAACGATTAATGAAAGAATATGAACACGTGACGGCTCCTGGCCGGGGTCGTTACACTCTTGGGCTCTGAGACCCTCATGGTTTATGAGTCTCTCGATTTATTGAGCTTGCATATCCATATGCTGAGCCTGACGATTGAGCAAATCCTTCAGTCTACCCATGGCTTCATCCCTAGCATCTCTACCTCGGACCATTTTGTTAACCCTATAAAAGTTAAAGACAAATAATCCTAAGAAATCGAAATAAAAGAAAGCTTATAAACGTACTTATAGTTGAGGAAGCATGTCCGTGTAGTGGCTTGTGCAGTTGAGCAGTCTACAGAACTGATTTTAAAACCCGACAACTCTGATACCAACTATTGTAACAACCCAAACCCCTTTCTGGGCCATCACAAAACTCTACTTGACGTTGACTTTGACTTAGACATTTCGGGCATAAAATTTTTCAACTTTTAAAACATTAAAACGAGGACTAAAACCATTTTTCGTTAAAACGTTGTGTTATGCCCCATAGGCCCATTACATGATCTCAGACCCGAGTCCATGATTTAACTAACACACTTATCTCTTTTGCAGGTCATGGTTCGTGTGAAGACTTGGAGGACACCGTGGGCGACTTGAAGTGGGAGATTAAAGCTGGGGACGTTCACCAACTGAAGCACCTCATCATATGGAAGGACAAGAGAGGTGACCTTAATGCTCACATGGGAATTTGTCTTCCCGAGCTTTGATATTTGTAGCTTTTTCGAAATTTTGAACTTATTGGCAAACGTTGGCCTTCTTGTTTAAACTTTATTATATGCATGTTAGGATTAGATGAATGTTAGGATTAGTTGGTGACTTGGTTTATGATTTGGCACATTTGAAGTTGAAGACGGCCCATCATCCCCCTCCAAGCCTAAGCCCAAGTCAAAGCCCAAGCCCACCATTGGGTATATTCATGGTATTGGTGCTTGTAACTTTTTTTAGCTGGTTTTTTTATGAGCATCCACAGATTTTCCTTCTCTCAATAGAAGAAGCTTAGAGCTTGAAGCACCAAGGTAAGCTCGGTTGACAACAACCGAGGGGTTGCGCCCTTGAACCATTCTTCTAGCTTGGTAGCTAGTAGGAGCGGATTTTTCCATCTTCTTCTCCATTCTTTTGAGAGTGGAAAGTAGCAAGAAGTGGCTGTAACCGATTCCCGGAATCGAGTTGTCTTCCTTGGAAGAAAACTCTTGCCAAAAGCTTCATCTATCACCCATTGGCCGATTCTCAGAAATATTGAATAACACCTTCATATCAATGAATCTGGACCACATTTGTTACCAGCACACACCTCACTCACTTCACAATATTCACGTAAAATTTCATTTTATTCCGAGCACTTTTGATACTTTGTTTGTGTTCTTGATTCTCGAATTTCTCAGTTTGCTTCACCTAGTGAATTAACGGTCATATTCTTGAGTTCTTGAGTTGTATTTGCAGGACGGAGCTCAACATTTGGTACCAGATATCCTGGTTTGGTGTTCTTGTTGTTCTTGCTGTTTGTTCTTCTTCTCATTTTGTTTTCTTCCAAAAATCATTTCCAGAACGTGTTATTAGTTGTCTGCAACTTTGAGCTTGAGTTTTTGAAAATTATTCCACCATTTTCGTGCTGCTTGTTTTCCTTCCTCTTTTGGTAGAACATTGGCTAACAAACTGTGTACTTGTTGTTTCCTTTTCCTTTTGGGTTAGGTGATTTGGCTGCTGTGTGTTTACTTTTCCAACATTATGATCATATTCTAATAGTTCTAGATCTGAGCATATAACATCATTTTCGTTACTGGTTTGCTTGTTTAAGATATTGGTTTTTCAAAATAAAACCAGAAAACGGTTTTTGTGTAGTGTTCTAATTGTTCTAGTTTGCTGCTGTTTTCATATTACCAAATCCGAGCTTTATGTCTAATACTTTATGTATGTTTTTTTAGCTGCTATTTGAGTACATTAATATGTTGAAAGCATCTTCCTTTTACATTTGAATTACATTGGTAAAGTAAACGTTGCTAAAATTGCTAAAAGGAGCAAAAGCTAAGTAAAGTGCACAACCTAAATTATCCACTACTTTTGGTGTTGCTTTATATCGCTTTCACTATATGCTTTGATGAGATTTTAATTAATAACGTTCTGTTAATAAGCTAATTAGTTACATCTTCATGTTTGGATTATATAAAACAAGTTCACTAAGATGTTAAAGAGCATGTATGAATCGATTGTTATCATTTAGCGGATTTAAAACTTGATAGTTAGAGAATTTGACCTTTCCCGCTTAAAACAGCCATAACTTTTGCTACGAGTGTCAGATTTTTACGTGCCACCCAGAAAATTGAAGCTCTCAAAGAGCTCTACAACGCTGTCATACATTTCATATATAACTACTACCAAGTTTTGGGTCCAAAAAACATCGTTTAGGTCTTAAAAATTGCGTTCCAAAATTTCTGCCGAACTTTAGACACTCTAGGTTAGAGTTTTAACTAAGTTCACTACTTTTCCTTTCCTTTTCTTTCCTAATACTTAGGTTTAATTAACTAATCTAATTTCCTTCCTAATACTTAGTAACACACTCCTTCATGGTCTTTCATAGCTAAACCCATAGAATGAAGACACGAAGTAGGGTCACACAAGAACCTACCTTGGATAAAGGCCAAGACCCGAACAAGGACTCCGATACTCCCCAAGCCGAAACTCACGAAGGCGAGTCTAGCATGCAAGGACAATTAGATGGCCTTAGCAGCGAAGTTAGCCATATTGGTCAACAACTAAAAGACTTAACCCTTAGCATGAAACACATAATAGAAGTCCTTAACACGAGAAGTCCAAATGAAGCGTCCTGAGAACCACCTAGATTTTGACCTGGAAATCCTAGGAGACATTTTCAAGAGCCAGCTCCCACCTCGGACGAAGAAAGACCTGAGTATCCTAGGAAAAGAAACCCACTTTATGAGGAGGAGGAAGAATTGACCTTAGATGAGGAAGAAACTTTTTACCCAAGTAGACGAAAGGACTACGAGGACCTTAGAAATGTCAAGCTACATATACCACCATTTGACGGCACATGCGATGGAGATACCTTTCTAGAATGGATTGATAAGGTCGAGAAGGTCTTTGATTATTATGACTATTCTGATAAAGTAAAGATCCAGTTAGTATCCGTTGAGCTATCAGGATATGCGGCCCTCTGGTGGTCCAATATTAAGCTCCAAAGACGACGGATAGGAGATACTTCCATTACTACATGGAGAACAATGAAGTCACTCATGACTAAGAGGTTCATACCCACCTATTACCGTCAAGATCTATTCCTTCAAATTCAAAACCTACAACAAGGAACTCAATCCGTTGAGGCTTACCTAGCTGAATTTGAAACTCTAATGATTCGAGTAGATATGGAAGAACCGGAAGGAGCAGGTTATTGCTAGATTCATTCGAGGATTGAATAGAGACATATGAGATCCAGTTGAAATACACCCGGCAGAGTCCTTAGATACAATAATGATATGCCCACGATCCCGATCCATCAAGCACAAGTCAAGGTATGTAATTATTTATTTATTTTATCTATCTAATGGACTTGTGGAATTTTGTAGGTAAGTGGATTCTCAAGGCTTGGAAAGAATTAATGAAGAAGGAATTTGTTTTCCTTTAATTCAAATTATGTAAATAAGCCTTGTATTTAATTTGTATAATTAGGATACTCTAGTTTTGTTTAAAACTCATTAATTGGCAAACTTTAAGCCTTTTAGAATGTATTTTTGTAATAGTCTTCAAAAGCAGGCTGAACCAAGAGAGAACCAAGGGCTGAACCAATCGAACCAAGGTTGAACCGGCCAAACCAAGATAAACCAAGGTTGAACTGAACTGAACCAAGTTGGACCAAAGGAGAATCAAGCTGAATCGCCCTGAAGAGTATTCACCCGTGAACCGGACCGCAGCTTCTGTAGAACGTACCAACGGCTACATTTCTAGTCGTTGCCTGACGATTTTCCAGACGCGTTCTTCGCCTTATTCCTTACCATTTTCTCATGTATTTAGCTCCTCTTCCACCTCTGTAAAACGTTAGCCAGTATTACGTATTTTTGGAAAATTGCAGCAGAGTATTTCTTCCTGTTCGGAGCGCTCTCCGTGAGCGATAGAGAGAGTTTTTCTCTCGATGCTTATTTGCGTGTAGCGCCTAGATGAAGCCACCCGATAGCACCCCGAGCTTGTGGCTGCTAGGGGGTGTTCTTAGTCCTTATCTTCTTCTTCCAAGCCATGGAAGCAAGGAGAAAGGGCGAACGCCATTGCTCCCTCTGTTAGTGGTTTTACACACTTACACTGCAAGTGCACGTGTCGCTAACGAAGTAATGAGTAAGTAAAGTATCGATCCCACGAGGATATTTTTAATTGTATGTAAATTGCTATAAAAATCTTATAAAAATATTAGGATGATAAATGAAAATAAATAGAAATAAAATTAGAATGACGATGAAACAAAGTAATCAGAGTAAACGAGGTAAAAACGATAAAAGAAGGCCTTGGCTAGGATCGATTTCTTCGTTACGATAATTTCACTACTGATGCTTTGGTAATGCTCTGCAACATTGTCTATGAACAGCAAGAATTAAATAATTCTAGGATTCTTTCGAATTGCCTAGATAAATTCAAATTAGAATTTCCTTCGACCTATAATGAATGTAACTAATATTGAATTTCAGATTTGTCCAATTCTTATTACCAATTGAATTTAATGTTAACCACGTTGTAACAATTTAATCCAATTAATTATTTATGCATCTAAGAATTTATATCTATCTATCGATACAATATAAATATGAATCGTCAATCTACCTATCAATATGATCTGACTTAGCAAGAAATATCACAAATAATTGTTCAATAGACAATTGCATAACAAAACCAAGATCGTCGCAAAAACCGTAACGAGTACTATCGTCCTAACCAAGATATAGAGTTTAGCTACTAGACATAATTAAATAAAACTAAAAACAATGGTGTTCAGTAAAAACATAAAACAATAAAAATAAAAGAAGAAGAAGAAGAAGAAGAAGAACAGAGAGAGTTGTCGTCGGTCCCGTTCTTCTCCTCTTTAGCTCTCTGTTGAGTCTCCTGTTCCAGAATTTCCCCTTTTTTCTTTTATTCTTCCCTTTTTGTTTTTGCATTTTCTCTTCCTTAATTCTAGCAGGAAAATCCTCAATTTCTCTCTCCAGATTTTATTTGTTTTTATTGTTCCACCTTTTCATTCCAAATCCTCTTTCCACGTGCTTCAATGAAAAGCTAAATCTCTTTCTTCAAATTGACTTTTCCTTCCTTTTTGTCATTTTCTGTATGCCATGTGTCTTCTCTCTCCAATCTATTTTTCTGTTCTTCTTTTTTGTCATCGATCGCTGACCGCTGCCCCATTTTCTTTACATTGATTGCTGCCCCATTTTCTTTAATTCTACCACTGCCCTATTTTTGCCTTCTTCTGCTGCCCTATTTTTTATTTCTTTCAGCTTCTACCGCCACTTTTATCTTTTAGTGCTAGCCCGTTCCTTAAATCAACCGCAGCCCAGTTTTCTTTATTTTCTTCACATCTTCCGCTGCCCAGCTTTCTTTACATCTACCGATGCCCTGTGCTTTTTTTTCTTTCACATCCACCGCTATTAATTTCAAATTTATTGCTTCCATTTATTTCAAATTTCAATTAATTTGTTTCCATGATTCTAGTAATTTCTCTCTCTATAATCAGCAACAAATTTCCTCAATTTATGTGATCTGCTTCTTTTCCCTCCATAATCTTCAGCTTTTGACTTTGATTTTCCCTCTAATAAAATTTCATTCAAATATGAAAATATAAAATTCAACTGAAGAGAAAAATTATGCTTTTAACAGATAATCTGCATGAAATATATTAAATTCAATCAAAGCACTAATGTTGCAGCATTACATAGCAATTGCAGTAAATTTATACTAATTTATTATTGCAATCACTTAATTCATATAAGTTTTCTTATGTAAAATTAGCATAAAATGACTCTAAAATAAGAGTCATCAAATACACCCAAACTTAAACCATTACTCGTCCTCGAGTGATGCAAAACAAAAATAAGTTCCCAAAGTAACATTAAAAATTGATGTAATTTCCGAAATATCTCGTAACTCGTAAATTATTGAAAAATTTCACTATCACAATTAAAAGCAATCAATATAGATTTAATTCCCAATAAACTAATTTTCAAGGTGTGTGTGTGTTCAAACTCCATTTGAATTGCTAAGTTCAATAATCAAAACTAGAAATCACAATACATATTATAGAGTGTCAACTCTTTAACGCTTTTCCTAAATCCATTAGCTTTCAAAGATTTTTCTTCTCAATTTTTTTTATAAATAAGTAAAGGGGTTACACAATGATTATTTTTAGCATTGACTTTATCTTTAAGTCACACTACCTTTTTATGCGATTGACAACATTGGTGATGAAGTCCTCCGGTTACTCAGTAATATCACCTCAATATATATACTCATATATAAAATAGAGGAGTATAGCCAAAAAATTATGCAACGGAGTTCCTACCAAAGTTCCTCCAATTTATTTCTACCCATCGAGTATCCAAAAGGCTCACTCGAAATTGAAAGTAGATTAGAAAGTTGCACTGTTTTTTTAACCCCCAAACTTATTATTTATTATATATTATTATTTTTTAGAAGAAGTCTTTCATTGCTAATTTCTTTCATCAAACACTAAATTATTGACACTTAGATATAATTGCAATGTCTAGAAAGGATGATATTCCTAAGCAACCAATAAGGAGTTTGTGTGTTAGGAACAACTAAGCTTATGGGAACAAATCTTAATTAATTTCTAATAATGTGTGATAATGATATTATTCAATAACTCACTAAATTAAAGGATATTAGGAAAATTCACTTTTCTTCATTTTCCAAAATTTTTTATCATGAATAGTCTATAGACCAAACAGAACACTAATAACCAAACAAAGCAAATAACACAAATTAACAGAATAAAGAAAATAAGGCAACGCACTAAACAACCTTAGGCACAAAACTAAACAGAATAACCATTCTAAACAGTTTTCAAACACTCAAATTAAAGAGAAAATAAACATCCAAGTTAAACAATCTACTTCCAGAAATCCAAATTAAACAAGGACACTACATGCATGCTACCCCCAAACTTAAAATTGGCAGTGTCCCCACTGCCAAAAAATATTAAATTCACCGACAAACTCAAAGAGAATTAAGTTCAAAGAAAAGAAAACTGAAGATTTAGAACTTCCCTGGACTCATGCTTCCTTATCGGATTCATCATCCGAGTCTCTTAAAAGTGTTGTTAGGAAATGTGGGAAAATAGGAGCTGGATCCTCTGGCTTTTTAGCTAAGTTGGCTGCCAATGTCGAATCCCGTAGTTTGGTGTACTGCCAGAATATTCTATTTTTATGCTTTGAGCTCTTCATGGCCTTTCTCATCTGGTATTGGAGATTTTCTTGAAGTTTAAATTTCGTCTTCAAAGATGAAAGGTCATTGTTAATCCAATCGAGCCTGTTACGCACTGACACCAGACTGTCAAGTATTTGCTGTTGGATGTTGCTGTTGCTAGATGATGCTGCAGCTCCACTTGCAGCATTCTCCTCAGATTCTGGTTCCCCTGTTCCCAAACTGTCTGAAGCAATTCTCCTTATAATAGATGGTATCAGTGCTAGACCGGAGGAAAGGAATTCTTCATCAGCTTCATACACAATTCCAGCCAGCTCACATAACCCAGAGACTAAAGAAGGAAACAATAGTTGCCCTTTCGGCTTTAGAGCATTTGCACATAGATTCCGATAGATAACTAAATCAATATTTATCTTCTCGTTGGTTAAAATGTAGTAAAGTAAAATAGCGCGGTCTCTGGTTACATGCTGACCATAGGGACGAAGGGAATATCCAAAGTTTCAAGAAATGATACCATACCTTGGCTTTGGGAAGCAGGGCAAGCCGAGGAATGAAAAGAAAACCAGTTTTAAAGTGCACCCATTCAGTGCCTGGTACGGATATTTCCTTCAAAGCCGTATTCAGGAAGCAAGGTGATAAATTATCTTCATAAATATAAAACTCGTCCTCAACGTGCTCCATATTGTAAAACTCATTGATTTCAGAGAGTCCTATTCTCACATTGATTGTTCGAACCTGAATCTTTTCGGGCAAATCCCCTTCGAAGTTTGCATAAAATTCGCGCACTAAATTCTTCACTGCTGGTTCAGGAACAACACAAAGTTTTTCCCAACCGCTTGCTTGAATAATATTGTGCACATAACTCGGATACCCTTGTAATTGTTCGGCTTCGACTAGGAACCCTTTTTCCTGAGCAAAAGACCGTTGTTGTAAGCTTTGCTCATATCGCATCTTGGCCTCCTCGGAGATGAAAGTCATTCTGTTCACTTTCTTGGTGTTTTTCTGTCCTTGCTGTTTTGGCCTCATTGTTGCAGACAGAATAGTGCGTAATGCTGTAGCGTTAGTAGAAGCGGCGTGGAGCAGAGGAAAAAATTGCCGACAATTTTGTTCGGAGACTCAAAAGAAAAATTTCACTGAAGGTCGGCGGTGGGTTGCAGTCAGTAATTAACCCTAAATTTGCTTCGAGAGAATTTGGGTTTAGAGAAGTAAGAGTGAAATTCAAAAATAACTTATTTAAACCAAAAAAATTATAATAAAAGAAAAATATATAAAAATTCAACTAAAATTTATGCATAAAAGGATATTATTGAGGGTTGCCTCCCTCACAGCGCTAAGTTTTTACTTAAGTCTTCAGCCAGACTTCCCATTTGCTCATTTTTCTTCCAGATTTTGTAGAGAAATTGACATAATGTTTGTCAACTTTTCTCCAAAATAATGCTTGATTCGTTGATCATTCACTTTAAAATTTCTTCCATTTTTTTCATCATGCATGTAACGCCCCGAGTTTTCAGAACCCAGTTCGCTACATAAAGCTTGATCATGACTAAGAAATCTCTCTTTTTATTTTTTTTAAAAACTTCGCTCGACAGTTAAATTTGACATTTTCTAAAAGCTCAAAATATTTAAATCTTGCAGCGGAAATTCGTTTAAACAAAAATAAAATTAACAAGGTCCACGTAAAAAAAAAACGTTAGAAATCTTAAGAAACAATCGATTAAGAAGCAAAGGTTTAACTCGTGAAAATACTTTAAAAATCGGAAAAGTCAAACTCGTCGTCCGCTTGAACAAAGTCAACAAAAGGAAAAAGCTTTTTGGAGACTTCATCCGGTTGCTAAACGACAAAACATAAAATTTAGTCATCCGGCCAGTCTAACAGGGATATCCACCGGTCACTAAACGACAAAATATAAATTTAGTCATCCGGTCAGTCTAACAGGGACATCCACTGGTCACTAAACGGCAAAATATAAATTTAGTCATCCGGTCAGTCTAACAGGGACATCTACCGGTCACTAAACGACAAAATATAAATTTAGTCATCCGGTCAGTCTAACAGGGACATCCACCGGTCACTAAACGACAAAATATAAATTTAGTCATCCGGTCAGTCTAACAGGGACATCCACCGGTGACGTCAGCTGGATGATCTCCTCATCCAAACGACTTTCTCTATATCAACCGGTGACGTCATCCGGATGATCTCCTCATCCGAATGACTTAACCCTTAATATATGACGAGCAAAAGCTCGACATCAACGGGCGACTAAAACACTCGACATCATCCGATAGAAAAACAGGCACAACTCTAACTACAGACAGAAATTTTTCTTGCCTCTCCAAGACCTTTCAAAAATGATTCAAACCATTTCATTAATCAAATCCAGTAAAACCAACACTTAAAACTCAACAGGTTACTAGAATCAATAATATTCAAATTGTATTCGAAATGCTAAAATCTCTACTGTCATGAAAACTCGACCTACTCAGACTAGATCATTATCAACTAAACCTCAACACCTGCTGACATCAGTTAGCCCGCCTCATCAGTTTACCAAGCCGAGACATGGATGTACTCCTCCAACCACATCAATCATCTGTGCACTCAGGAAACTCACCTGCAGTGTCCTCAACACCTACATCACAAAACTCATCTATTAGCCTAATGCTAAGTAAGTAAAGCCAACAAGAAATGAAACAACGAAATATAAATTCCTAATATGCAATTTCTACTTTCTCAACTCAGTTGCTCATGCTTCGTTTCTGTTCAGATCCCCCTGTGAAATTGGGAGTTGGATCAACTCTCCCAAAGTACATACATCCTTGTCTCATTAAGGGTGGATTAATTCCCTTAACAGTGAAACTGATTCTCCTGTTCAGATCCCCCTGTTAAATTGGAAGTTGGATCAGCTCTTCCAAAGTACATACATCCCTGTCTCATTAAGGGGTGGATTAATTCCCTTAACAGTGAAACTGATTCTCATGACTGTTTCAATATGTTCAATCCTTACCATGCCAATCATGCATTCAAATTCATTTTCGTATGTTTTAAAATATGATGCATAGAATACAGATTCACACAAGTAATCATAATCCTAACGTTTTGTGATGTAGGCCCGAAGGCACAAGCAAACTTCACTTACCTGGTCTCCTGGGAAGCTTGTTGAAACCTCTCCCTCGGGAGTTTGCTCAAACCTAGTTCCACAAATCGAACATTAATTTAAACTTTCGTCAAACTTCCTTCTAGCTACCCAGAAAGCTAAGGAAATTAGTTTGGAAGCCCTAATCGTAGTGCATTCCCGATTCAACTCATAAACCGAAACTAGCACTCACATACCGTATTGTCAAAACTTCATTTATCAACCCTCGACAGTTACAATGTAGCAAGAAATAGAAGCAAAACTCACCTAGTTCTGAGGAAATCGCTGGAGGGATCGAAGAGGGTCTCCTATCGCGCTCTGCTAAGCTGAGGAGCTGAGAGTGGAAGAGGAAATGAAATGAAACAGTGGAGGCTACCTCATTAACACTTCCCTTAAATACGTAATCCACAATATAAATTCGCAATTACCATCTTGCCCCTGCCTAGTCACTTAATGACCTAATCAACATTTCACTCAATTTTAAACCATAAGATTATATACCTCCGTTTAATAACTTATTTTGATTTATATTGAAACTAGGTGTTACAATGCAATTCCACTGTTCCATATGGAAACACCTCTACTATGTCAAAGGGTCCAGACCACCTTGATTTGAGCTTTCTTGGAAAAGTTTTATCCTAGAATTAAATAGCAAAACTTTTTCACCTTTTTCAAAGGACCTGGCCTGCAACTTTTTATCATGCCATTTTTTAACCTTTTCCTTGTAAAGTTTTGCATTTTCGTAACCTTTTCCTTTTTCAAAGTTTTGCATTTTCCATTTTTTAACCTTTTCTCTTCGTCTTTTATCAGCATAACTCTTCTGGCGGCTTTGAGCTGTCAAAATTCTCTGTCGGATGAGGGAAACCTTCTCTACAGTTTGTTGCACAATATTAGGACCAAGCAATTGTGCTTCACCAACTTCATCCCAGTACAAAGGAGATCTGCATTTTCGTCCATATAAGGCTTCATACGGTGCCATTCCTATTGTTGCTTGAAAACTGTTATTGTAAGAGAACTCGACCAATGGTAAATATCTACTCCAAGATCCTTGAAAATCCAATACGCATGCTCGGAGCATATCTTCTAAGGTCTGAATAGTCCTCTCGGATTGCCCATCCGTTTGAGGGTGGAAGGCTGTGCTAAAATTAAGCTGTGTTCCCATAGCCTTGTGCAGACTTTTCCAAAACTTAGATGTAAATCTGGAGTCTCGGTCTGAAACTATTGAACTTGGAACTCCATGCAATCTGACAATCTCCTGCATGTACAATTCAGCAAGCTGATCCATTGAGTAAGTTATCTTAATTGGCAGAAAATGAGCAGATTTGGTTAAACGGTCAACTATAACCCAGATTGCATCATGTCCCTTTGCTGTCCTAGGTAGTCCAACGACAAAATCCATTGTTATTTGTTCCCATTTCCATTCAGGAACTGGTAAAGGTTGCAATGTCCCTGAGAGTCTTTGATGTTCAGCCTTGACTTGCTGGCAGACCAGACATGACTCCACATACTCCGCCACACTTCTCTTCATACCTGGCCACCAATAATGTTGCTTAAGGTTTCTGTACATCTTTGTACTTCCAGGGTGAAGTGAGAATCTGGAGGAATGTGCTTCAGATAGGATCTCCTTCCTAAGCTCAGTATCGGCCGGAACCAACCATCTATTTCGAAACTTGAGAATTCCGTCTGCTGAGCAGTTGAAATCCGACTTATCAGTGGAATCTATACACAACCTATACTTATTACACTCAGTGTCATTCATTTGGACCTCCTTTATTTTCTCCAAAATAGTTGGCCTCAAAGACATGGCCGAAAGCATGGCTGAGACACTTGGCACAGCTTCCAGGTTAAATCTTTGGAATTCCGTCTCTAAAGCTATCGGTATGTCTAGAGTCAAAGCAGAAACTAAAGGAGTCACTCTACTCAAAGCATCCGCCACTACATTCGCCTTGCCAGGGTGGTACTTGATCTCAAAATCATAGTCTTTTACAAATTCCAACCATCGACATTGCCTCATGTTTAATTCCTTCTGTGTGAAGATATACTTCAGGCTTTTATGATCTGAGAATATCTCACAGGATTGTCCATTCAAGTAATGCCTCCAAATCTTAAGTGCAAATACAACTGCAGCTAATTCTAAGTCATGGATAGGGTAGTTCTTCTCATGCGTTTTCAACTGTCTAGAGGCATAAGCTATTACTTTACCATCTTGCATTAACACACATCCAAGACCAATCTTGGAAGCATCACAGTAAATGCTAAACTTACCATTATCGACAGGAAGGGTCAGAATTGGAGCATTGGTCAGTCTCTGTTTCAAGGTTATGAAACTATGTTCACATTCATCAGTCCATATGTACTTCACATTTTTCCTGGTTAACCTAGTAAGGGGTGTGACAATCTTTGAAAATCCCTCGATGAATTTCCTATAATACCCTGCTAGTCCAAGAAAACTTCGAATATCAGTAGCACTCTTCGGTTGGGGCCACTCCTTAACTGCTTGAACTTTTGCTGGATCAACAGATATACCATCTCCGGAGATGACATGTCCTAAAAAGTGAACTTGGTCCAACCAGAACTCACACTTAGAAAATTTGGCATAAAGTTGGTGCCTTCTCAATACTTCTAACACTAAACTCAAATGTTTTGCATGCTCATCCTTAGTGCTAGAATAGATTAGGATGTCATCTATGAATACAATAACAAACTTGTCCAAATACTCGTGAAACACCCTATTCATGAGATCCATGAAGGCTGCTGGTGCGTTTGTCAAACCAAAAGACATAACCAAAAACTCATAATGTCCATATCTTGTGCGAAAGGCAGTCTTTGGGATATCTTCAGATTTAACCTTCAACTGGTAATAACTGGACCTAAGGTCAATCTTAGAGAAAACTCTTGCACCCCTAAGTTGGTCAAATAAGTCATCAATCCTCGGCAAAGGGTATTTGTTTTTGACAGTTAATTTATTCAATTCTCTATAATCAATGCACATACGCATTGATCCATCTTTCTTTTTGACAAAAAGAACAGGTGCTCCCCATGGTGAAAAGCTAGGGCGTATGAACCCCTTATCCAACAAATCCTCTAACTGTTTCTTCAATTCTTTAAGTTCTGTTGGTGCTAGTCTATATGGATTTTTGGACACAGGCTCGGCACCGGGGTAAACATCTACCACAAATTCAATTTCCCTATCTGGTGGCAAGCCGAGAAGGTCATCTAGGAATACTTTAGGGAAGTCCTGGACAACTAAGACATTCTTGGGACTTGATTTTTCTACTAGTTGTGTGTCTAAAACACTGGCCAAAAAGCACAAATACTCTTTGCATGGGGAGGGTCTACAATTGACAGAAGTCATTACAGTCATTTCATTACTCTTCTTCAGAGCTTGGAAAGTATGGTTTAAACCTCCAGGGGTTGAAAACTAACAATTCCAGTCCTACAGTCTATTGTGGCATAATGCTTAAACAACCAATCCATTCCTAGGATTACGTCAAATCCCATTATATCCATAATAATGAGATCAGCAGGCAGACTCACGCTTCCTACTAGCACATCGCTGTCAAGCATCACTTGGTCAGAGTGCATGCGTTCACCAGAAGGCAATGCAACATTAAACACATGCAGGGAAGGGGTAAACGGCACATCTAACTTAACAGCAAATGCAGATGCTATAAATGAATGCGTTGCACCAGAATCTATCAAAGTAAAAGCAGGCATAGAGTTGATCAGTATAGTACCTGACACTACAGCAGGCTGTTCTTCACCCGACTCCGTCATGGAGAATATTCTTGGTTTGATCATAGCAGGGCCATTCTTAGGAACTAGACAGTCTCTGCTAATATGGCCGACTTTGTTACAATTATAGCACCTGGTGATTCTAGGCTTCGAGCACTCCTTGACCGTGTGTCCAACCTCCTCACAGTTGAAACACTTTCCCAAGCCCAGTCTGCATTCTCCCGGGTGGTACTTCAGACACTTAGGACATTGGGGAAATTTCCTGACGTTCTGCACCTTTCCCCCTGATCCTTGGCTATTTTGGCCTTCACTTGGCCTCTTCGTTCCCCTTTGCTGGTGTGGCTGGTTAAACCTTTGTGGGACCTCCTTTGGTTTAGCACACTTCCCTTCAGCTTCTTCCACTTCCAGAGCAGTGGACACAACTTCACTGAACGTTAAACCTTTAATGCCACAGAATTTGACTCCTCGATAAATCTCCAGCTTCAGTCCATGCACGAATTTGAACACCTTATCCTCGTCCTTATGAGCAAAATGTCCAGCAAACCTGGACAAGGACTCAAATTGCCTACTATACTCTGCCACCGACCCTGTTTGCTTCAAATTCAGAAATTCCAACTTCTTTGCGGTTTGGACAGTGCTGTTGAAATATTTCCCATAGAAAATATCCTTGAATTGTGACCAAGGCATTGACAAAACATCTGTGGTGGTCTCTATTGTTTCCCACCAGAGTTGAGCTTCACCAGCTAGATGAAAGGTTGCCAGCGTGACCTTGTCTTCTTCTCCTATGTTGGCACACCTAAACATACTTTCGATCTTTCTAAGCCATCCTTCAGGAACAACAGGATCAGATGACTGACCATCAAACGTGGGTGGTCTTAGTCTCCGGAATCTATCTCCAGAATGTTCACTGCTAGAACCCGAGTTGGCACTTCCTTGTGCTTCTCGGTTCAACAACACTCCTAATTGATCAGACTGTTGACGCACTATATCAGTCTGCTGACGCATCAATTCTGTCAGCTGCCTAATCACACTAGGCTCCTCCTCGCCTCTCACATTTGGCACTTCTCTAGGCACTCTAGGTCTCCCTGGGCGTCTGGCCATTATACTAAATTCCTGTACAGGGTTAGTCACACTCTTAAGTATCTATCAACTAAGGGTAATGTAAACACTTACAGTTGTTGAAGTACTTCCATGCAACGACCGGCACTGATGAGTAATCTTTTGAACGGTTTAACTGAATGTCTCTGATACCACACTGTAACGCCCCGAGTTTTCAGAACCCGGTTCGCTACATAAAGCATGATCATGACTAAGAAATCACTCTTTTTTTTTTAAAAAAAAACTTCGCTCGACAGTTAAATTTGACATTTTCTAAAAGCTCAAAATATTTAAATCTTGCAGGGGAAATTCGTTTAAACAAAAATAAAATTAACAAAGTCCACGTAAAAAAAAAAAACGTTAGAAATCTTAAGAAACAATCGATTAAGAAGCAAAGGTTTAACTCGTGAAAATACTTTAAAAATCGGAAAAGTCAAACTCGTCGTCCGCTTGAACAAAGTCAACAAAAGGAAAAGGCTTTTTGGAGACTTCATCCGGTTGCTAAACGACAAAACATAAAATTAGTCCATCCGGAAGTCTAACATGTATCCACCGTCACACACGAAAAATATAAATTTATCATCCGGTCAGTCTAACAGGGACATCCACTGGTCACTAACAAAAAATGAATAAATTTAGTCATCTGTCAGTCTAACAGTGAGACATTCCTACCGTCCCTAAAACTACAAATATTAATTTAGTCTCCTAGCCGTTCTAACAGGGACATCCACCGGTCCCACTAAACGACAAAATATAAATTTAGTATCCGTCAGTCTAACGGGACAATCCACCGGTGCGTCATCTGGAGATCTCCTCATCCCAACGACTTTCCTCTATATCAACCGTGAACGTCATGCCGGATGATCTCCTCACCGAATGACCTTACACCCTTGATATTCGGCAAAGCTCGACACAACGGCGACAAAAACTCGACATCATCCGATAGAAAACAGCACAACTCTCACTACATACGAAATTTTTTCTTTCCCTCCAAACCTTTCAAAATGATTCAAACCATTCATTAATCAAATCCAGTAAAACCACACTTAAAACATCAACAGGTACTAGAATCAATAATTATTAAATTGTATTAGGAAATGCTAAAATCTCACGTCTGAACTCGACCTCTCAGACTAGATCATTATCACAAACCTCAACGACCTGCTGACATCATTTTAGCCCTCCTCACAGTTTTACCAACGAGACAGTGATGTACTCCCTCCCACCACATCAATCATCCTCTGCACTCGAACTCACCTGCATTGTCCTCAACACCTACATCACAAACTCATCTATTAGCCTAATGCTAATTAATTAAAGCCAACAGAAATGAACAACAATATAATCCATATGCAATTTCTACGTTCTTCTCAACTCAGTTGCTCATGTTCTTCGTTTCCTGTTCAGCATCCTCCCCGGTGAAAATTGGAGTTGGATCAACTCTCCCAAAGTAATACATCCTTGCTCATTAAGGGTGGATTAATTCCCTTAACAGTGAACTGATTCTCCTGTTCAGATCCCCCGTTAAATTGGAAGTTGGATCAGCTCTTCCAAGTACATACCTCCTGTCTCATTAAGTGGTGGATTAATTCCCTTAACAGTGAAACTGTTCTCATGACTGTTTCAATATGTTCAACCTTACCATGCCAATCACTGACATGTCATCAAATTCAGTTTCGTTGTTTTAAAATTATGATGCTAGAATACAGATTCACACAATAATCATAATCCTAACGTTTTGTGATGTAGGCCCGAAGGCACAAGCCAAACTTCACTTACCTGGTCTCCTGTGAAGCTTGTTGAAACCTCTCCCTCTGGAGTTTGCTCAACCTGTTCCACAATCGACAGTAATTTCAACTTTCGTCAAACTCTTCTAGCTACCCAAAAGCAAGGAATTCGTTTGGAAGCCCTAATCGTAGTGCATTCCCGATTCAAACCATAAACCGAACGACCCTCACATACCTATTGTCAAAACTTCATTTTCAACTCCTCGACAGTTACAAGTAGAAGAAAATAGAAGCAAAACCCCTAGTTCTGAGGAAATCGCTGGAGGATCGAAGAGGTCTCCTATCGTGCTCTGCTTAAGCTGAGGACTGAGAGTGGAAGAAAGAATGAATGAAACAGTTGGAGCTACCCCATTAACCTTCCCTTCAATACGTATCCACAATATAAATTTGCAATTACACTCTTGGCCCCTGCCGATAACTTAATGACGTAATCACATTTTCACTCATTTTAAACCAGAGATTTATATACCCTCCTGTAATAACTTATTTTTTGATTTATATTGAAAACCAGGGTGTTACATGGCAATTCACTGTTCCATATGGACAAACACCTCTACTCATTCAAAGGGTCCATACCACCTTGATTTGAGCTTTCGTTGGAAAAGTTGGTTATCCTAGAATAAATAAGCAAACTTTTTTCACCTTTTTCAAAGACCTGGCCTTCAACCTTTTATCATGCCATTTTTAAACTTTTCCTTGTAGTTTTGCATTTTCCGTAACCTTTTCCTTTTCAAAGTTTTGCATTTTCTATTTTTTAACCTTTTCCTCTCGCTTTTTATCAGTAACTCTCTGGCGGCTTTTTGAGCTTTCAAATTCTTCTGCGGATGAGGGAAACCTTCTCTACGTTTGCGTTGCACCAATATTAGGACCAAGCAATTGTGCTCATCACCACTTCATCCCAGTACAAGATATCCTGCATTTTCGTCCATATAAATCTTCATAACTGTGCCATTCCTATTGTTGCTTGGAAAACTGTTATTGTAAGAGACTCGACCAATGGTAAATATCTACTCCAAGATCCTGAAATCCAATATACGCATGGCTCGGAGCATATCTTCAAGGTTTGATAGTCCTCTCGTATTGCCCATTCGTTTTTGAGGTGGAATCTTTGCTAAATTAAACTGTGTTTCCCTAGCCTTGATTCAGACTTTTTCCAAAACTTAGATGTAAATCCTGTAGTCTCGGTCTGAAAACTATTGACTTGTTGGAACTCCAGCAATCTACAATCTCCTGCCTGTACAATTGCAGTCAAGCTGATCCTTGAGTAGTTATCTTAATTGGCAGAAAATGAGCAATTTGGTTAAACTTCAACTAGAACCCATTGCTCATGTCCCTTTGCGTCCGAGGTAGTCCAACGACAAAAAGTCCAGTGTTTATTTGTTCCCGTTCCATTCAGGAACTGGTAAATTTGCATGCCCCTGGGTTCTTTGATTTCCATCCTTGCACTTGCGCAACCAGACTGACTCCACATCCTCCGCCACACTTCTCTTCATACCTGCCACCAATAATGTTGCTTAGGTTTCTGTACTCTTGTGAACTTCCAGGTGGAAGTGATAATCTGGAGGAATGGCTTCAGATGGATCTCCTTCCTAAGCTCATATCGTCCGGAACCAACCATCTATTTCGAACTTGCGAATCCGGCTGCTGAGCATTGACATCCGACTTATTCACAGTGGGGGGAATCTATACACAACCTATACTTATACACCTCATGTCATTCATTTGGACCTCCTTTATTTTCTCCAACATAGTTGGCCTCAAAGACAGGGCCAAGCATGGCTGAGACCACTTGCACATCTTCCCAGGTTTAAAATCTTTGGAAATTCCGTCTCTAAGCTTCGGTATGTCTAGAGTCAAGCAGAAACTTAAGGAGTCACTCTACTCAAGCATTCCGCCACTAACATTCTCCTGGCGCAGGGTGGTACTTGATCTCAAAATCATAGGCTTTTACAAATTCCAACCATCGGACATGCCTCATGTTTAATTCCTCTGTGTGAAGATAGACTTCAGGCTTTCTTCTGAGAAATCGCACAGATTGTCCATTCAAGTAGCTCCAAATCTTACGTGCAAATACAACTCAGCTAATTCTTAAGTCATGGATAGGTAGTTCTTCTCATGCGTTTTCAACTGTCTAAGGCATCGCTATACTTTTAAAACATCTTGCATTCACCACACATCCAAGACCATCTTGGAAGCATCAAAGTAAATGCTAAACTTACCATTATCGACAGGAAGGTCCGAATTGGAGCATTGTCAGTCTCTGTTTCAGGTTATGAACTATGTTCACATTCATCAGTCCTTGTACTTCCATTTTTTCCTGGTTAACCTCTTAAGGGTGTGACAATCTTTGAAAACCCTCGATGATTTTTCCTATAATACCCTGCTAGTCCAGAAAACTTCGAAATCAGTAGCACTCTTCGTTGGGGCCCTCCTTAACTGCTTGAACTTTTGCGATCAACATATATACAATCTCCGGAACAATGTCCTAAAAAGTTAACTGGGTCACCAGAAACTCACACTTAGAAAATGTGGCATAAAGTTGGTGCCATCCAATACTTCTAACACCTAAACTCAAATGTTTTTGCATGGCTCATCCTTAGTGCTAGAATAGATTAGGATGGCATCTATGACGACAATAACAAACTGTCCCAAATACTCGTGAAACACCCATTCATGAATCCATAGGCTGCTGGTTCTTTGTCCAAACCAAAAGACATAACCAAAAAACTCATAATGTCCATATTTGTTCGAAGGCGTCTTTTGGTATATCTTTCAATTTACCTTCACTGGTAATACGCGACCTAAATGTCAATCTTAGAGAAAACTCTTGCACCCCTACGTTTTGGTCAAATAAGTCTCATCCTCGGCAAAGGGTATTTTTTTTGACAGTTAATTTATTCAATTCTCTATAATCAATGCATACGCCTTGATCATCGTCTTTTTGACAAAAAGAACGTGCTCCCCATGGTGAAAGCTAGGGTCGTATGAACCCCTTAGCCAACAAATCCTCTAACTGTTTCTTTTTCTTTCTTCAATTCTTTAAGTTTCTGTTGGGCTAGTCTATATGATTTTCGGACACAGGCTCGGCACCGGGGTAAACATCAACCACAATTCAATTTCCCTATCGGTGTGCAAGCCGATAGTCCTCTAGTAATATTTAGGGAAGTCCTGGACCAACTAAGACATTCTTGGACTTGATTTTTTTCTACTATTGTGTGTCTAAAACACTGTCAAAAGCACAAATTCTTTGCATTGGAGGTCTACAATTGACATAAGTCATTACAGTCATTTCATTACTCGTTCTTCATAGCTGGAAAGTAGGGTTTAAACCTCCAGGGGGTTGAAAACTAACATTCCAGCCTACAGTCTATTGTGGCATAATGCATTAAAACAACCAGCCTTCTAGGATTACTCAATCCCTTATATCCATAATAATGAATCACAGGCAGACTCACGCTTCCTACTAGCAATCGCTGTCCAAGCATCACTTGGTCAAGTGCATGCGTTCACCAAAAGGCCACTCAACTTAAACACATGCAGGAAGGGTAAACTGCAACATCGAACTTACAACGCAAATGCATCTTGCTGATAAATGAATGCGTTGCCCCCGAATCTATCAGAAAAGCAGCATAGAGTTGATCAGTATAGTACCTTCAACCGCAGGCTGTTCTTCACCCTACCTTCCGTCATGTGGTAATATTCTTGTTTGATCATTAGAGGGACATTCTATGAACTAGACAATCTCTGCTAATATGGATGTCCGACTGTTACAATTATGAGCACCGGGGTCTGCAGGCGTTTGCGCCGCACATATACGATGCCTTGACCGTAGTTTCCAAGTGGGCCTCCGCACATTGAAACCTTTCCCGCCCGAATCTGCATTCTCCCGTGTGGTACTTCAGACACTTAGGACATGGGGAATTTCCTGCGTTCTGCCCTTTTCCCCCCTGATCCTTTGCTATTGGCCGTCACTTGTCCTTCTTCTTTCCCTTTGCTGGTGTGGCTGGTTTAAACTTTGTGGGACCTCCTTTGGTTTAGCACACACTTCCCTTCACTTCTTCTCACTTCCAGAGCAGTGGACAACAACTACTTCACTGAACGTAAACCTTTAATGCCACAGAATTTGACTCCTCGAATAATCTCCAGCTGTTCATTCCATGCACGAATTGAACACCTTATCCTCGTCCTTGGAGCAAAATGTCCACAAAACCTGGACAAGGACCTCAAATTGCCTACTATACTCTGCACCGACCCGGTTTGCTTCAACTTCGAGAATCCAACTTCTTGCGGTTTGGACATGCTGTTGAAAATTTCCTATAAAATATCCTTGAATTGGACCAGGCATTGACAAAACATCTGTGTGGGTCCCTATTGTTTCCCCAACCCAGAGTTGAGCTTTCACCAGCTAGATGAATGTTGCCAGCGTGACCTGTCTTCCTTCTCCTGGTTTGGCACCCTAAACATACTTTCGAGTCTTTCTAAGCCATCCTTCAGGACAACAGATCAGATGACTACCATCAAACTTGGTGTTTCTTAGGCTCCGAATCTATCTCCAGAATGGTTTTCCTCACTGCTAGAACCCGAGTGGCACTTCCTTGTGCTTCTCGTTCACAACACGCCTATTGATCAGACTGTGACGCCTATATCAGTCTGCTGACGCATCAATTCTGTCACTGCCAATCACCACTAGGCCCTCCTCGCCGCTCACATTTGGCACTTCTCTATGCACTTCTAGGTCTCCCTGGGCGTCTGGCCATTATACTAAATTCCTGTACAGGGTTAGTCCACACTCCTTAAGGATCCTATCAACTAAGGTAATGGTAACACTTACAGTTTTGAAGTACTTCCTGCAAACGCCGGCACTGATTAGTATCTTTGAACGGTTTACAACTGAATGTCCTCGATACCACACTGTACGCCCCGAGTTTTCTGAACCCGGTTCGCTACATAAACTGATCATGACTAAGAATCTCTCTTTTTTTTTTAAAAAAAAAAAACTTCGCCCGACAGTTAAATTTGACATTTTCTAAAAGCTCAAAATATTAAATCTTGCAGCGAAATTCGTTTAAACAAGAATAAAATTAACAAGAGTCCACGTAAAAAAAAACGTTAGAATCTTAAGAAACAATCGATTAAGAAGCAAAGGTTTAACTCGTGAAATACTTTAAAAATCAGGAAAAGTCAAACTCGTCGTCCGCTTGAACAAAGTCAACAAAAGGAAAAGCTTTTTGGAGACTTCATCCGGTTGCTAAACGACAAAACATAAAATTTAGTCATCCGGCCAGTCTAACAGGGACATCCACCGGTCACTAAACGACAAAATATAAATTTAGTCATCCGGTCAGTCTAACAGGGACATCCACTGGTCACTAAACGGCAAAATATAAATTTAGTCATCCGGTCAGTCTAACAGGGACATCTACCGGTCACTAAACGACAAAATATAAATTTAGTCATCCGGTCAGTCTAACAGGGACATCCACCGGTCACTAAACGACAAAATATAAATTTAGTCATCCGGTCAGTCTAACAGGGACATCCACTGGTGACGTCAGCTGGATGATCTCCTCATCCAAACGACTTTCTCTATATCAACCGGTGACGTCATCCAGATGATCTCCTCATCCGAATGACTTAACCCTTAATATATGACGAGCAAAAGCTCGACATCAACGGGCGACTAAAACACTCGACATCATCCGATAGAAAAACAGGCACAACTCTAACTACAGACAGAAATTTTTCTTGCCTCTCCAAGACCTTTCAAAAATGATTCAAACCATTTCATTAATCAAATCCAGTAAAACCAACACTTAAAACTCAACAGGTTACTAGAATCAATAATATTCAAATTGTATTCGAAATGCTAAAATCTCTACTGTCATGAAAACTCGACCTACTCAGACTAGATCATTATCAACTAAACCTCAACACCTGCTGACATCAGTTAGCCCGCCTCATCAGTTTACCAAGCCGAGACATGGATGTACTCCTCCAACCACATCAATCATCTGTGCACTCAGGAAACTCACCTGCAGTGTCCTCAACACCTACATCACAAAACTCATCTATTAGCCTAATGCTAAGTAAGTAAAGCCAACAAGAAATGAAACAACGAAATATAAATTCCTAATATGCAATTTCTACTTTCTCAACTCAGTTGCTCATGCTTCGTTTCTGTTCAGATCCCCCTGTGAAATTGGGAGTTGGATCAACTCTCCCAAAGTACATACATCCTTGTCTCATTAAGGGTGGATTAATTCCCTTAACAGTGAAACTGATTCTCCTGTTCAGATCCCCCTGTTAAATTGGAAGTTGGATCAGCTCTTCCAAAGTACATACATCCCTGTCTCATTAAGGGGTGGATTAATTCCCTTAACAGTGAAACTGATTCTCATGACTGTTTCAATATGTTCAATCCTTACCATGCCAATCATGCATTCAAATTCATTTTCGTATGTTTTAAAATATGATGCATAGAATACAGATTCACACAAGTAATCATAATCCTAACGTTTTGTGATGTAGGCCCGAAGGCACAAGCAAACTTCACTTACCTGGTCTCCTGGGAAGCTTGTTGAAACCTCTCCCTCGGGAGTTTGCTCAAACCTAGTTCCACAAATCGAACATTAATTTAAACTTTCGTCAAACTTCCTTCTAGCTACCCAGAAAGCTAAGGAAATTAGTTTGGAAGCCCTAATCGTAGTGCATTCCCGATTCAACTCATAAACCGAAACTAGCACTCACATACCGTATTGTCAAAACTTCATTTATCAACCCTCGACAGTTACAATGTAGCAAGAAATAGAAGCAAAACTCACCTAGTTCTGAGGAAATCGCTGGAGGGATCGAAGAGGGTCTCCTATCGCGCTCTGCTAAGCTGAGGAGCTGAGAGTGGAAGAGGAAATGAAATGAAACAGTGGAGGCTACCTCATTAACACTTCCCTTAAATACGTAATCCACAATATAAATTCGCAATTACCATCTTGCCCCTGCCTAGTCACTTAATGACCTAATCAACATTTCACTCAATTTTAAACCATAAGATTATATACCTCCGTTTAATAACTTATTTTGATTTATATTGAAACTAGGTGTTACAATGCAATTCCACTGTTCCATATGGAAACACCTCTACTATGTCAAAGGGTCCAGACCACCTTGATTTGAGCTTTCTTGGAAAAGTTTTATCCTAGAATTAAATAGCAAAACTTTTTCACCTTTTTCAAAGGACCTGGCCTGCAACTTTTTATCATGCCATTTTTTAACCTTTTCCTTGTAAAGTTTTGCATTTTCGTAACCTTTTCCTTTTTCAAAGTTTTGCATTTTCCATTTTTTAACCTTTTCTCTTCGTCTTTTATCAGCATAACTCTTCTGGCGGCTTTGAGCTGTCAAAATTCTCTGTCGGATGAGGGAAACCTTCTCTACAGTTTGTTGCACAATATTAGGACCAAGCAATTGTGCTTCACCAACTTCATCCCAGTACAAAGGAGATCTGCATTTTCGTCCATATAAGGCTTCATACGGTGCCATTCCTATTGTTGCTTGAAAACTGTTATTGTAAGAGAACTCGACCAATGGTAAATATCTACTCCAAGATCCTTGAAAATCCAATACGCATGCTCGGAGCATATCTTCTAAGGTCTGAATAGTCCTCTCGGATTGCCCATCCGTTTGAGGGTGGAAGGCTGTGCTAAAATTAAGCTGTGTTCCCATAGCCTTGTGCAGACTTTTCCAAAACTTAGATGTAAATCTGGAGTCTCGGTCTGAAACTATTGAACTTGGAACTCCATGCAATCTGACAATCTCCTGCATGTACAATTCAGCAAGCTGATCCATTGAGTAAGTTATCTTAATTGCCAGAAAATGAGCAGATTTGGTTAAACGGTCAACTATAACCCAGATTGCATCATGTCCCTTTGCTGTCCTAGGTAGTCCAACGACAAAATCCATTGTTATTTGTTCCCATTTCCATTCAGGAACTGGTAAAGGTTGCAATGTCCCTGAGAGTCTTTGATGTTCAGCCTTGACTTGCTGGCAGACCAGACATGACTCCACATACTCCGCCACACTTCTCTTCATACCTGGCCACCAATAATGTTGCTTAAGGTTTCTGTACATCTTTGTACTTCCAGGGTGAAGTGAGAATCTGGAGGAATGTGCTTCAGATAGGATCTCCTTCCTAAGCTCAGTATCGGCCGGAACCAACCATCTATTTCGAAACTTGAGAATTCCGTCTGCTGAGCAGTTGAAATCCGACTTATCAGTGGAATCTATACACAACCTATACTTATTACACTCAGTGTCATTCATTTGGACCTCCTTTATTTTCTCCAAAATAGTTGGCCTCAAAGACATGGCCGAAAGCATGGCTGAGACACTTGGCACAGCTTCCAGGTTAAATCTTTGGAATTCCGTCTCTAAAGCTATCGGTATGTCTAGAGTCAAAGCAGAAACTAAAGGAGTCACTCTACTCAAAGCATCCGCCACTACATTCGCCTTGCCAGGGTGGTACTTGATCTCAAAATCATAGTCTTTTACAAATTCCAACCATCGACATTGCCTCATGTTTAATTCCTTCTGTGTGAAGATATACTTCAGGCTTTTATGATCTGAGAATATCTCACAGGATTGTCCATTCAAGTAATGCCTCCAAATCTTAAGTGCAAATACAACTGCAGCTAATTCTAAGTCATGGATAGGGTAGTTCTTCTCATGCGTTTTCAACTGTCTAGAGGCATAAGCTATTACTTTACCATCTTGCATTAACACACATCCAAGACCAATCTTGGAAGCATCACAGTAAATGCTAAACTTACCATTATCGACAGGAAGGGTCAGAATTGGAGCATTGGTCAGTCTCTGTTTCAAGGTTATGAAACTATGTTCACATTCATCAGTCCATATGTACTTCACATTTTTCCTGGTTAACCTAGTAAGGGGTGTGACAATCTTTGAAAATCCCTCGATGAATTTCCTATAATACCCTGCTAGTCCAAAAAACTTCGAATATCAGTAGCACTCTTCGGTTGGGGCCACTCCTTAACTGCTTGAACTTTTGCTGGATCAACAGATATACCATCTCCGGAGATGACATGTCCTAAAAAGTGAACTTGGTCCAACCAGAACTCACACTTAGAAAATTTGGCATAAAGTTGGTGCCTTCTCAATACTTCTAACACTAAACTCAAATGTTTTGCATGCTCATCCTTAGTGCTAGAATAGATTAGGATGTGATCTATGAATACAATAACAAACTTGTCCAAATACTCGTGAAACACCCTATTCATGAGATCCATGAAGGCTGCTGGTGTGTTTGTCAAACCAAAAGACATAACCAAAAACTCATAATGTCCATATCTTGTGCGAAAGGCAGTCTTTGGGATATCTTCAGATTTAACCTTCAACTGGTAATAACTGGACCTAAGGTCAATCTTAGAGAAAACTCTTGCACCCCTAAGTTGGTCAAATAAGTCATCAATCCTCGGCAAAGGGTATTTGTTTTTGACAGTTAATTTATTCAATTCTCTATAATCAATGCACATACGCATTGATCCATCTTTCTTTTTGACAAAAAGAACAGGTGCTCCCCATGGTGAAAAGCTAGGGCGTATGAACCCCTTCTCCAACAAATCCTCTAACTGTTTCTTCAATTCTTTAAGTTCTGTTGGTGCTAGTCTATATGGATTTTTGGACACAGGCTCGGCACCGGGGTAAACATCTACCACAAATTCAATTTCCCTATCTGGTGGCAAGCCGAGAAGGTCATCTAGGAATACTTCAGGGAAGTCCTGGACAACTAAGACATTCTTGGGACTTGATTTTTCTACTAGTTGTGTGTCTAAAACACTGGCCAAAAAGCACAAATACTCTTTGCATGGGGAGGGTCTACAATTGACAGAAGTCATTACAGTCATTTCATTACTCTTCTTCAGAGCTTGGAAAGTATGGTTTAAACCTCCAGGGGGTTGAAAACTAACAATTCCAGTCCTACAGTCTATTGTGGCATAATGCTTAAACAACCAATCCATTCCTAGGATTACGTCAAATCCCATTATATCCATAATAATGAGATCAGCAGGCAGACTCACGCTTCCTACTAGCACATCGCTGTCAAGCATCACTTGGTCAGAGTGCATGCGTTCACCAGAAGGCAATGCAACATTAAACACATGCAGGGAAGGGGTAAACGGCACATCTAACTTAACAGCAAATGCAGATGCTATAAATGAATGCGTTGCACCAGAATCTATCAAAGTAAAAGCAGGCATAGAGTTGATCAGTATAGTACCTGACACTACATCAGGCTGTTCTTCACCTGACTCCGTCATGGAGAATATTCTTGGTTTGATCATAGCAGGGCCATTCTTAGGAACTAGACAGTCTCTGCTAATATGGCCGACTTTGTTACAATTATAGCACCTGGTGATTCTAGGCTTCGAGCACTCCTTGACCGTGTGTCCAACCTCCTCACAGTTGAAACACTTTCCCAAGCCCAGTCTGCATTCTCCGGGGTGGTACTTCAGACACTTAGGACATTGGGGAAATTTCCTGACGTTCTGCACCTTTCCCCCTGATCCTTGGCTATTTTGGCCTTCACTTGGCCTCTTCGTTCCCCTTTGCTGGTGTGGCTGGTTAAACCTTTGTGGGACCTCCTTTGGTTTAGCACACTTCCCTTCAGCTTCTTCCACTTCCAGAGCAGTGGACACAACTTCACTGAACGTTAAACCTTTAATGCCACAGAATTTGACTCCTCGATAAATCTCCAGCTTCAGTCCATGCACGAATTTGAACACCTTATCCTCGTCCTTATGAGCAAAATGTCCAGCAAACCTGGACAAGGACTCAAATTGCCTACTATACTCTGCCACCGACCCTGTTTGCTTCAAATTCAGAAATTCCAACTTCTTTGCGGTTTGGACAGTGCTGTTGAAATATTTCCCATAGAAAATATCCTTGAATTGTGACCAAGGCATTGACAAAACATCTGTGGTGGTCTCTATTGTTTCCCACCAGAGTTGAGCTTCACTAGCTAGATGAAAGGTTGCCAGCGTGACCTTGTCTTCTTCTCCTATGTTGGCACACCTAAACATACTTTCGATCTTTCTAAGCCATCCTTCAGGAACAACAGGATCAGATGACTGACCATCAAACGTGGGTGGTCTTAGTCTCCGGAATCTATCTCCAGAATGTTCACTGCTAGAACCCGAGTTGGCACTTCCTTGTGCTTCTCGGTTCAACAACACTCCTAATTGATCAGACTGTTGACGCACTATATCAGTCTGCTGACGCATCAATTTTGTCAGCTGCCTAATCACACTAGGCTCCTCCTCGCCTCTCACATTTGGCACTTCTCTAGGCACTCTAGGTCTCCCTGCGCGTCTGGCCATTATACTAAATTCCTGTACAGGGTTAGTCACACTCTTAAGTATCTATCAACTAAGGGTAATGTAAACACTTACAGTTGTTGAAGTACTTCCATGCAACGACCGGCACTGATGAGTAATCTTTTGAACGGTTTAACTGAATGTCTCTGATACCACACTGTAACGCCCCGAGTTTTCAGAACCCGGTTCGCTACATAAAGCATGATCATGACTAAGAAATCACTCTTTTTTTTTTTAAAAAAAAACTTCGCTCGACATTTAAATTTGACATTTTCTAAAAGCTCAAAATATTTAAATCTTGCAGGGGAAATTCGTTTAAACAAAAATAAAATTAACAAAGTCCACTTAAAAAAAAAACGTTAGAAATCTTAAGAAACAATCGATTAAGAAGCAAAGGTTTAACTCGTGAAAATACTTTAAAAATCGGAAAAGTCAAACTCGTCGTCCGCTTGAACAAAGTCAACAAAAGGAAAAGGCTTTTTGGAGACTTCATCCGGTTGCTAAACGACAAAACATAAAATTTAGTCATCCGGCCAGTCTAACAGGGACATCCACCGGTCACTAAACGACAAAATATAAATTTAGTCATCCGGTCAGTCTAACAGGGACATCCACCGGTTACTAAACGACAAAATATAAATTTAGTCATCCGGTCAGTCTAACAGGGACATCCCCTGGTCACTAAACGACAAAATATAAATTTAGTCATCCGTTTAGTCTAACAGGGACATCCACCGGTCACTAAACGACAAAATATAAATTTAGTCATCCGGTCAGTCTAACAGGGACATCTGTAACACCCGACATTTCGGCCAGGTGATTTTCTGACCATTTTCATTGTCACCCTCTTATTTAACCTTTGTGATTTAAATTTAATGTTAAGACAAATTTATCACAAGTTGAGTAAAACTAGGTTAGGTGGCAGTTTTGTAATTAGAATTGATGGATTAAGTATAAATAGGAAATGGAAACCTTAAATCTCATTTATTGCCACTGTAGCCGACATTCCCTCTCGGCGATTCCTTCTTTCCCAAGTTCTTGCTCTCGGCTACCAGAACTTCCCTTTACCGACGGCTGGTTTCGAGCTTGCTCTTCTCTGCAAATCCACACCCGAGGTATGAAATGGACAATGTGGTCATTCATTAGTAAATAGAGCTCTGTTTTCAGCTCGGCACTGAGTTCGGATTTTTTTAGCAGTGGCCGAGTAGTTTATGACTTTTTAAAATCTGGGAGTAGAAATGTCATCCCGAATCGATTATGAGCATTTTAAGTAACCAACTCGGATTTAATCAATGGTAAAACCTGTCCACCTAGTTTCGGATTTCAGACTGCAGTGTGTCAAACAGAGGAATCAGAATGACTTTAGCTATTAGATCCTAGGATGGTTTATGATTAGGGCTACTAGGACTTTGTTTTAACTACTGTAATGTACATGTTTTAGGTGAAGAAGTTAAAGAGAGGAAGTTCGGATTGCTAAGGAATCCAGGTAAGTGAATGTCTTAAGATTTCCGGCCACTAGGGCCCTACACCGCAAGGGTATTAGAAAATCACTGAGATGTTAGCTTATGGACTATGATTTGTTATTTCCACGATATGAAGAAGTTGTGTAAGTAAATGTAAAGTTACAGGATGTTTTACTTGTCCTCATGATATAACTCTCTCTATGAACTTTATGTCTATGCACTGTGTCCCTGTTATGATTAAGTTGAGAATATGAAAAGCAAATGTAACCAAGATTAAGTGCAGAGCGGGGAAAGACTATGTTATGTATGACTCGCGAATTCTCCCACTGGTGGAGGCCGAGTTAATGATATGTACGACTCGCGAAATCTCCCACTGGTGGAGGCCGAGTTAATGATATGTATGGCTCGCGAATTCTCCCACTGGGGAGGCCGAGTGATGTATCATGATTGCCGCGATAGGCAAATGATTATGTATGACTGCCGCGATAGGCAAGTGACTATGTACCCCTGTCTTCCTCCCTCGTTCCCTGCCTTAATACATGTTATGTAAAAGATAAAGATGAACACGAATGATGAATAGTTTATGAACTTATGTCTCTTTAAATTGTGTACTCATGTATATCTGTCAGCATGCATTCCTTACTAAGCATTAGGCTTATAGTTAAACCTTATGGTATAGGTGAAGAAGGTTCAGGTGAGGATGTTATGTTCAAAGAGGATGCTTAAGGCTGGTTGCTGGAGGATGCTCAAGGTGACAGTGCGGGACTGGAGAGGCGATTTATGACCCCTGGTTAAGACTCTTATGTTACAGTATGTTAAAGGATATGGTAGCTTAAGTAGGATGGGATTATTTTAAAACGTTGAGCTTTGAAACTGTCTAGTGGATCACTGAGTCAGGGAATGATTATATAGATTTATAAATGATCTGTTGCTTAAGTCTTCCGCTATATGCATTTTGAATGAGTTGTGTTTTCTTTCTGTTGGGAGGAGTCATTTGATGATTTAGTGTTCTCTACCGTAAGACGGAAGCTGGATGAGGCAATCATCCGGCTGACGTCATCGGCAGATGCCGAAAGAATAGTTGTTGATGGTTTAGTCTTCCGGTTGACGTCATCGGCAGATGCCGAAGGATAGTTGTATGATGGTTTAGTCTTCCGGTTGACGTCATCGGCAGATGCCGAAGGATAGTTGTATGATGGTTTAGTCTTCCGGATGACGTCACCAACCCCAGTAAGTTTAAAATGTGTTTTGTCGATTAGCGACCGGATGATGTTTTAACTTAGCACGCGAGACCCACGTGCTCACCGGAAGATGTAAAATGTGTTTTGTCGATTAGCGACCGGATGATGTTTTAATTTAGCACGCGAGACCCACGTGCTCACCGGAAGATGTAAAATGTGTTTTGTCGATTAGCGACCGGATGATGTTTTAATTTAGCACGCGAGACCCACGTGCTCACCGGAAGATGTAAAATGTGTTTTGTCGATTAGCGACCGGATGATGTTTTAATTTAGCACGCGAGACCCACGTGCTCACCGGAAGATGTAAAATGTGTTTTGTCGATTAGCGACCGGATGATGTTTTAATTTAGCACGCGAGACCCACGTGCTCACCGGAAGATGTAAAATGTGTTTTGTCGATTAGCGACCGGATGATGTTTTAATTTAGCACGCGAGACCCACGTGCTCACCGGAAGATGTAAAATGTGTTTTGTCGATTAGCGACCGGATGATGTTTTAATTTAGCACGCGAGACCCACGTGCTCACCGGAAGATGTAAAATGTGTTTTGTCGATTAGCGACCGGATGATGTTTTAATTTAGCACGCGAGACCCACGTGCTCACCGGAAGATGTAAAATGTGTTTTGTCGATTAGCGACCGGATGATGTTTTAATTTAGCACGCGAGACCCACGTGCTCACCGGAAGATGTAAAATGTGTTTTGTCGATTAGCGACCGGATGATGTTTTAATTTAGCACGCGAGACCCACGTGCTCACCGGAAGATGTAAAATGTGTTTTGTCGATTAGCGACCGGATGATGTTTTAATTTAGCACGCGAGACCCACGTGCTCACCGGAAGATGTAAAATGTGTTTTGTCGATTAGCGACCGGATGATGTTTTAATTTAGCACGCGAGACCCACGTGCTCACCGGAAGATGTAAAATGTGTTTTGTCGATTAGCGACCGGATGATGTTTTAATTTAGCACGCGAGACCCACGTGCTCACCGGAAGATGTAAAATGTGTTTTGTCGATTAGCGACCGGATGATGTTTTAATTTAGCACGCGAGACCCACGTGCTCACCGGAAGATGTAAAATGTGTTTTGTCGATTAGCGACCGGATGATGTTTTAATTTAGCACGCGAGACCCACGTGCTCACCGGAAGATGTAAAATGTGTTTTGTCGATTAGCGACCGGATGATGTTTTAACTTAGCACGCGAGACCCACGTGCTCACCGGAAGATGTAAAATGTGTTTTGTCGATTAGCGACCGGATGATGTTTTAACTTAGCACGCGAGACCCACGTGCTCACCGGAAGATGTAAAATGTGTTTTGTCGATTAGCGACCGGATGATGTTTTAATTTAGCACGCGAGACCCACGTGCTCACCGGAAGATGTAAAATGTGTTTTGTCGATTAGCGACCGGATGATGTTTTAATTTAGCACGCGAGACCCACGTGCTCACCGGAAGATGTAAAATGTGTTTTGTCGATTAGCGACCGGATGATGTTTTAATTTAGCACGCGAGACCCACGTGCTCACCGGAAGATGTAAAATGTGTTTTGTCGATTAGCGACCGGATGATGTTTTAATTTAGCACGCGAGACCCACGTGCTCACCGGAAGATGTAAAATGTGTTTTGTCGATTAGCGACCGGATGATGTTTTAATTTAGCACGCGAGACCCACGTGCTCACCGGAAGATGTAAAATGTGTTTTGTCGATTAGCGACCGGATGATGTTTTAACTTAGCACGCGAGACCCACGTGCTCACCGGAAGATGTAAAATGTGTTTTGTCGATTAGCGACCGGATGATGTTTTAATTTAGCACGCGAGACCCACGTGCTCACCGGAAGATGTAAAATGTGTTTTGTCGATTAGCGACCGGATGATGTGACCGAGTCCAGTCGCTCGACTCTGTGAAAGTTTGATCGACGAGGCGTGGAAGTTCGGGCATGAGAGGGTTCGTCGTCCTTAATGGTTCTGCGTCTCTATTACCAAGTTTGAAAAAAAAATATTATGTAAAATGTGAAAGTCTGTGAGAGAGATCGTAAGGTGAATGTAATAATAGTAAAAGTCAAGCAACGATTAATGAAAGGATATGAACACGTGACGGCTCCTGGCCGGGGTCGTTACAATTGTGGTATCAAAGCAAAACCAGGTTCTAAAATCGATTCTGCAGACTGCCTTCCAGCACTGACTGTCACTTGAGCACACCTCAGCAACTGTAAGTGTTTATGATTTCATGTATGTCATTAAGTTAAGTTATGCCTGTAATGATTTGTCTAGGAATCCCAAGATGGTTAGAGGTCAACAGAGAGAGACCAATGAGGATAGCAATGCTATCGCTCAGTTGACTTAGTTGGTCATGCGCCAATCTCATCAGATAGAACGATTGATGACAGCTAGAGAAGAACAAGGCAACTCCAGTACTAACACAACTCATGACCATGGGGGTGAGCGCTTTCACCGGCTTCGACCCCCGGTGTTTAATGGGTATGTTTCAGATCCTATTCATGCTGAGGAGTGGATCCGAAAGATTGAAGACATGTTTAAGTATGCAAAGGTTGACGAAGGGGATAAGGTCACCTATGCTGTCTTTCATTTGGAGTTAAGTGCAAGGCATTGGTGGGACTCGATCCAGAACACCGCTAATGCCGAGACTATGACCTGGGGGATGTTCAAGACTGCCTTCTTTGACAAGTACTTTAATAGGACTGTTCGGGCCAACAAGAAGAAGGAGTTCATGAATCTACGACAAACTGGCTCTGTGACGGATTATATATGTGAATTTGATACTTTATCACGGTTTGCTCCCCGTATGATTGGGGATGAGGAAGATAAGATTTACCAATTTGTTCAAGGACTGAAGCCAAGTCTGTACATGAAAGTGAAGACTGCTGGGATACATAATGTACCTTATGGTGAAGTGACGGCTAAGGCCTTGGAGCTGGAAGAGGCAGAAATGACAGCATATGCACAGCGCGAACAGCCAAAGAAACTCACGAAGGACACTCAGCCGCCACCACGTCAGAACAAGGGTTGGCAGCCACGACAGATCAAGGGACCACAGCAACAGCAGCATGGAATGAAGAGGCCCCTCAACCAGAATGATGACCAGGGAAAAGGAAAGAGACCTCTGGCGCCTCTATGCCCTACATGTCAGAGGAACCACCCTGGTGAGTGCAATCTGCTTTCTGGCCGGTGTTTCAGGTGTGATAAGACCGGACACATGGTCAGAGATTGTCCCATGCCGCCAGACCCGAACCGTGCAAGGGTTGTACCCAGAGTGTATGCGTTGATGGAAGATGTGGGAGCTGATCAACATACAGTCATATCAGGTACCATCATGATCTGCGGTTTTGCTGCTTATACACTTATTGATACAGGGGCCACACACTCGTTTATATCAACCTTGTTTGTATGCAAACATAACATAGGACCCTTACCAGCTGAAAGGTCATATAGTGTTGTGTTGCCATCAGGGAAGTCCCTACATTCAGAACAGATTGTTAAGGGTGACGTCGTGTCCTTAGGGGATAAGGATCTCTATGCGGAGTTAATTGTCATTGACATAAAGGGGTATGAGGTGATATTAGGGATGGATTGGTTATTTAGACATCATGCCACGATAAGTTGTAGATCCGGAATAGTTGATTTTAGACCCCCAAATGATAATCATTATTCCTTCCAAGCTATTCCTAAAATAAGTAAGATACCAATTATATCCTCACTAGAAATATACTGAATGCTGAGATGTGGTTGTGAGAGCTACCTGGCTAGTGTAATAGATGACCGGGTGAAGAATAAAATTGAGCTACAGGATATTCCTATAGTCCGAGAGTTTCCCGAGGCATTCTTAGATGATTTACCGGGTATACCACCCGATAGAGAAATAGAGTTTGTAATTGATACATACCCCGAGGCATCACCAGTATCTAAGAATCCCTACCGTATGGCACCTGTTGAGTTGAAAGAATTGAAGGTTCAACTGCAGGAATTAGTTGACAAGGGATTTAATCCTCAATGTCTCAAAATATATGAAAAATAAAAGTGTAAGGAACAGAAGACACCTGGATGGCGACAATACCCACTCGTGATAGCTCGAGATACTTGCAACAGTTATGAATCTCCAAAAACCAATGCTAAAGAAATGAGAAAAAAAAATGATAATAATAATATTATTAATAATACTAAAAAAAAAGATATAATGAGGTGGGAAGTAGCTACTCCGATGAATAAACCAGAGCCATTAGAGTGATCTCTTAATGCTCAGGCATTCGCTCAATGTATTGCTTCAATTGCTTCAATCGCTAGCCATTTACTTTGAATACTCTCACATCCAAAGAATCTTTAACTTCTACAGCACCGTTGGGAAAAACTCTTAACATCACATATGGACTAGTCCACCGGGACCTCAACTTTCTCGGATGGAGAAGTAGACGGGCACCATAAAGATGAACCCGTTGATTCAACTCAAAATTCTTCATCAAGATCTGCTTGTCATGAGCCGCTTTCATCTTTTTCTTGTAGATCCTTGAGTTGTCATATGCATCATTCCTCAACTCTTCAAGCTCAGTCAACTGAAGCTTCCTATTGATATCTCCCACACTGATATCGAAATTTAGGGCTTTGGTGGCCCAATAGGCTTTGTGTTTGAGTTCGACATGTGAGTGACAGGCCTTGCCAAAAACAAACCTATGAGGAGACATCCCAATAGGAGATTTATAAGCAATTCAATATGCCCAAAGTGCTTTAGAAAGGCGTAAAGACCAATCCTTACGGTCATGATTAACCGTCTTTTCAAAGATCTGTTTGATCTCCCTATTCGCTAGCTTAGCTTACCCATTTGTTTGTGGGTGATAGGCAGTCGAAACCTTTGTTTATCACACCATATTTTTTCACTAGTGCCTCAAAATTAGAGTTACAGAAGTGAGTTCCTTGATCACTAATGAGGGGTACCGAACCTAGATAACACATTTTCTTTCAAGAACTTAACAACAATTGTGTTATTGTTAGAACGGCACGGTATGGCTTCTACCCACTTGGAAACGTAGTCAATGGCGAGGAGAATGTAAAGGTAGCTAGAAAAAGGTGGGAATGGCCCCATGAAGTCTATCCCCCAACAATTTAATAATTTTATTACGAGGATTGGGTTCAAGGGCACCATGTGACGACGAATAAGAGCTCCTAGCTTTTGGCACCGATCACAGGAATGACAGAAGTTATTGGTGTCCTTGAACAAGGTGGGCCAGTAAAGGCCACACTGGACGATCTTTGCAGCGATCTTCTTCATAAAAAAATGACCTCCACATGCATCATTGTGACAAAAGTTCAGCACACTTATAACTACATCTTCTGGAATGCATCGTCTCATGATTTGGTCGGGGCAGTACTTGTAAAGATAAGGATTGTCCCAATAGAAGTTACGAATCTGGATAAAAAATTTCCACTTATCTTGTGTACTTCAAGCAGAGCGAGTTTTGCTAGTCACCAAGTAGTTAACAATGTGAGCGTACCAAAGCATGATAGTGACAGTGAAGAGGTGCGCATCCGGGAAATCATCTCGAATAGCTGGACCATCAGCAGGATCTCTGAACTCGAGTCGGGATAGATGGTCTGCTACAGCATTCTCGACTTCCTTCTTGTCCTTGATCTTCAAGTCAAATTCTTGCAATAGAAGGATCCACCTGATGAGGCGCGCCTTAGCATCTGTTTTGGAAAGAAGGTACTTAAGGGCACAATGGTTTGTGAAGACCACGATGGGTGAACCAATCAAGTAAGCACGGAACTTGTCAAGAGCAAATACTACAGCAAGCAACTCCTTCTCAGTGGTGGTATAGTTCATTTGAGAGTTGTTAAGAGTCCTGCTTGCGTAGTAAATGATGAAGGCCTTCCCTTCCCTTCAATGACAAAGGACGGCCCCCAAAGCGTGATTGCTTGCATCACACATGATCTCGAATGGAAGAGACAATTTGGTGACTGAATGATAGGGGCGGAAGTCAATTTAGACACAAATGCCTCACACTCCTTTGTCCAATTAAAAGTGGCATCTTTTGCAAGGAGGTTGCATAATGGTCTAAATATGGCTGAAAATATTTTTACCTCCTATAGAATCTTGCATGTCCACGGAATGAGCGAATGTCCTTGACACTTTTTGGGGTGGGTAACTTAGAGATGAGTTCGATCTTGGACTGATCAAACTCAATGCCTCTCTCAGAGATAATGTGCCCCAAAACAATACCGGATGAAATCGTGAAATGACATTTCTCCCAGTTAAGCATGAGACCTTTTTCAATGCATCTTTGGAGAATGGCTTGGAGATTAAGTAAACATGAGTCGAATGAGTCTCCAAAGACGGTCAGGTCATCCATGAAAACTTCCATATTTTTCTCGACCATATCGCTAAATATGCTTATCATGCACCTCTGAAACGTGGCTGGGGCATTACACAATCCAAATGGCATACGCCAAAAAGCATAAGTGCCAAAAGGATATGTGAATGTCGTCTTATCTTGATCTTCTAAAGCAATCTCTATCTGATAGTATCCCGAATACCTATCGAGAAAGCAATAGAAGGGATGACTAGCGACTTGTTCTAGGATTTGGTCAATGAATGGAAGTGGAAAATGGTCCTTGCGAGTGGCGGCACTAAGCTTACGATAGTCAATGCACATGCGCCAACCTGTCACTACCTTTTTAGGGACAAGATCTCCTTTTTCATTTTTAACCACCGTGACTCCTGATTTTTTGGGAACTACTTTAGTCGGACTAACCCACTTGCTGTCTAAGATCGGATAGATGATTCCTGCATCAAACAACTTCAATACTTCATTCTTCACAACCTCCTTCATTGTTGGATTAAATCTGTGTTGTGGGTCTCGACGTGGAGTATCTCCTTCTTCGAGATGAATGTGGTGGGAGCAAATTAAGGGGTTAATACCTTTTATATCGGCAATCGGCCAACCTAACGCGCTTTTATACTCATGCAGAATATCGACCAATCGCTGCTCCTATGATGCGTCAAGTTTGGATGGGATGATCATTTTAAAGTTATCACCGTCGCCTAGGAAAACGTGTTTGAGACCCTCAGGGAGTTAAGCTATTGTGATGTTCGGGGTCTCTTCAGAAGATGGTTTTGGCTTTGCTCTACCTTTTTGTAGATCTTCAAAGCGTGGTTGCCAAAACTGTGTTCTTCCATCATGTGGATCATGGAAAATGGTAGAAACATTCTCCACATGATCATAACTTTGAGGATCTTCGAGGAGGTAGTACATGGGACCAGGATTCTTCCAAAGGGTGACTTCCTCTTTGAAAAGTGTATCGATCATGTAAGATTGGTCACACTCGTCGTCCTCTTGTGGTTTCTCGATGATGTTGAAAACATTCACTTCCATAGTCATGTTCCCGAAAGAGATCTTCATTAGACCATTCCTACAATTGATGAGGGCATTTGCTTTAGCAAGGAAAGGTCTACCTAAAATGATGGGATCTTGGACTCTATGTCAACCACTAATTGGGTGTCCAGTATGATGAAGTCCACAGGGTAATAAAATTTATCGATTTGTAGAAGTACATCCTCAACGATACCTCGTGGCCTTTTTATAGACCGATCAGCCAACTATAACACTACTAAAGTGGGTTTAATCTCTCCGAGCCCTAGTTGCAAGTAGATGGAATATGACATGAGATTTACACTCGCTCCTAAGTCCAGTAGTGCTTGGCTGAAAAGTTGTGTCACAATGTAGCAGGAAATTATGGGACAACCAGGATCCTTGTACTTTGGTGGTGTTTTCTGCTCAATCACCACACTGACCTGCTTTGTCAAAAATGCAATTTGCTTGATGTGGTGGCGCCTTTTCATGGTGCATAGATCCTTGATTACTTTGGCATAAGCCGGTACTTGTTTGATCACATGCAACAGAGGTAGGTTAACCTTCACTTGTTACAAGTGTTCAAGGATCTTACATGTGGAGTCCCTTTGGGTTTGGTTGAGCCTGAGGTGGAAACTTGCCGCACTCCTGAATGGCTAATGAACCAGTCAACTTTGTGATTTGACTCTTGATGTCCTTGTTCTCTTCCACCAATTGGTTAAGGACTGATTCAAACTTGTTGTTCGTCGTGATTTGCGCATCCATGAATTTCTTCAAAGCATCCTCAAGTGAGCTCCTCGATTGTTGGCCATTGTATTGTGGTGCAGAGTGTGCTCGTGGTGGATTTGCTTGTTGGTCAGGTTTTCATTGGCCCCTAGATGATTGTGCTTGTTGATTGGAGTGTCTCCAACTAAAGTTTGGGTGGTTCTGTTAGCCAGGATTGTAGGAACCAGAGTAGGGTGAATAAGGGTTCATGTATTTCCCTAGGGCATTACATTGTTCCTCATAAATCCCCTTCACCTCTCCATAAGTGGCACAGTCCTGAGCTTGATGATCCATTCCCCCACAGACAAAGTAGACATTGTTAACCTCCGCCTTGGCGACCGTATGGATTGCCCTACCACTTTGGGACTTGAGGACTTCGAGCTGTTTGGTCAAAGTATTCTCCCTCTACATCTCTCTATTCCAAAACTTGAGATTCTGTTTTGAGAGTTTGTAGATTAGCGTAATCTGTCATTCAAATCTGAAAACCCTGTAAGGCAGTGGATTAACGCCCGTAAAGTTCAATCCAGGATTGCGTAAGGATGTGGATCGAAGCCCGTAAAGTTCGATCAGCATTTCTCGTTGAGGAGAAGTAAGGAATCTTCAAGGGGGAGCCTTGGAGCGTGGACGTAGGCAGTTTGGCCGAACCACGTTAAAAACTGTGGTGTCGAATTTCTCTCTCTCTCTCTCTTTACTTTATTTGGTTGTCTGCTATTAATCTATAAGTATTTTATTCAAGGGAGAAATTTTGGTTAGACTTGAGATTAAAATTAAAAAGTCTAATTCACCCCCCTCTTAGACAATATCGTTCCTACATAACTACCCAACAGAAATCCTGACAACATAAAACCTAGCACCTCCGTATTGTAGAGCCTTAAGGGTCGAACCTATACGCATGAACTTACCTGCGGTCCGTGAGTTGCAAGCTTTGTTCGTGTTACCTCTGCGATCCACGGATCTACATCAAGCACGATCGGACATTAACCCTAAAACTTGAAGAAAACTAACGTTTAACTTGTCCATACTTACTAACTAGCTTAGAAGATTACCTTTTTGTGGAGAAAAATGGAGAAAACGGGAAAAAGGTTGAGGTTAAAATCGCCGTTGGTCGCCTGGAACAGAGAAAAGAGAGAAGAGATGGAACGAAACAGAGAAATGAAGTGTGAAAGTGGAAAGCTTAACGTGGAAGAGAAGAGAAAAGTGGGATTTGGCTTCTTCCACAAGATTTGGACAAGTGGCATGCCCACATTGGCTCACTCCCACCAACCTTAATCTACTTCCAAAATTGCCCCTCTTTGGTTTCCAACTAAATTGTCATTTAGTTCTTTGTTTCGGTTACTCCTTGGTTTGGTCTCCCCCACTAAAAATTCCTCAATTCCAATAAATATTTAGTACATTAATAGCAAAATAATCCCGACCAATAATTCAAGGGATAACTCCATGGCCAAAAATGCCGGGTGTTACATTCCACCAACCTCAATGGAAATTTTTTTCCCAAAATGCTTAGACATCTAGTTCAGGATATCCGTCTTTTACATTATGTCGTCATCCCCAAGTGGCTTCCTCCACGTTATGGTTGCGCTATAAGACCTTCGTCAATAAGATCACCTTGTTGCGCAATACTTGATCGAAGAATCAAAATCTTCACGGTTCTTCCCTTGTGCGGCAGCGTCAGCTGGATATCCAAGTCCACTAGTTCCACGATCTGAGTAGGGTCTTGCACGTATCTTTTCAGCATTGAAACTTGAAAAACGTTGTGGACTCCACTCGTAGACGCTGGCAGTCGCAGTCTGTAAGCTGTGCTTCCAATCCTCTTCGAGATGTGAAATGGCTCAACCACCTTGGACTAAGCTTTCCCACACCAACCTCATCATGCCCTTGAGAAGTGACACCTTCAGGACTACCTCACCGCCTTCAATGAACTCTAAGTCTTTTCTCCTCTGATCCGCATAACTTTTCCGTCGACTCTGAGCAGTACTAACTCATTGTCTAATAGTAGCCACTATTTCAGACATTAGTTGCAATAACTTAGGGCCGATCAATCTGGCTTCCAGTCTGGCTTCTCCAACTTTGTCCCAGCGCAAGGTAGACTTGTACTTTCTACCGTGAGCCTCATGAGAAGTTTCAGACTGCAAGAATATCCAGGAGCTTCCCCTCACCTTGCCTTTGAGCATCAACCACATAGGCTAGAAACCCGGAACATCCTAGCGTCAACAGCTTTTGAGCTTCTAAGGAGGATACAACAGGCATAGAGCGTGTCTTTGGTATAGCCTGATAAGAGGACTCCTCCACGTTCGGGCGCTTAAAGACACTAGCCCGGACCTGCAATTGATGGTGGCATGTTTTTTTGAATAGCCAGCCCATCCCAGAATTACATCGTATCCTTTCACATCGATAATGATATGGTTGGAATACCATTTATGGTCCCCTACTGACACTATATCGTCCCGTACAAGCCGCTCGAAGTGCATAAACTCTCTGGAATGGTAGCATAACGCGATAGGGTTGATTAGACGGTACGATACTTAACTTCTCCTTATCTACGAAACCCCTTGCCACAAACGAAAGTGTGGCCCTCGTGTCCAACAGAGTACAAGCAGGTGCATCACATATCAAAATTGTACCTATAATTGCTGTGTGCTGGGCGGCATCATCATGATCCTCTATCATTGCAGAAGCTTCTGGCACGACACGGTTTTGGTCTCGTGTCGGGCATTGGGCAATCCCGGACGTGATGGCCCCCTTTGCCGCATCGGAAGCAATGGCCGGTAAGGAGTCTGTATCTACCTCTGTGACTTTTCTAGCATCGCAGACATACAGGAAGCTGAGGAGCCCCCTGTGGCATCTTTCCTTTATCTAGGTTAGCAGCTATTTCTTTAGGCCTCTTCACACCCCGGTTCTGCTGTTGCTGTGGTTGAAATCCCTTAATGGACCTCTCAATGTACCCCCTTTGATTTTTGTTCTTAAATTCTTCATCTTCTACCTCAAAAGCTTTGACAACCACCTCCGTATATGGTCGGTCCTGAACTCTAGACATCTTCACTCTATAAATTTCTTCCTTTAATCCTCGTACGAAATGGTAGATTTTACTTTCGTTCTTCCTCACTAGATGTCTGGCGAAACGAGTTAGCGCTTCGAACTCTCTTTCATAGTTTGCTACTGAACCTGTCTGTTGAAGCTGGGTAAATTATGATACCTTACTTTCCCACATAGCATTGTAGAAATATTCTTCACAAAACAACTTCTTGAAGGATCCCCACAGCATCTCCCCCACATTAATAGTGGTCTGGACGGCGTCCCACCAAAGTTTCCCGTCACGCTCGAGATATAACACGGCATAAGAGACCTTTTCCATGTCCTTCACCTTAGCAAGGTCAAACAAATCTTCAATGGTTCGAACCCACTCCTCGGCATGGACTGGATCCGTAAGTCGCCCTTCGAATGTGGGAGGTCGAAGTCGTCTAAAATTCTCACCACTATGGTATTCCGAAGTAATCAAGCTCGAATTCCAAAACTCCCTCCCGATCTAGAACATTTCAAATTGCCGGGATTAACGAGTAACAAGCTCCGTTAACTGCCGGTTACTAAAATCTCTCTCTTCAGCTTCTCGGTACTGTCCTCAATCCATACTAGGTAAATCCTATAAATAATAAACAAGTTTAATAAACAGAACTTTTACGGGAAATTAAACACTTACAGTTGGTGGAGCGATCTCACGTGGCGGGTTGCGCAACAAGACATTTCTCAAGAACCGCTTTTAAAACCTAGCCGCTCTAATACCATTTCTGTGACAGCCCGGAACCCGATCCCGATCGGGATCCAAGAGCCAGGCCATCACTCCGGACATTTTAAAATGTGACATATTTTTTTTGAACTTTTAGAACTCTACACGGAGAAAACTCTCACTGGAATTGAAGACTGGGAGACTACAGTGAATAACAGAAGAAAACAGGAAGTCATATATATAAAAAAAACAATGAGAAACTTAAACTGGAAAACATACAGTGGAAGGCTACAGTGGATGACAGAAGCCGTGGACATTCAGAAGTGCAGTGGCTATGGACGACAGAAGTGCAGTGGCTGTGGACGACAGAAGTGCAGTGGTTGTGGACAACAAAAATGCGGTGGCTGTGGAAAACAGAAGTGCAGTGGCAGTGGACAACAGTAGTGCAGTGGCAGTGGACAACAGAAGTGCAGTGGCAGTTGTGATAGCCTGAGACCGAAACCCCGAGATCGGAGCCATCACTCCGGAACAGTGGACGGAAAACGGTGACTATTTTTTTTTTGACATTTTAAACATCACACACAGGAAGAAAACCCTTACGGGAACTGAAGGCTGGAAAACATGAAAACAGAAACAGAAGGCAGAAACCTATTGAAATCAGATTGCAGGATGCATGTCAGAAAGAATTCAGAATACAGAATCTCAGATAAAGAGAAGCGGAAACTAATCCAGAGCTGAGGTTTCATAAGTAAATAACAGAAGGGCTGGGAAGAACAGAAAACAGAGACAGGCGATGACAATAAGTCAGCAGAATAAAACAGGAAAATGGGCGGAAGAGCTGGGGCGAATAACTGACGGAAGACTTAGTTTAAAGGAGCAGCAGTGAATTCAGATACGACAAAAATGAACAGGGTTCAGCGGAAGAGGCTGAGTAAAACTGCTCGAAAGAGGTGGTGACGTCAGCCGGAAGATATAGTTTTAAACTGAATCGGAGGAGTAATCAGTGGATGACGTCATCAGTAGAGGTAATGATGTCATCGGAAGAGGTAATGACAACAGACGAAGCCGGGTGAGATGATGACGTCAGCCGGAAGATGGATGATGTCACCGGTGGATGTAGGCAAAAACTGTAAATAGACTGGGCGGAAGATGTCGAATAAGACAAAATAAATGACGTCAGCCAGAGGATGGGTGACGTCAACCGGAAGATACAGACAGAACTGGGAATAAACTGGGCGGAAGACTTAAGCTGGCGGTGGACTCAGATACGACAAAAGATGCGCAGTGATCACCGGTGGATATAGTTTTAAAAACAGCAGTGAACATGACCGGAAGATACAGTTTAAAAGGGGCAGGAATTTAGCAACTTTTGACAGGAAGACATACCAACAGAAAATCTCACAAAAGAGGGCAAACCTTCAAAACCCTATTCAAAAACAAAGTTTTCGAAACACACTTTGCAGATGACAGATTTCAACTGAAAGATTTAGGAAAATCAGACTACATGGATAACTCTAAAATTCGAGATCATCCATGTAATTCTTAAAACAGAAGAGTATTCTAAAACATTTCAGAACATTCAGAGCATGAGTTCAACTGTCAAATACAGTAGTTTTAAAGCTTTGACTCAGAAACTATACAGTATTTCAAAATCTGAGAATCGATAAGACATACTTTAAAATCGACAGATTCAAAGAAATAAACTACATGGATAGTTCCAAAACCAGAATTCATCCATGCATGAATTAGTAGAAACATTCCAAACAAATTTCAGAATACTTTAGAATATAAACTTAACTGTCAAATATAGTGGTTTCTAAAACTGAAACATCAGAACTTGTACATTGTTTCAAAATCTGAGGGACAGTACAGGACTTAACATATAATTACAGAATTTACCAAAAGATGAGTTTTCTACAGAGTTTTTAACACAAAAATCGGGATTTTAGAAAAACTTTACAGAAACCTCTGAACAGAAATCATGTCTGGCTGCAGCAACCAAACCCCCATGAGCTCGATCCACTAGCAACTAATCATCAGACTGAGGCACAAAGTCCTCATTTTCGGGTTCAGTACCTACATCAGAGAGTTCACCTATGAGTCTAAAACTCAGTAAGGACATAATCAGAATGCAGTGATGCAAAATGCTATGCATGCAGTTTTTTCAGAAATACGGTGACAGTACAGAGCATTAAGTTACAATGGCAGTAGAATTAAGTGGAGCTTATAGGGGAACTGGCAAACAGTGGGGGAGGGGGAGGGTGCACTATCAGGCACATTCAGGGATACAGTACAGTAAACGGTAAACAGTAAACAATTCTGGGGCCAGTCCCCGTCTCGCACTTAACCTGGTACATTTCAGTCAGATTTTATCTTGTTTAGTTTCAAACAGTGCACAGAAAACATTTGCATGTCTTTCAGAGAAAACGTGTATGCATGAACGGTGCTTGAACTTAAACAGGCAGACAGCAGAAATAAGACAACAGAAGGTAGATCGAAGCTAGACATTTCAGAACATAGACTATAACCTTTCTACCCAAAACAACCCGACAGAACAGGAAACCTAGTACCTCCGTGATGTAGGGCCTTAAGGGCCAACCTACGATTATGAACTTACCTGTTTGCTGCAGTGTAGAATGCTCGAATGTTCCTGGAACGCTCGGATCTGTTGCTGAAATGTAGAGAAATTAAACAAGCTGCAATGCTAACAAATAACTTGTAGAATATGCAGCAAGCTCATTTCAACTCTTTAGGAAAACACACTAACGTATTTTCATCCAAAACAGTGAGTTTTCACGGAATTAATAACCCTAAACCCCAGTGAAAACTCGCATTAAACTTGTCCAAAATCAATAACTTCCGTAGATGATTACCTTGGTTGAAGGAAACAGAAGAAAAACGAGGAAACAAAGTGTTGGTGCTTTGTCAAAATCGCTAGGAAGAGAAAACAAAGAGCAGTGGGAAGAAACAGATGAGAAGTGAGGGTTTCACGTAGGAGGAAGACTTAGCTTCTTCATCAAGTCGCCAGATGTCATTCAACCATTAGCTCACTCCCACCAACCTTAATTTCTCTCCAAATTGCCCTTCCATGCATTTTAAACTTAATGTTTTGTTTAGTTACACATTAGTTTAGTTCTCAACAATTATTCCAATAGTTCCACTAAAACACTCCTTTGTATTAATATAATATTAATCCCAATTAAATGATCCGGGAAAACTATTACATGGCAAAATGCCGGGTTGAATGACAGATTACGCTAATCTACAAACTCTCAAAACAGAATCTCAAGTTTTGGAATAGAGAGATGTAGAGGGAGAATACAAAGTATGATTCGCACGTTAGGGCTCAGGAAATCAAATTCGCAAAAGTCGTTTCTCAGTGCTCTAACCTCGACTTAAATACTCTGTCTGCAAATCGGCTTGATTTCAATAATGGAAACTTAGTTACCGTTGGAGCAGCTTTTGTACAAATGCAGGTAGCCGTTGCTTTCTGAAAGCGCAAATCGCCCGACGCCATTAATTCTCTGGACTTTAAGCTTCTGGGCGAGGTACACTGTAGCTTTCGCGGTTTATTTTAAAATCTGGCGGAAGACGTTGCTTTACAATGCTTGAACCGGCTTCGTTAGATGTAATGTTGTTGAGCTTGAGCCGAAACGGTGGATGCTGCTTTAGAAGTTGAACCGCTGTCGGAAGATGCAGCATTAAACAACTGAACCTCTATCGGAAGATGTAGATATGAAGTATTATTCCTTTGTCGTTTAGTGACCGGAGGACTTCGTCTTTTAAATCATCTGCCTTCGTCGTTAGTAAGCGGAGGAGGTCTTCTTCGAATCTTTCGCCTTTGTCGTTTAGCGAGCAGAGGATGTCAACCTTGAAGGAATGCTCTGAGGATTTCTTCTTTTGTCGTCTAGCGATCGGAGGACGTAGTCAGTAAGAGCTTCGCCTTTCTGTCGTTTTCCTATCGTGGACTTCGGCTTTGAACGACTTCTTCTTTTGTCGTTTTTCTATCGGTGGACTTCGGCTTTGAACGACTTCTTCTTTTGTCGTTTTCCTATCGGTGGACTTCGGCTTTGAACGACTTCTTCTTTTGTCGTTTTCCTATCGGTGGACTTCGGCTTTGAACGACTTCTTCTTTTGTCGTTTTCCTATCGGTGGACTTCGGCTTTGAACGACTTCTTCTTTTGTCGTTTTCCTATCGGTGGACTTCGGCTTTGAACGACTTCTTCTTTTGTCGTTTTCCTATCGGTGGACTTCGGCTTTGAACGACTTCTTCTTTTGTCGTTTTCCTATCGGTGGACTTCGGCTTTGAACGACTTCTTCTTTTGTCGTTTTCCTATCGGTGGACTTCGGCTTTGAACGACTTCTTCTTTTGTCGTTTTCCTATCGGTGGACTTCGGCTTTGAACGACTTCTTCTTTTGTCGTTTTCCTATCGGTGGACTTCGGCTTTGAACGACTTCTTCTTTTGTCGTTTTCCTATCGGTGGACTTCGGCTTTGAACGACTTCTTCTTTTGTCGTTTTCCTATCGGTGGACTTCGGCTTTGAACGACTTCTTCTTTTGTCGTTTTCCTATCGGTGGACTTCGGCTTTGAACGACTTCTTCTTTTGTCGTTTTCCTATCGGTGGACTTCGGCTTTGAACGACTTCTTCTTTTGTCGTTTTCCTATCGGTGGACTTCGGCTTTGAACGACTTCTTCTTTTGTCGTTTTCCTATCGGTGGACTTCGGCTTTGAACGACTTCTTCTTTTGTCGTTTTCCTATCGGTGGACTTCGGCTTTGAACGACTTCTTCTTTTGTCGTTTTTCTATCGGTGGACTTCGGCTTTGAACGACTTCTTCTTTTGTCGTTTTCCTATCGGTGGACTTCGGCTTTGAACGACTTCTTCTTTTGTCGTTTTTCTATCGGTGGACTTCGGCTTTGAACGACTTCTTCTTTTGTCGTTTTCCTATCGGTGGACTTAGGCATTTTACTCATCCGCCTTTCATTTTAATTCACCGGTGGACTTCACAGCCCTGTTTTACTAATATACCTAGAACACTTAACCAAATTCATCAGACAACTAAAATACCCTTTTCAAGGGTATTTTCAACATATAATACTCATATGCATAAATCATTAGATTCAAACGCAAAACACATAATCAAATTATTTTAACATAAAAACACATCATCAAAAACATATTTAGACTTAAACACCATTTAAGTCAACAATCTCCCCCTTTTTGATGATGACAATTTATGAGCGTAATTTTGATTTAAACATAACTCTCCCCCAGAAACCTAGCTCCCCCATGACAAGAGCATAAATTAAAAAAAAAAATAAACCCAGAGTATATCCAGATGATAACACATAATTCCAATGCATAGTCAATCAATAATTCCAACGCATACTATATTCCAGATGATAGAAATAATCAAAGACCATGTACATTCTCTCCCCCATTGTCATTAACAAAAAGAAACAGAGAAGAGAATACAAAAAGTGAAACAACAAAACAAAACAAGAAAGGTAAGGGTTCAACCAGCAACACAAAATAGATGAACAGCCGAATTAAGCTAGGTCCCTAATATGCTTCCACACTTCTTGAAGAAGAGAAGAAAGTAAGCCTAAGTCCAGAGTAGGTTGACCAGCAACAGTAACAGGAGCAGGAAGAGCAGGGACATGAACATAAGGCTGAAAAAATGCTTGTATGAGGGCTAGAAACTCTACCAAGTCCATAGTAGGTGGAGGCACTGGATAAGATACAGCCAGGGAAGAACCTTGATAGATCACCGTGTCCTTACATGGTGGGGACGAGGAGGAGCACTCAGGAGCAGGAAAAAAAAAAAAAAAAAAAAAAAAAAAAAAAAAAAAAAAAAAAAAAAAAAAAAAAAAAAAAAAAAAAAAAAAAAAAAAAAAAAAAAAAAAAAAAAAAAAAAAAAAAAAAAAAAAAAAAAAAAAAAAAAAAAAAAAAAAAAAAAAAAAAAAAAAAAAAAAAAAAAAAAAAAAAAAAAAAAAAAAAAAAAAAAAAAAAAAAAAAAAAAAAAAAAAAAAAAAAAAAAAAAAAAAAAAAAAAAAAAAAAAAAAAAAAAAAAAAAAAAAAAAAAAAAAAAAAAAAAAAAAAAAAAAAAAAAAAAAAAAAAAAAAAAAAAAAAAAAAAAAAAAAAAAAAAAAAAAAAAAAAAAAAAAAAAAAAAAAAAAAAAAAAAAAAAAAAAAAAAAAAAAAAAAAAAAAAAAAAAAAAAAAAAAAAAAAAAAAAAAAAAAAAAAAAAAAAAAAAAAAAAAAAAAAAAAAAAAAAAAAAAAAAAAAAAAAAAAAAAAAAAAAAAAAAAAAAAAAAAAGCCAACTGAGAGGCACATCTGCCTCTGAAGACCTGAAGACAGGAGGGAGAAAGTCTGCAGAGCACGGCTGAGAAGAAAGACTGAAGTTGTTGAGGCTGTGCAGGTTGAAGAGCTTTAATCTGAGACTGGAGAGACTGAAGGGTCCGAGAAAAAAGCACATGGTTTCGAGTCATGGTTTGATCCAGTTTAGCTAAACTCACATCAACATCCAGTTTAAGCTGATTGATCTTCTCATTCAGCTTTGTGCACAAGTCCAATGCGGTCTGGGCTAGCTTTGTATCTAGAGATGTCTCAATCTGACTTTGAAATGAGCTAAAGGCTGTCTCAAGACTGGCAATACGGGACTGTAATGTATTGAACTGCTCTTCACTCATAGAGAAGCGTCTCTAAAAAATTTTTGGGGTGGCAGGAGTGGTTGGAAGAATTGGGGCAGATGTTTGGACTGGAGGAAGCAGAGAAGGAATCAAAATGGATGGTGGAGGAGAGGATTGTACAACAGGAGATAGAGGGGCAGGAGCAGGCAGTGTAGGCATCAGCAAAGAAGGTGAAGGGGCTGAAAGTGATTCAAAAGTGGGTGTTGAAGAGGGAGGAGAAGAATTCTTGGCACTGGAGGAGGAAGGTGGAGGCGAGAGACTGGAGATCGAGGAGGGGAATCAAAAAGAGCAGGGATCTCTGAATCACCAATGCCCTCTTGAGTTGATGACTCATTAGCCAGTTCAAGCTTTCTCTTCCCTTTTCTGACTGCAGCAACCTGAGCGACCCTCTGTTTAGACTGATCCAAATAAAATTCTCCTTTTCTATTCTTCTTAATGCCCAGTCTGTTCAGGGTGGATTTGGAGTAGTAGTTGGCAGGTTTAAGACAGGAGAGCTCAGCATCCTCAGGAAAGTTGACGTCATGCTGCTGAAAAATCTTCATCAGAAGCAGATTGTAGGGAAGTGAGGGAGCTCTGGAAGTGATAGCCTGAATCATCCTTCTCAAGACTATGTAACCAACATCGAAAGGGGTCTTTTGGTAGATGCCAAGAAGGATAAAGGTTTCCATACAACTAACTTCATCATAATGGCCCCCTTTGGGAAGAATGTTGTATCCGATCATTTGATGAAAAAGCTTAGCCCTTATGTTCAAATGTCTGCTCTTTAAAACATTAGGAGTGGTGTGTGGGTCGAGAGCAATGGATTGTAAAAGAAGACGACCATCTTCTGTATCAAAGGAAGGTGACTCTTGCCCTGAGGCATAGTATTTGGGGCACCCGTCTAAATGTGGGCTTTCCAGAATCTCATTTATTGAAGAGGAGGTAATAGTTATGTGCTTTCCATACACATAACTCTTAATCATAGAGAAATCAGGAGAAAAACTCATATTGATATAGAACATCCTAACAGCATCTGAGTAATAGAAAGTCTCAACATCGAATAAGCCTATTAACCCAATGTCCTTTAAGGGTTCAACTAAGTTTAGACCGACTAACTCATCAGCCATAATGCCTCAACTGGGAATCAATTTCTTTAATTTAAACTCTTCATGGTACCTTATTTCTGCAGCCTGAGTAAGAAAGTAATATGATGGCCAGCTATTCGAATGAGGAATTTCCCGAGACTGACGGGCGGTGGTTTTGGACTTCTTAGCAGCGGGTTCCTTACCAGCTCTAGAGGAGGATTCCATGGAGACGATTGACGAAACTGACAATGCGACCAACGCGAAGGAGAAAGGGGTTTTGGAAAGGAAAAACACGACTGTCAGAGTAGAAGCAAGTGAAAGAGCGCGAAAGATGAAGCGTCTCGGTGAAGAAATAGGAATTTAAAAGAAAATAGGGCATCGCCCTATGAGATGAAGACACACGTGTAAAACCGATTAACTCGATGGGTCACACGTGTCGGCAGATAAAGATTGCATCATCCGATTTCAACCGATAGATATGCATCTTCCGATGCCTACACAGAAGAAAATGCTCTAACACTCAGGAATCACCAACAGAGGAATAACCTTAGTTTTTCTCAACCCGAATGAGGCCTAATCTTATTCTAATATTACTGAATGTCTTTTCATCCAAGGGCTTGGTAAAGATGTCGGCTAGTTGATCTACAGAATTAACAAATTCTAAGGATATATCACCTCTCTGAACATGATCTCGAATGAAGTGATATCTAACATCTATATGCTTGGTTATAGAATGCTGAATAGGATTTTTGGAAATATTGATAGCACTGGTGTTATCACACCGAATAGGAATTCTATCATAAAACAGATTATAGTCTTCAAAAGTTTGCTTCATCCAAAGCATTTGTGCACAGCAACTGCCTGCAGCAATATATTCACTCTCAGCAGTTGACAATGCAACAGAATTCTGTTTCTTAGAATACCAGGAAACTAAAGATTCACCAAGGAATTGACATGTTCCACTGGTGCTTTTCCTATCTACTAGACTACCAGCATAGTCAGAATCTGAGTATCCAATCAGATCAAAGGAAGTGCCTTTAAGATACCATAAACCTAAATCATAAGTCCCACTCAAATATTTGAAAATCCTTTTTACAGCAGATAAATGAGACTCCTTAGGGGCAGTTTGGAATCTAGCACATAAACAAACACTAAACAGAATATCTGGTCTACTTGCAGTCAGATATAACAAAGAACCAATCATACCACGATATTTCTTAATATCCACATTTATTCCATGTTCATCTTTGTCCAATTTTGTTGTGGTACTCATGGGAGTTTTAGAAGACTTAGCAGATTTTAATCCAAATTTCTTAAGAAGATCCTTAATGTACTTTTCTTGACAGAAGAAAATTCCATCAGGAGATTGACTGATTTGAAATCCTAAGAAGAATTTTAACTCCCCCATCATACTCATTTCAAATTCACTTTGCATGAGGGAAGAAAATTCATTACACAAGTTGACAATAGTTGATCCAAAAATAATGTCATTAACATAAATTTGAACTAACAGAATGTCATTATCCTTTTGCTTGGTAAATAGAGTTGAATCTGTATTTCCCTTTTTGAAATTCCTTTCCTCAAGGAAGTTCTTCAATCTATCATACCAAGCTCTAGGAGCCTGCTTAAGTCCATAAAGAGCCTTCTTAAGTCTATAAACATGATCAGGTTTCACATAGTCTTCAAATCCTAGGAGTTGCTTTACATAAACTTCTTCCATGATATATCCATTTAAAAAAGCACTCTTTACATCCATTTGAAAGAGTGTGAAGTTTTTGTAGCAAGCAAAGGCTAAGAGCATTCTAATGGATTCTAGCCTAGCTACAGGTGCAAAGGTTTCCTCAAAATCAATTCCTTCTTCTTGATTGTAACTTTTGGCAACTAGCCTAGCTTTGTTTCTTACTACAATCCCATTTTCATCCATTTTATTCTTATAAACCCACTTAGTTCCAATAATAGGATGATCAACAGGTTTTGGAACAAGTTCCCAAACATTGTTCCTTTCGAATTGGTTTAGTTCATCTTGCATTGCAACAATCCAATTTTCATCCAATTCAGCTTCCTCAAACTTCTTAGGCTCTATCTGAGAAATAAATGCCACATTGGCATAGAGATTCCTAAGGGAGGATCTAGTCTTGACTCCTAAAGAAGGATCACCTAAAATTTCATCTATTGGATGGTCTTTGACATACTTCCAATCTTTAGGAAGAGCAGGATTTTCATCCTTGACATAAACAATATCTAGAGAAGTAGAGGAAGGTTCTAGAGATTTTTCTACTTGGGGAGGATCACTAGGCTTTTCTAAGGAAAAAGAATCCAGTTGTTTATCCAAAATATCATCCTCATCCACATTGATTGTGGGTTGAGGGGACTCATCAAAGTTAACATGAACTGACTCCTCTACAACTAGAGTTCTCCTATTGAATACTCTATAAGCTTTGCTGGAAAGAGAATAACCCAGAAAAATTCCAAGATCAGATTTGGAATCAAATTTTCCTAAGTTATCCTTAGTGTTTAGAATGAAACATTTGCTTTCAAAAGCTCTAAAATACTTAACAGAAGATGTTTTACCATTCCAAAGCTCATAGGGAGTTTTCTCAAGAATAGGTCTTATGGAGACCCGATTAAGCACATAACAAGCTATTGACACAGCTTCTGCCCAGAAATATTTTGGAAGGGAATTCTTGTTAAGCATAGTCCGAGCTAGCTCTTGGAGAGACCTATTTTTCCTCTCAACAACACCATTTTGCTGAGGGGTTCTAGGGGAAGAGAAATTGTGCTCAATTCCATACTTGAGACACAAGAGTTCAAATTTCTCATTTTTCAAATTCTCCACCATGATCACTACGAATAGCAACTATGGTGAGCTCCTTTTCATTTTGAATTCTTTTCCTAAAACTAGAAAAGGTGTCAAAATTCTCATTCTTAGACTTCAGAAAGTGAACCCAAGTAAATCTAGAAAAATCATCAACAATGACAAATGCATAGAATTTTCCTCCTAAGCTGGCTATATTTGAAGGACCGAAGAGGTTCATGTGAAGGAGTTGGAGAGGCTTAGAAGTAGAAATTGCATTCTTCGATGCAAAGGAGCTTTTGATCTGCTTGCCTATTTGGCAGACTTCACAGACCTTATCCTTTTCAAAGGATATCTTAGGGATTCCTCTAACTAAATTCTCCTTAGTAATCTTAGCTAAGGTATCCATCCCTACGTGTCCTAATCTCCTATGCCAGATCCAACAATCATTAGAAGAATTCACCGCAAGGCATTTTTCATCAGAAAATTCTATATTATCTAAATCAATAATATATACATTTTCTTTTCTATATCCTTTGAACAGTATAGAACTGGATGAGCTATCTTTGATTATGCATGAATCTGATTTAAATATCACTTCATAACCTCTGTCACATAATTGACTTATGCTGAGCAGATTGTGTTTTAACCCATCAACTAATAAAACTTTTTCTATAATAGGATTGATAGGGTTACCTATGTTGCCAATGCCAACAATTTTGCCCTTTTGGTTTCCACCAAAAGTAACACTTCCTTTCTTCTTGCTGACAATAGCAAACATAGATGCATCTCCAGTCATGTGCCTTGAACAGCCACTGTCCAGGTACCATTGATTCCTTAATGGAGACGCATCATCCTGCAAGACAGAAATCAGGTTGTCTTCTTAGGTACTCAAATCTTTTGGGTCCTGGTGTTAGTTTTGGTTCCTTTGGGAACCCATTGTAACTTACTACTAGTTTTCATATTATTTGTTTTTAACGGACATACAAAGGATTTATGTCCTACTTCATTGCATGCATGGCAGACAGTAGATTTAACAAAAAGATTCTTATAAATTTTCTTTTTACAGAACTTGTCATACCCTAGGCCAGTTCTATCAAATTGCACTCTCTGGCTGTTCAATAGCATATTCAGATTTTTACTGCCTTCAGTGAAATTCAGAACGAGTCTATTTAAAGTCTCATTCTTCTTTTTAAGTTCAGAGACTTCTTTTTCATGCAAGCTGTGTTCATTGACATGCTTCTCAATTAGACTTGCATTTTCCTTTTTCAGTGTAGTGTATTTAGCCTTTAACATGTCAAACTGTTTAACTAAATCATTAAAAGCATCGATTAATTCTCCATCATCATTATCACTTTCACTATCACTTAAAGTAGTGGCAGAAGAAGAATTAACCTTATCCTCATGTGCCATGAAGCACAGGTTGGCTACTTCCTCATCTTCTGAAGAGGAGGTGTCACCCTCACTGTCATCCCAAGTGGCTTTCATGGCCTTCTTCTTAAACTTCTTGGGATACTTCTTTGCCTGTGGACAATCTGCCTTCATGTGGCCAGGCTTCCCGCATCCAAAGCAGGTGATTTCCTTTTCCTTTTGAGATTTTTCAGCCTTTGGAAATCTCCTTCCTTGCATTCTTTTTCTCTGGAGGAATTTACTGAACCTCCTTGTAATGAGGGCAATATCCTCATCATCTTCTTCTTCCTCCTCGGATTCCTCTTGTTTGCTGGATGAGGCTTTAAGAGCAATGTCCATTTTCTTGCTGATCTCTTTCTCCTTGAGATCTTCCTTTTCATTTGACCTCATTGTGATCTCATGTGTCATGAGAGATCCAATGAGCTCTTCCAGCTTGAGAACTTTTAGATCCCGAGCCTCTTGTATTGCTGTCACCTTTGGTTGCCAGGCTCTGGGTAGGCATCTCAAAATTTTTCTTACCTGTTCTTCACCTGTGTAAATCTTACCGAGAGCTTTTAAACCATTAGTAATGTTAGTGAATCGAGTAAACATAGATGAAATAGAATCATCCTTTAACATGGTAAAAAGTTCATACTCGTGTACTAACATATTTATCTTGCTCTCTTTCACCTGATTTGTGCCCTCGTGTGTGACCTCTAATAAGTGCCAAATCTCTTGGGCACTCTCACACCCCTGTACTCTATTAAATTCGTCTCTATTCAGAGCAAAGTATAGGGTGTTTATAGCCTTGGCATTTAAGCTCAAGCTCCTTTTATCTGTATCATTTAGTTCGTGTGAAGCTTTGGGAATCTTCACACCATTCTCTGTTTTGACAGCAATGTAAGGACCATTTTCTATGTTATACCATAGTTCATAGTCTACAGCTTGAATGAATATTCTCATTCTAGACTTCCAGTAAACATAATCACTCCCATCAAAAAAGGGAGGTCTATTTGTTGCTTGACCTTCTACTTGTGTGGTGTTGGTGTTGAATGCCATTATAAAAATGTATAACACAAATTGTTTAAATACAGCTTAGACAAAGACAACCTTGCTCTGATACCAATTGTAAGAACGATATTGTCTAAGAGGGGGGTGAATTAGACCTTTTTAATTTTAATCTCAAGTCTAACCAAAATTTCTCTCTTGAATAAAATACTTATAGATTAATAGCAGACAACCAAATAAAGTAGAGAGAGAGAGAGAAATTCAACACCACAGTTTTTAACGTGGTTCGGCCAAACTGCCTACGTCCACGCTCCAAGGCTCCCCCTTGAAGATTCCTTACTTCTCCTCAACGAGAAATGCTGATCGAACTTTACGGGCTTCGATCCACAGCCTTACACAATCCTGGATTGAACTTTACGGGCGTTAATCCACTGCCTTACAGGGTTTTCAGATTTGAATGACAGATTACGCTAATCTACAAACTCTCAAAACAGAATCTCAAGTTTTGGAATAGAGAGATGTAGATGGAGAATACAGAGTATGATTCGCACGTTAGGGCTCAGGAAATCAAATTCGCAAAAGTCGTTTCTCAGTGCTCTAACCTCGACTTAAATACTCTGTCTGCAAATCGGCTTGATTTCAATGCTCCTTATCCAATAATGGAAACTTAGTTACCGTTGGAGCAGCTTTTGTACAAATGCAGGTAGCCGTTGCTTTCTGAAAGTGCAAATCGCCCGACGCCATTAATTCTCTGGACTTTAAGCTTCTGGGCGAGGTACACTGTAGCTTTCGCGGTATATTTTAAAATCTGGCGGAAGACGTTACTTTACAATGCTTGAACCGGCTTCGTTAGATGTAATGTTGTTGAGCTTGAGCCGAAACGGTGGATGCTGCTTTAGAAGTTGAACCGTTGTCGGAAGAAGCAGCATTAAACAACTGAACCTCTATCGGAAGATGTAGATATGAAGTCTTATTCCTTTGTCGTTTAGTGACCGGAGGACTTCGTCTTTTAAATCATCTGCCTTCGTCGTTTAGTAAGCGGAGGAGGTCTTCTTCGAAGTCTTTCGCCTTTGTCGTTTAGCGAGCGGAGGATGTCAACCTTGAAGGAATGCTCTGAGGATTTCTTCTTTTGTCGTCTAGCGATCGGAGGACGTAGTCATTAAGAGCTTCGCCTTTCTGTCGTTTTCCTATCGGTGGACTTCGGCTTTGAACGACTTCTTCTTTTGTCGTTTTTCTATCGGTGGACTTCGGCTTTGAACGACTTCTTCTTTTGTCGTTTTCCTATCGGTGGACTTAGGCATTTTACTCATCCGCCTTTCATTTTAATTCACCGGTGGACTTCACAGCCCTGTTTTACTAATATACCTAGAACACTTAACCAAATTCATCAGACAACTAAAATACCCTTTTCAAGGGTATTTTCAACATATAATACTCATATGCATAAATCATTAGATTCAAACGCAAAACACATAATCAAATTATTTTAACATAAAAACACATCATCAAAAACATATTTAGACTTAAACACCATTTAAGTTAACAAGTTATACCATAGGTTATGTTTTAGGTTAAGTGTGTTCAGTTTTATATCCTGCTTATTATTCTGTCGCCTGTCTATGAATGTTCATACATACATGTTTTTCCTGAAAGTCATGTAAATGTTTTCTGTGCACACGATTTGAAGTTAAGAAAGTTAAAATGTATATGTAAAGTACGGTTAAGTGTGGGACGGGGACTGACATCCTGTTCTTGTCCTTCTCTGGGACTCATGTAAATTTATCCCTGCCAAGGATACCCTGTACCTTGTCCTTCCCTGGGACCCGACAAAATTACTAACCAGTGTCATGTCCTGTTATGTCAAGTATGTATGTGCGTCAGTTCCTCTATACGCCCCACTTATACCTTCCTGTCCAGTGAAATGTAATGTAATGTTCATGTATTTGAAAATGTTCATGCATAGCATATGCATCACTGCATTATTATATGTTCTTACTGAGCTCTAGGCTCATAGTTGAACTTCCTGTTGTAGGTATAGATCCTCCAGATGAGGACTTTGTGCCTCAAACCAATGAGTAGTGGGGGTTGGCGGATCGAGCTCATGGTGATTGGTTGCTGCAGCCAGACAAATGTTATCCCTGTGAGAATTGTATTTTTGAAAGATATGTCAAGTCCTGTATAGCTTTAGAAATTTTAAAACCGATGTATAGAGTTTGCGTTTATGTTTTAAAACTTCTGTTTTTGGTGAATTTTTGGAAACATATGTCAAGTTCTACACAGCCTCTGTGATTTTAAACGTTGTATTGAATCTGTCGATGTATTTAAAACCTCTGTATTTGACAGTTGAATTTATGCTCTGGAATTGTTTGGAATCTTTCTCTTTTAGGTTGTGCATGGATTTTCTCTGATTTTAGAGCTATCCATGTAGTCTGGTTTTTCTTAAACTTCTGTCATGTTTTCTGATATGTCCAAAATCATGTTTGAATCGATTTCTGAAGTTTGAACTTTGTATGCCTTCAGTTTCTATCTTTCAAGTTTTCCAGTATTTGGCTAAGTGTTAGTCGTCAATTTTGCCTATAAAACAGTCGTCCATTCTGCCCTATGAAAACAGTTGTTCATTTTGCCTGTAAAACAGTCGTCCATTCTGCCCTTTGAAAACAGTTGTCCATTTTGCCTGTAAAACAGTCGTCCATTCTGCCCTTTGAAAACAATTGTCCATTTTGCCTGTAAAACAGTCGTCCATTCTGCCCTTTGAAAACAGTTGTCCATTTTGCCTGTAAAACAGTTGTCCATTCTGCTCTTTGAAAACAGTTGTCCATTTTGCCTATAAAACAGTCGTCCATTGCTTCTGCATTCCTGTTGTCTACAGCCACTGCACTTCTGTCGTCCACAGCCACTGCACTTCTGTCGTCCACAGCCACTGCACTCCTGTTGTCCACAGCCACTGCATTCTTGTTGTCCACTGCCACTGAACTTCTGTTGTCCACAGCCACTGCATTTCTGTTGTCCACTGCCACTGCACTTCTGTGTCCACTGCCACTGCACTTCTGTTGTCCACTGCCACTGCACTTCTGTTGTCCACTGCCACTGCACTTCTGTTGTCCACTGCCACTGAACTTCTGTTGTCCACTGCCACTGAACTTCTGTTGTCCACTGCCACTGCACTTCTGTTGTCCACTGCCACTGCACTTCTGTTGTCCACAGCCACTGCACTTCTGTTGTCCACTGCCACTGAACTTCTGTTGTCCACTGCCACTGAACTTCTGTTGTCCACTGCCACTGCACTTCTGTGTCCACTGCCACTGCACTTCTGTTGTCCACTGCCACTGCACTTCTGTTGTCCACAGCCACTGCATTTCTGTTGTCCACAGCCACTGCACTTCTGTCGTCCACAGCCACTGCACTTCTGTCGTCCACAGCCACTGCACTTCTGTCGTCCACAGCCACTGCACTTCTGTCGTCCACAGCCACTGCACTTCTGTCGTCCACAGCCACTGCACTTCTGTTGTCCACTGCCACTGCACTTCTGTTGTCCACTGCCACTGCACTTCTGTGTCCACTGCCACTGCACTTCTGTTGTCCACTGCCACTGCACTTCTGTTGTCCACAGCCACTGCACTTCTGTTGTCCACAGCCACTGCACTTCTGTCGTCCACAGCCACTGCACTTCTGTCGTCCACAGCCACTGCACTTCTGTTGTCCACTGCCACTGCACTTCTGTTGTCCACTGCCACTGCACTTCTGTTGTCCACTGCCACTGAACTTCTGTTGTCCACAGCCACTGCACTTCTGTTGTCCACTGCCACTGCACTTCTGTTGTCCACAGCCACTGCACTTCTGTTGTCCACAGCCACTGCACTTCTGTTGTCCACTGCCACTGCACTTCTGTGTCCACTGCCACTGCACTTCTGTTGTCCACTGCCACTGCACTTCTGTCGTCCACAGCCACTGCACTTCTGTTGTCCACTGCCACTGAACTTCTGTTGTCCACAGCCACTGCACTTCTGTTGTCCACTGCCACTGCACTTCTGTCGTCCACAGCCACTGCACTTCTGTTGTCCACTGCCACTGAACTTCTGTTGTCCACAGCCACTGCACTTCTGTTGTCCACAGCCACTGCACTTCTGTTGTCCACAGCCACTGCACTTCTGTTGTCCACAGCCACTGCACTTCTGTCGTCCACAGCCACTGCACTTCTGTTGTCCACTGCCACTGAACTTCTGTTGTCCACTGCCACTGAACTTCTGTTGTCCACAGCCACTGCACTTCTGTTGTCCACAGCCACTGCACTTCTGTTGTCCACAGCCACTGCACTTCTGTTGTCCACAGCCACTGCACTTCAGTTGTCCACTGCCACTGCACTTCTGTTGTCCACTGCCACTGCACTTCTGTTGTCCACTGCCACTGCACTTCTGTTGTCCACTGCCACTGCACTTCTGTTGTCCACTGCCACTGCACTTCTGTCGTCCACAGCCACTGCACTTCTGTTGTCCACTGCCACTGAACTTCTGTTGTCCACAGCCACTGCACTTCTGTCGTCCACAGCCACTGCACTTCTGTTGTCCACTGCCACTGCACTTCTGTTGTCCACTGCCACTGCACTTCTGTGTCCACTGCCACTGAACTTCTGTTGTCCACTGCCACTGCACTTCTGTTGTCCACTGCCACTGCACTTCTGTTGTCCACAGCCACTGCACTTCTGTTGTCCACAGCCACTGCACTTCTGTCGTCCACAGCCACTGCACTTCTGTTGTCCACAGCCACTGCACTTCTGTTGTCCACAGCCACTGCACTTCTGTTGTCCACAGCCACTGCACTTCTGTCGTCCACAGCCACTGCACTTCTGTTGTCCACTGCCACTGCACTTCTGTCGTCCACAGCCACTGCACTTCTGTCGTCCACAGCCACTGCACTTCTGTTGTCCACAGCCACTGCACTTCTGTCGTCCACAGCCACTGCACTTCTGTGTCCACTGCCACTGAACTTCTGTTGTCCACAGCCACTGCACTTCTGTTGTCCACAGCCACTGCACTTCTGTTGTCCACAGCCACTGCACTTCTGTTGTCCACTGCCACTGCACTTCTGTCGTCCACAGCCACTGCACTTCTGTTGTCCACAGCCACTGCACTTCTGTCGTCCACAGCCACTGCACTTCTGTCGTCCACAGCCACTGCACTTCTGTTGTCCACAGCCACTGCACTTCTGTCGTCCACAGCCACTGCACTTCTGTTGTCCACAGCCACTGCACTTCTGTGTCCACTGCCACTGCACTTCAGTTGTCCACTGCCACTGAACTTCTGTTGTCCACAGCCACTGCACTTCTGTGTCCACTGCCACTGAACTTCTGTTGTCCACTGCCACTGAACTTCTGTTGTCCACAGCCACTGCACTTCAGTTGTCCACTGCCACTGCACTTCTGTTGTCCACTGCCACTGCACTTCTGTTGTCCACAGCCACTGCACTTCTGTTGTCCACAGCCACTGCACTTCTGTCGTCCACAGCCACTGCACTTCTGTTGTCCACTGCCACTGCACTTCTGTGTCCACTGCCACTGCACTTCTGTTGTCCACTGCCACTGCACTTCTGTGTCCACTGCCACTGCACTTCTGTGTCCACTGCCACTGAACTTCTGTTGTCCACTGCCACTGCACTTCTGTTGTCCACAGCCACTGCACTTCTGTTGTCCACAGCCACTGCACTTCTGTGTAACCGGCAGTTAACGGAGCTTGTTACTCGTTAATCCCGGCAATTTGAAATGTTCATGATCGGGAGGGAGTTTTGGAATTCGAGCTTGATTACTTCGGAATACCATAGTGGTGAGAATTTTAGACGACTTCGACCTCCCACATTCGAAGGGCGACTTACGGATCCAGTCCATGCCGAGGAGTGGGTTAGAACCATTGAAGATTTGTTTGACCTTGCTAAGGTGAAGGACATGGAGAAGGTCTCTTATGCCGTGTTATATCTCGAGCGTGACGTGAAACTTTGGTGGGACGCCGTCCAGACCACTATTAATGTGGGGGAGATGCTGTGGGGATCTTTCAAGAAGTTGTTTTGTGAAGAATACTTCTACAATGCTATGTGGGAAAGTAAGGTATCATAATTTACCCAGCTTCAACAGGAAGGTTCAGTAGCAAACTATGTAATAGAGTTCGAAGCGCTAACTCGTTTCGCCAGTCATCTAGTGAGGAAGAACGAAAGTAAAATCTACCATTTCGTACGAGGATTAAAGGAAGAAATTTATAGAGGAGTGAAGATGTTTGGAGTTCAGGACCGACCATATACGGAGGTGGTTGTCAAAGCTTTTGAGGTAGAAGATGAAGAATTTAAGAACAAAAATCAAAGGGGGTACATTGAGAGGTCCATTAAGGGATTTCAACCACAGCAATAGCAGAACCGGGGTGTGAAGAGGCCTAAAGAAATAGCTGCTAACCTAGATAAAGGAAAGATGCCACAGTGGGCTCCTCAGCTTCCTGTATGTCTGCGATGCAAGAAAAGTCACAGAGGTAGATGCAGACTCCTTACCGGCCATTGCTTCCGATGCGGCAAATGGGGCCATCATGTCCGGGATTGCCCAATGCCCAACACGAGACCAAACCGTGTCGTGCCAGAAGCTTCTACAATGATAGAGGATCATGATGATGCCGCCCAGCACACAGCAATTATAGGTACAATTTTAATATGTGATGCACCTGCTTGTACTCTGTTGGACACGAGGGCCACACTTTCGTTTGTGGCAAGGGGTTTCGTAGATAAGGAGAAGTTAAGTATCGTACCGTCTAATCAACCCTATCGCGTTATGCTACCATTCCAGAGAGTTTATGCACTTCGAGCGGGTTGTACGAGACGATATAGTGTCAGTAGGGGACCATAAATGGTATTCCAACCATATCATTATCGATGTGAAAGGATACGATGTAATTCTGGGATGGGCTGGCTGTTTAAAACAACTTGCCACCATCAATTGCAGGTCCGGGCTAGTGTCTTTAAGCGCCCGAACGTGGAGGAGTCCTCCTATCAGACTATACCAAAGACACGCTCTATGCCTGTTGTATCCTCCTTAGAAGCTCAAAAGCTGATGACGCTAGGATGTTCCGGGTTTCTAGCCTATGTGGTGGATACTCAAAGGCAAGGTGAGGTGAAGCTCCAGGATATTCTTGTAGTCTGAAACTTCTCATGAGGCTCACGGTAGAAAGTACGAGTCTCCCTTGCACTGGGACAAAGTCGGAGAAGCCAGACTTGAAGTCAGACTGATCGGCCCTAAGTTATTGCAACTAATGTCTGAAATAGTGGCTACTATTAGACAATGAGTCAGTACTGCTCAGAGTCGACGGAAAGGTTATGCGTGTAACACCCCTAATACTGTACCCGTATTTCCGTATTATTTTTTTTTTACACTTTTTACTTTCCTATACTTTAAATAAAACTTTGTGCGGAATCTAAACTGAAGTTGAAATCAGAACTGAAATCGGAATTAAAACTGAACTTTAAAAGCATTTAAAACAAAACCTTTAAATAACAATTAAAAAAAAAAAACATTTAATAAAACATTTAGTAACAAATAAAAGAAGGGAGGGCAGAATCGGAATTCTGCCCTCAAAATTGGCAGCGACCGGGCGCTGCCAATTGCAGTGCTCGATCGCCGCGTGCGCTGCATTCTTGCAGCGATCGGGCGCTGCATATTGCAGCGCCCAGTCGCTGCACAGCAGCGACCAGCACATAACACTTGCTCTCTGGAATTTCCAGAGAGCAAGTTTCAGAGTGATAGCTCTCTGGAATCCGATTCCAGAGAGCAACCCCTTCTTATCCTCCATCAAATTCTCATTCATGCACCATTTTTCTTATCTATATCCCAATCAAACTGTAACTTAAACTTAACCGTATTGTAGCGGACTTTGCGAAATCCAACTGCATGGATAGCTCTAAAAACCGAGCTTACCCGTACCAATCCCAAAACGAATCAAAACATTTCATAACGTTTATCAAAACAGTTTAAACCAAAGCCTTTTACATACAGTTACCAAAACATTTTCTAACCCCTATCCAGATCCAAACAACCTAAAATACTCTATACAATTATCAATTCAAAATATCCCAAAATAACCCCAGAGTCCATACATACATCCCCACGGGTCATATCGCGCCTCGACTACTCAGCGCACTCCCACGGCCATCATCCATCAGCTGCCACCTACGTCAGGAGGAGGAACATCGTCCTCACCTGGCTCGATGTCACCAAAGATATCACCTACACCATACAGACACCTATGAGATAATTAAATCTCAGTAAGCCACGTAAATGCAGATGCATGCGTGCAGATGTCATTCAGAAAACATGCATGACAGATTCAGATTACAGATTCATTACGTCGCAGACAGACAGATTGTCACCGAGACCTCGACCCACTAAATGGAGAGGGCCTATCCAGCGGTCGGACTACCCTTTCCACCTAGAGGGGGGGGGTACACGCTTGCAACACGCACAGCCGTGCCTGAGCCCCATCTCGCATGACCAGATACAGACAGATTACATTCATTCATTACAGAGGTTCGTTCATTTTCTTAAAATACGTGCAGAAATTCGTTTTCATGACCTTTGAAATACGTGATGCATGAACAGATATGTGCATAATATAACCGTGCGATAAACAAACAACGTGCATACCATCAAGACCGAAATTAAACTAACCTACAACAATTTAAACCTAACTACCCAACCAAAGCGAATTTAAAGCAAACATCTCTTCAGGGATCCTCGATACGACATCGAAGTATGGTGTAGACCAATTGGTCAGAGTAAGTCACGAAGACTTACCTTGAGCGTGCTGAATCACGAGCTTTGTCCACGGGAGTCGTGTATCTGAGGCAAAACACGATGTTCGTCGTTAAAACCAATTTAAACTAATAAACGTCCAATTTACTAAAACTTTAACTAAAGCAATTCCTAAAGCTTTAATCCAATTCATATAGCTATTCCATCGAGCTATTTACGCTCGGCACCTCAAATTCCAAATTTCCGAGTTTGTCCTAAATGTCGAAAATTCTCGGATTTTAACTTTTTCACAATTCGATTTAACTTCGTCCAATAACGTCAAACACGCTCAATATATACCTAATCACGGCTAACCTATTAATTACGAGCCCTAATTCGCGTTTTTAACGAAAATCGTTCAAAACCCTAATTAACTAAAACACCGTAAACATCAAAATAAGAGCTCTAAGATTGAAGGCACATACCGAGGGTAGCGAGAGGAGAAGAAATGACGAGGAACGGAGGAGAAACGGAGGAGATCGGAGGTCGGATTGTTGAGAACTCGTGAGGAGTCGCCTGGAATCGCCTCTGGAAAACCACCTGGCCGAGAGAAAATGAAGGAAGCAGGGAGAAGTGAAGTGAAAAGAGGTATTTAGGTTGTTTAATAATATTGATTCTGTAAATTACTAAATTGCCCTTACCTTTGTTTTCTATATTGATTTCGTTCTTCGGTTCGTTAATCGTCTAGCCATTCGACTTCTCCATACGTCCTTACTTCACCAATAAGTCCAACTTATTATTTGGGATTTAACAAAACTGTCTGTATGCAATTCGGACTTCGTTTGTTATTTTTACTAAAACGTCCTTTTCGTTACGATGGAGGTAATTACTCGGAATATAGCATTATAACTCCGAAAATTCTCCAAAATTCGTTAAAATTCTTATTATTCGTCAGGATCATAATGACGCTTTCTTTTCATAAATCGGACCTGATTTGACATATTTACCAAAAATGCCACATATATAATAAAATATGAATATTCTAAAAATCCGTACAAGCCGGATATTACATTCTACCCTCCTTATTCAGAATTTTGTCCACAAAATTAAATCATGCAAACAAATCAGGATACTTAGTCATCATATCCTGCTGTCGCTCCCACGTAGCTTCTTCCACCTCGTGGTTCCGCCATAGGACTTTGACTAGCGGAATCTCTTTGTTGCGCAAAATCTTGATGGAAGTCTCCAAAATACGTACCAGCCTCACCTCATAGCTCAAGGTAGGCTGTACCTCAATCTCCGTAGCCTCCACAATCTGCGACGGATCGCGTAGACATCTCCGAAGCATGGATACATGGAACACATCGTGGATACCCTCCATAGAAGCCGGAAGCTGCAATCTATACGCCAACTTCCCGATCCTCTTCAGAATAGGAAAGGGTCCCACATACCGAGGGTTCAACTTACCCCTCCTTCCAAATCTCGCGACACCTTTGAACGGAGAAACCTTCAAATAAACTTCGTCGCCCTCCTCGAACTCTAGCTCTCGCCGTCTCACATCAGCATAACTCTTCTGTCGGCTCTGAGCTACCTGAATACGCTGTCGGATAACGGCAATCTTCTCTGCCGTTTGCTGTAGAATCTCTGGACCAACGATGCTGGCCTCGCCAACCTCGTCCCAATGTAACGGAGACCTACACTTCCGACCATACAGAGCCTCGTACGGTGCCATGCCAATAGTAGCCTGGAAGCTGTTATTGTACGAGAACTCAATCAGAGGTAAATATCGGCTCCACGAGCCCTGAAACTCCAGCACACACGCTCTGAGCATATCCTCCAAAATCTGATTCGTCCTCTCTGTCTGACCATCAGTCTGAGGATGAAATGCTGTGCTGAAATTAAGTTGAGTCCCCATAGCTTTATGCAGGCTCTTCCAGAAATTCGAGGTAAATCTCGGATCACGATCTGAGACTATGGAAACTGGCACACCGTGCAGTCTGACAATCTCCTGCACATATAGCTCTGCGAGCTGATCCATCGAAGATGCCATCTTCACAGATAAGAAGTGAGCCGACTTTGTCAATCGGTCCACAATCACCCATATACCATCATGACCTCTCGTCGTCCTCGGGAGCCCCACAATAAAGTCCATGGAGATCTGCTCCCACTTCCACTCCGGAATCGGCAGTGGCAATAACGTTCCGGCAGGTCTCTGGTGCTCGGCCTTCACCTGTTGACAAACTAAACAGGTCTCGACATACTTGGCCACCTCTCTCTTCATGTTCGGCCACCAGAAGTGTTGTTTCAAATCCCGGTACATCTTGGTTCTCCCAGGGTGCACAGAATATGCCGAAGAATGTGCCTCGGCCAATATCTCCTTCTTCAGATCATCGTCGCTAGGCACGTACCACCTATGCCTGAACTTCAGAATACCATCTTCCGATAAATGGAAATCCGACGAGTCTCCCAATGTCATACTAGATCGAAGCTCCATACACTCCGAATCATTCTGCTGAGCCTCGCGTATACGATCTAGAATGGTCGGCCTGAGAGAAATACTAGTGAGCATGCTGGACAACTCTGCCACTATCTCCACGTTGAATCTCTCAATCTCAGACCGCAGCGTAACTGACATCGCTGCTAATGAAGGCTGACTCGCAGAAGGCACTCTACTCAAGGTATCAGCAACTTTGTTCGCCTTTCCCGGATGGTACTTGATGTCGAAATCGTAATCTTTGACAAACTCAAGCCATCGTCTCTGTCGCATGTTCAGCTCCTTCTGCGTAAATAAGTACTTCAAGCTCTTGTGGTCGGAGAATATCTCGCACTGCTGCCCATATAAGTAATGTCTCCATATCTTCAGTGCGAAGACCACAGCTGCTAGCTCAAGGTCGTGTGTGGGGTAGTTCTGCTCATACGGCTTTAGCTGCCGGGATGCATAAGAAATAACTTTCCCCTCCTGCATCAGTACACAACCGAGTCCCACTCCCGATGCATCACAATACACACTGTATCTGACACCCTCAACAGGTAACACCAGTACTGGAGCGGTGGTCAATTTCTGCTTTAACTCCATAAAACTACTATCACAAGCAGACGACCATATAAATTTCTCGTTCTTTCGTGTCAATCGAGAAAGAGGAAGTGCGATCTTCGAGAAGCCCTCTATAAACTTCCGATAATAGCCGACCAATCCGAGAAACCCACGCACCTCACGTACGTTCTTTGGCTGTGGCCAATCTATGACCACCTGAATCTTGCTCGGATCCACAGAAACTCCGTCCTGTGATATAATATGGCCCAGAAAACTCACTCTGTCAAGCCAGAACTCGCACTTTGAAAACTTTGGATATAGCTGGCGTTGACTCAGAATCTGTAAAACGATCCTCAGATGCTCCTCGTGCTCTTCCTTAGACTTAGAGTAAATCAGAATGTCGTCGATGAAAACCACCACGAACCTGTCCAAGTACTCCTTGAAGACACGGTTCATCAAGTCCATAAACGCTGCAGGGGCATTAGTAAGTCCAAATGACATGACAAGGAACTCATAATGCCCATACCTCGTTCGGAATGCCGTCTTCTGAATATCATCCCTCCGGACCTTCAGCTGATAATAACCCGAGCGTAGGTCGATCCTGGAAAACACTCGGGCACCCTGCAGCTGATCAAATAAATCGTCAATCCGGGGCAGTGGGTACTTATTCTTCACTGTGAGCTTATTCAGCTCCCTGTAATCGATACACATCCTGAGGGTCCCGTCTTTCTTCTTGACAAACAGAACGGGCGCACCCCAGGGTGAAACGCTGGGTCGAATAAAACCCTTCTCCAGTAACTCGTCAAGCTGAGTCCTCAACTCTCTCAACTCAGCTGGTGCCAACCGGTAAGGGTTCTTGAACCTTGGCGCAGAGTTTGGATAGACATCAATAGTGAATTCGATCTCCCGGTCTGGTGGTAAACCGGGAAGATCATCAAGGAATATGCCAGAGAACTCTCTAACAACAGGAATGTCGCTCGGCTTCAGTCCGCTGAGCAACTGAACATCAAAAACTGAGGCCAAATAAATAGAGCACGCACCTTTGAACTGCTCATTGACCTCCATAGCATAAGAAATAGGCGAGCTACTCAGTCGGTTCATCGCCTGATAAGAAAACTCGGCTCTATCCGGGGGTCGGAAGGTCACAATCCCGGATCGACAATCGATGGTGGCGAAATGCTGCGCAAGCCAGTCCATCCCCAAAATAAGATCGTATCGCTCTATGCTCATAACTATCAGGCGAGCATAGAGGGTAATACTCCCCACTGAGACGACATTGCCCTGGAGAATACGATCTGAATGCATATGCTCTCCCGAAGGCAGCATAACACTATACTCATACTCTGACGGCTCGGACTCTAACCTCAATCTAGCCATACATGCAGCCGATACGAAGGAGTGCGTAGCTCCGGTATCCATCAAAGTAAATACAGTAGCGCCCATAAGCAAAATAGTACCTGCCATCACAACAGGCTGAGCATCGTCATCAACATCCTCTGGCTCGATAAAGGCGAAAATCCTGGGCATAACCCTCCTCTGATCTCCACCCGACTGATCTCGGGCCTGTTGCGGACAATCTCTGACGAAGTGGCCGATATCCCCGCATCTATAGCACTTATTCGTGCCAACTCGGCACTCGCCACTATGTTCCTTCTGGCATCTGGGGCACCAGGGCATCTGAGAAGTCCCCTGTACCTGCTTTCCCTTGCCCCGATCATTTCCTCCCTCAAGAGGTCTCTTCGCGCCCCTAGGCTGTGGCTGAGGTGGCTGTGCTCTAGGCTGCCATCCCTGATTCCGAGACTGAGGACGGATCTCTCGGAAGAAGCCCTTCGCTGGCTCCCTCGGTCTAACACAAGTGGCCCTGGCAGCCTCTATGTCCAGAGCTCTAGCTGTGATGTCAGAAAAGGGTACGTCGATAATACCTGAGACCACAACATGCATCCGTATCTCCGGATTAAGTCCCTCCATAAACTGGTGCACCTTCTCCTCGTTATCGCTGACAAGACGAGGTGCAAACCTGGACAATGCCTCAAACCTCCGAATATAATCCGCAACTGAACAAGTCTGCTTCAGCTGCGTAAACTCGTTCCTCTTGGCCACTCTCACTGTGCGGCTGAAATACTTGTCGAAGAATAAGAACTTGAATCGATCCCAAGTCATAACTGATACATCTGTAGTCGACTTGATCGAGTCCCACCAGAAACGAGCGTCCAACGCTAAGTGAAATGTGGCATAAGCGACCCTGCTCCCGTTGGCAACCTCGGCGTAATCTAACATGTCCTCCATAACCCTGATCCACTCTTCGGCACGTGTCGGATCCGATGACTGGCCGTCGAATACTGGAGGCCGCAGACCTTGGAACCTCTGCATACCCTGATTACTAGGGACTACCAGCTCCTGAGCCCTCTGATTCTCTCGCTGTTGCTCTCGATTTACTAGGTCCATAATTTGCTGCGCTTGCCGGTCCATATGCTGGGACTGGCGGTCTAACAACTCCGTAAGACGATCCATCGCGTCATCTCTAGGATCCCTTCCTCGAACCATATTTATAAAAATCCTATAAAATTTAAAACAAGTAATCTCTAAGAAATAAAATCAAATAAAGCTATAAACAGACTTACAGTTGATGAAGGATGTCCGCGTAGTGGCTGTACAGTCGAGCAGTCTACAGAATCGATTTTAAAACCCGGGGGCTCTGATACCATAAATGTAACACCCCTAATACTGTACTCGTATTTCCGTATTATTTTTTTTTACACTTTTTACTTTCCTATACTTTAAATAAAACTTTGTGCGGAATCTAAACTGAAGTTGAAATCAGAACTGAAATCGGAATTAAAACTGAACTTTAAAAGCATTTAAAACAAAACCTTTAAATAACAATTAAAACAAAAAAAAACATTTAATAAAACATTTAGTAACAAATAAAAGAAGGGAGGGCAGAATCGGAATTCTACCCTCAAAATTGGCAGCGACCGGGCGCTGCCAATTGCAGCGCTCGATCGCCGCGTGCACTGCATTGTGCAGCGCACGATCGCTGCACAATGCAGCGCCCAGTCGCTGCATTCTTGCAGCGATCGGGCGCTGCATATTGCAGCGCCCAGTCGCTGCACAGCAGAGACCAGCACATAACACTTGCTCTCTGGAATTTCCAGAGAGCAAGTTTCAGAGTGATAGCTCTCTGGAATCCGATTCCAGAGAGCAACCCCTTCTTATCCTCCATCAAATTCTCATTCATGCACCATTTTTCTTATCTATATCCCAATCAAACTGTAACTTAAACTTAATCGTATTGCAGCGGACTTTGCGAAATCCAACTGCATGGATAGCTCTAAAAACCGAGCTTACCCGTACCAATCCCAAAACGAATCAAAACATTTCATAACGTTTATCAAAACAGTTTAAACCAAAGCCTTTTACATACAGTTACCAAAACATTTTCTAACCCCTATCCAGATCCAAACAACCTAAAATACTCTATACAATTATCAATTCAAAATATCCCAAAATAACCCCAGAGTCCATACATACATCCCCACGGGTCATATCGCGCCTCGACTACTCAGCGCACTCCCACGGCCATCATCCATCAGCTGCCACCTACGTCAGAAGGAGGAACATCGTCCTCACCTGGCTCGATGTCACCAAAGATATCACCTACACCATACAGACACCTATGAGATAATTAAATCTCAGTAAGCCACGTAAATGCAGATGCATGCGTGCAGATGCATGCGTGCAGATGCATGCGTGCAGATGCATGCGTGCAGATGCATGCGTGCAGATGCATGCGTGCAGATGCATGCGTGCAGATGCATGCGTGCAGATGCATGCGTGCAGATGCATGCGTGCAGATGCATGCGTGCAGATGCATGCGTGCAGATGCATGCGTGCAGATGCATGCGTGCAGATGCATGCGTGCAGATGCATGCGTGCAGATGCATGCGTGCAGATGCATGCGTGCAGATGCATGCGTGCAGATGCATGCGTGCAGATGCATGCGTGCAGATGCATGCGTGCAGATGCATGCGTGCAGATGCATGCGTGCAGATGCATGCGTGCAGATGCATGCGTGCAGATGCATGCGTGCAGATGCATGCGTGCAGATGCATGCGTGCAGATGCATGCGTGCAGATGCATGCGTGCAGATGCATGCGTGCAGATGCATGCGTGCAGATGCATGCGTGCAGATGCATGCGTGCAGATGCATGCGTGCAGATGCATGCGTGGCATGCGTGCAGATGCATGCAGAAAACATGCATGACAGATTCAGATTACAGATTCATTACGTCGCAGATAGACAGATTGTCACCGAGACCTCGACCCACTAAATGGAGAGGGCCTATCCAGCGGTCGGACTACCCTTTCCACCTAGAGGGGGGGGTACACGCTTGCAACACGCACAGCCGTGCCTGAGCCCCATCTCGCATGACCAGATACAAACAGATTACATTCATTCATTACAGAGGTTCGTTCATTTTCTTAAAATACGTGCAGAAATTCGTTTTCATGACCTTTGAAATACGTGATGCATGAACAGATATGTGCATAATATAACCGTGCGATAAACAAACAACGTGCATACCATCAAGACCGAAATTAAACTAACCTACAACAATTTAAACCTAACTACCCAACCAAAGCGAATTTAAAGCAAACATCTCTTCAGGGATCCTCGATACGACATCGAAGTATGGTGTAGACCAATTGGTCAGAGTAAGTCACGAAGACCTACCTTGAGCGCGCTGAATCACGAGCTTTGTCCACGGGAGTCGTGTATCTGAGGCAAAACACGATGTTCGTCGTTAAAACCAATTTAAACTAATAAACGTCCAATTTACTAAAACTTTAACTAAAGCAATTCCTAAAGCTTTAATCCAATTCATATAGCTATTCCATCGAGCTATTTACGCTCGGCACCTCAAATTCCAAATTTCCGAGTTTGTCCTAAATGTCGAAAATTCTCGGATTTTAACTTTTTCACAATTCGATTTAACTTCGTCCAATAACGTCAAACACGCTCAATATATACCTAATCACGGCTAACCTATTAATTACGAGCCCTAATTCGCGTTTTTACCGAAAATCGTTCAAAACCCTAATTAACTAAAACACCGTAAACATCAAAATAAGAGCTCTAAGATTGAAGGCACATACCGAGGGTAGCGAGAGGAGAAGAAATGACGAGGAACGGAGGAGAAACGGAGGAGATTGGAGGTCGGATTGTTGAGAACTCGTGAGGAGTCGCCTGGAATCGCCTCTGGAAAACCACCTGGCCGAGAGAAAATGAAGGAAGCAGGGAGAAGTGAAGTGAAAAGAGGTATTTAGGTTGTTTAATAATATTGATTCTGTAAATTACTAAATTGCCCTTACCTTTGTTTTCTATATTGATTTCGTTCTTCGGTTCGTTAATCGTCTAGCCATTCGACTTCTCCATACGTCCTTACTTCACCAATAAGTCCAACTTATTATTTGGGATTTAACAAAACTGTCTGTATGCAATTCGGACTTCGTTTGTTATTTTTACTAAAACGTCCTTTTCGTTACGATGGAGGTAATTACTCGGAATATAGCGTTATAACTCCGAAAATTCTCCAAAATTCGTTAAAATTCTTATTATTCGTCAGGATCATAATGACGCTTTCTTTTCGTAAATCGGACCTGATTTGACATATTTACCAAAAATGCCACATATATAATAAAATATGAATATTCTAAAAATCCATACAAGCCGGATATTACAATGCGGATCAGAGGAGAAAAGACTTAAAGTTCATTGAAGGCGGCGAGGTAGTCCTGAAGGTGTCACTTCTCAAGGGCATGATGAGGTTGGTGTGGGAAAGCTCAGTCCAAGGTTGTTGGGCCATTTCACATCTCGAAGAGGATTGGAAGCACAGCTTACAGACTGCGACTGCCAGCGTCTAGGAGTGGAGTCAACAACGTTTTTCAAGTTTCAATGCTGAAATGATGCGTGCAAGACCCTACTCAGATCGTGAAACTGGTGGACTTGGATATCCAGCTGACGCTGCCGCACGAGGGAAGACCCGTGAAGATTTTGATTCTTCGATCAAGTATTGCGCAACAAGGTGATCTTATTGACGAAGGTCTTATAGCGCAACCATAACGTGGAGGAAGTCACTTGGGGATGACGTACATAATGTAAAAGACAGATATCCTGAACTAGATGTCTAAGCAAATTTTGGGGATAAAATTTCCATTAAGGTGGGTGGAATGTAACACCCGGCATTTTTGGCCATGGAATTATCCCTTGAATTATTGGTCGGGATTATTTCGCTATTAATGTAGTGAATATTTTATTGGAATTGTGGAATATTTAGTGGGGGAGACCAAACCAAGGAGTAACCGAAACAAAGAACTAAATGACAATTTAGTTGGAAACCAAAGAGAGGCAATTTTGGAAGTAGATTAAGGTTGGTGGGAGTGAACCAATGTGGGCATGCCACTTGTCCAAATCTTGTGGAAGAAGCCAAGTCCCACTTTTCTCTTCTCTTCCACGTTAAGCTTTCGACTTTCACACTTCACTTCTCTGTTTCCTTCCATCTCTTCTCTCTTTTCTCTCTTCCAAGCGACCAACGGTGATTTTAACATCAACCTTTTTTTCCGTTTTCTCCATTTTTCTCCACAAAAAGGTAATCTTCTAAGCTAGTTAGAAAGTATGGACAAGTTAAACGTTAGTTTTCTTCAAGTTTTAGGGTTAATGTCCAATCATGCATGATGTAGATCCGTGGATCACAGAGGTAACACGAACAAAGCTTGCAACTCACGGACCGCAGGTAAGTTCATGCGTATAGGTTCGGCCCTTAAGGCCCTACAATACGGAGGTGCTAGGTTTTATGTTGTCAGGATTTCTGTTGGGTAGTTATACCATAGGTTATGTTTTAGGTTAAGTGTGTTCTGTTTTATATCCTGCTTATTATTCTGTCGCCTGTCTATGAATGTTCATACATACATGTTTTTCCTGAAAGTCATGTAAATATTTTCTGTGCACACGATTTGAAGTTAAGAAAGTTAAAATGTATATGTAAAGTACGGTTAAGTGTGGGACGGGGACTGGCATCCTGTTCTTGTCCTTCTCTGGGACTCATGTAAATTTATCCCTGCCAAGGATACCCTGTACCTTGTCCTTCCCTGGGACCCGACAAAATTACTAACCAGTGTCATGTCCTGTTATGTCAAGTATGTATGTGCGCCAGTTCCTCTATACGCCCCACTTATACCTTCCTGTCCAGTGAAATGTAATGTAATGTTCATGTATTTGAAAATGTTCATGCATAGCATATGCATCACTGCATTATTATATGTTCTTATTGAGCTCTAGGCTCATAGTTGAACTCCCTGTCGTAGGTATGGATCCTCCAGATGAGGACTTTGTGCTTCAAGCTGATGAGTAGTGGGGGTTGGCGGATCGAGCTCATGGTGATTGGTTGCTGCAGCCAGACAAATGTTATCCCTGTGAGAATTGTATTTTTGAAAGATATGTCAAGTCCTATATAGCTTTAGAAATTTTAAAACCGATGTATAGAGTTTGCGTTTATGTTTTAAAACTTCTGTTTTTGGTGAATTTTTGGAAACATATGTCAAGTTTTACACAGCTGATGACTCTTATTTTATAGTCATTTTATGCTAATTTTACATAAGAAAATTTAAATGAATTTAGTGATTACAATAATAAATTGGTATGAATTTAATACAATGGCTATTTAATCTTGCAGCATTAGTGTTTTGATTCAATTTAATATATTTATGTAGATTTTCCATTAAAAGCAGATTTTTCTCTTTAATTTGAATTTCACAGTTTCGTATTTGAATGTAATGTTATTAGAGGGAGAATAAAATTCAAAAGCTGAAGATCATGGAGAGAGAGGAATCAAATCACGTAAATTGAGGAAATTAGTTGTCGATTATGGAGAAGAGAATGTTGAATTCATGGAAGATTAGATTTGAATTTAATTAAATGGGGCAGCGGATGATTTGAAGAAAATAGAAGCTGGGCAGCTGGGCAGCGGAAGACTAAGAGAGAAAGAAGAAAGCTGGGCAATTGGGCAGCGGAAGAGGCAAAAACTTGGGCAGTAGAAAAAGACAAAAGCAATTGGTGGATATAAAAAGGCAGGAAGCAACCGGATGATCTAAAGAAATTGGGCAGCGGATGATGGTAGAAGCTGGGCAGCGGATGATGCTGAGAGAAGAAAAATAGAAGGAGGAAAACGGGCAGCGGAAGAAAGCAACTTGGGCAGCACTAAAAGACGAAATAGCTTAACAGAGAGATTGGAGAGAGAAAGACAAATCCATGCTGGAAAGCTTAAACAAAAGGAAAACAATTAAATCTAATGGAGATTGGAGAGAGAAAGAGAAGATTGCATGGAGAATTAAAAGAGATATTTCTTTTGAAGAAAAAAAATTCTGGTGTAGAGGCTGGCGGCAGAGAACTCACAATTTGGAGAAGACCAGCGACGCAGATCCTTGAAGACTCTCCTTCTCCTACTATTTTTATTATTCTTCTATGAACACAATTGATTTTTGTTTTATTTTAATTATGTCTCGTAGCTAAACTTTTTAATCTTGGTTAGGACGATAGTATTCGTTACGGTATTTTGCTACGATTTTGGTTTTGTTTATGCAATTTTCTATTGAACAATTATTTGTGATGCTTATTGATAAGTCAGATCATATCGATAGATAGGTTGACGATTCATGTTTATATTATATCGATAGATAGATATAAATTTTAGATGCACGAATAATTAATCGAATTAAATTGTTACAACGTAGTTAACATTAATTTGATTGGCGATAAGAATAGCACCTATCGAAAAATTCAATATTAGTTACATTCTTTCAAGGTAGAAAGAAATACTGATTTGAATTAACCTAGGCAATTCGAAAGAATCCTAGAAATCAATTTTATTCTTGCTGTTTTTTAGATAATGCTGCAGAGCATTACCACAGCATTAGTAGCAGAATCATCGTAACGAAGAAATCGATCCTAGCCAAGGCTTTTATCCATCAAATTTATCTCGTTTAATTTGTTTTCTTTTATTGCATAGTTATTCAAATTTATTTTTAATTAATTTCAATTATCAATTTAGCATTTTTATCATATTTTTATAGCAATTTAAATATAGCTAACGTTATCCTCGTGGGATCGATACTCTACTTACTCTATTACTTTGTTAGCGACACGTGCACTTGCGTGTAAGTGTGTAAAAACACTAACAACAGCCTCTGTGATTTTAAACGTTGTATTGAATCTGTCGATGTATTTAAAACCTCTGTATTTGACAGTTGAATTTATGCTCTAGGAATTGTTTGGAATCTTTCTCTTTTAGGTTGTGCATGGATATTCTCTGATTTTAGAGCTATCCATGTAGTCTGATTTTTCTTAAACTTTTGTCATGTTTTCTGATATGTCCAAAATCATGCTTGAATTGGTTTCTGAAGTTTGATGTTTTTATGCCTTCAGTTTCTGTCTTTCAAGTTTTCCAGTATTTGGCTAAGTGTTAGTCGTCCATTCTGCTATTTAAAAACAGTTGTCCATTTTGCCTGTAAAACAGTCGTCCATTCTGCCCTTTGAAAACAGTTGTCCATTTTGTCTGTAAAACAGTCGTCCATTCTGCCATTTGAAAACAAATGTCCATTTTACCTGTAAAACAGTCGTCCATTCTGCCCTTTGAAAACAGTTGTCCATTTTGCCTATAAAACAGTCGTCCATCGCTTCTGCATTCCTGTTGTCCACAGCCACTGTACTTCTGTCATCCATAGCTACTGCACTTCTGTCGTCCACAGCCACTGCATTCATGTTGTCCACAGCCACTGCATTCTTGTTGTCCATAGCCACTGCACTTCTGTTGTCCACTGCCACTGCACTTCTGTTGCCCACAGCCACTGCATTTTTGTTGTCCACTGCCACTGCACTTCTGTTGTCCACAGCCACTGGACTTCTGTTGTCCACTGCCACTGCACTTCTGTTGTCCACTGCCCACTGCACTTCTGTTGTCCACTGCCCACTGCATTTCTGTTGTCCACAGTCACTGCACTTCTGTTGTCCACTGCCACTGCACTTCTGTTGTCCACTGCCACTGCACTTCTCTGCCACTGCATGTAACGACCCGGGGAGGATCGCTACGAAATTCTTGACTTTACTTTAAAACTTTAATTCATAATTGGACTCTCTTCTCCCTTTTTTTTTTAACAGTGTATCTAGCAGACTTAAAGACTTCAACTTATCTGATGGAGAATTAATCCCTTGTATCTGACTTCTTAATGATATTACTTACTTAATCGCTCACAGACACGAGCGACCATACACGATCATCGGTTCTAAGACATAGTCAGGCGGAGATGAATTGCCCTCAAGTCGCTCGACTTCATCGATCTCGGATTGCATGGGTTTGCTGCATCAGAGCTCGCGCCATCCGATTTGTATCGTGCACTTCACACAACTCTCTCATCGACGCCCAGCAGAAAACATCTACTGATACGTGCTTCTCACGTGATCACTTAATCATCATCCGGTAGTGGACATCTACCGATCGACACGTGCAGCTCTCGTGACTCATTAAAACATCTACCGATAGACATGTGAAATTCACGTGTTCATCTAAGACATCTTCCGATAGCTTACAAGCTTTACATCATCCGATCACTAAACACTCTACATCTGCTGATCGCTAGACGACAAAACTATACTTTCATCATCCGATGGCTAAACACTCTACATCTGCCGATCGCTAGACGACAAAATAGCACTTTCATCATCCGATGGCTAAACACTCTACATCTGCCGATCGCTAGACGACAAAATAGCACTTTCATCATCTGATGGCTAAACACTCTACATCTACCGATCGCTAGACGACAAAACTATACTTTCATCATCCGATGGCTAAACACTCTACATCTACCGGTCGCTAGGCGAAAAAATAACACTTTCATCATCCGATGGCTAAACACTCTACCGATAGGAGAAAAACACATCTTCCGGTAGAAACTCCTACCAAAAGGATTCATCCAACTTTCACATAACACAACTTAGATAAGAAAGGCTCTTACTGGTATAACAAATTCATTCAGAGTATAAATAGCGGAAGACTTGCATGACATAAATCCTTTAAAAGGAAACATATCCTCATATCCAATCCCAGACTCAAAAGTTAACTCAAACAATACTAACACCATCCTACATAATTCCAGTTCTTATATTCTTACTGACACAAGGGAGCAATAACCAGAGGTCATAATCGCCTCTCCAGTCCCGCACTGTCACTTTGAGTATCCTCTAGCAACCAGCTTTAAATATCCTCTTTGAAGTTAGTATCTTCACCTGTAGTCTCTTCACCTACATCATAAGGTTCATCTATAAGCCTAATGCTTAGTAAGGAATGCGACATTAACATGAGTGCATGACTGCATAATTCAGAGAAAACATGCTCATAGATCATTTCTTGTTCATATTCTTGTTCATATTCATCATTCATAATCATGAATCGTATTCATCATTCGTAATCATTGTTCAAAATAATTGTTCATATTCATCATTTCAGTTGTGTGGAATGAGAGAGGATTTGTGCCGGTAAAGGGGGTTCGACAGTGATTTTGATCATGGTCCCTACTACGGGTCGTATACATATGTCCTTCTTTGGACTGTGACATACGCCGAACCGCCCCCAACCCTCACTCAACCACGTTGCAGGGATTTTATCATCTTATCTTGTTCATGAGAAAACATGCTTTTAAAACATTTTCATATGCATAAAACTTTCATGATGCGTGAATATGGAAACTCTTAAAACATCAAGCTACAGAGCAGAGCATTATCCATCATGGAATATTACTTTCGAACTAAACATCATCAAGAACACTAGACATCCGCATAAGGGAGTTTCTAATCATCACATAACATTCTACTTAGTATCCTCTGATGTAGGGTCCTAATGACTGAGAAACCTATACATTCACTTACCTGGTCTCCTTAGCAATCTGGACCTCTTCTCTTCAACTTCTTCACCTAAAACATGTGCACTACAGTAGTTAAATCAAAATCCTAAAACTCTACTCATAAATCATCCTAGGGTCTATTAGCTAAAGTCATTCCCGAATCCTTGGTTTGATATACTGTGCAAAATCTGAAATTCAAAATAAAACAAACAGGTTCCACTATCAATTAAATCTGAGTTGATTACTTAAAATGTCCAGAATCGATTCGGGTTGACATTACTACTCTCGGATTCTAAAATGTTCTAATACTACTCGGCCATTGATAAAATTCGAGTTCAAATGCCGAGCTGAAAACAGAGCTCCAAACACAAACAGATAACTACATTGTCCATTTCATACCTCGGGTGTGGATTCGCAGAGGAATGGGGGCTAGAAACCGGTCGTCGGCGAGGAAGACACTGATAGCAGTGAGCGGGGGCTTGGGAGAGAAGAAATTGCCGGAAAGGGAGGTGTCGGCTACAGTGGTTTAAATGAGGTTTAAATCCTTTTTCCTTTTCCTTTAAATATTGGCCTCAATCCTCCATTATTACAACTTTGTCACTCAACCTAGTTTAGATCCACATGTAATTAATTAAGCTTGGCATAAATCCTAAACTACGAAGATTAAATATTTATGACCGTTAATACAGTTAAGAAAATCACCTAGCCGTTAACTTGGGTGTTACACTGCACTTCTGTTGTCCACAGCCACTGCACTTCTGTCCTCCACAGCCACTGCATTTCTGTCGTCCACAGCCACTGCACTTCCGAATGTCAATGGCTTCTGTCATTGTAACGCCCTGAGTTTTCTAAACTCAGTTCGTTACTCATAAACCCGAACATAACTAGGAAATTTTGGACCAAATTTAAAACTTCGCTCGAAAGTCAAATTTGAACGTTTGCTAAAAACACAAAAACTTGCAGCGGAAAATCTTTGAGCAAAGCAAAGTTAAGCAAAACTATAAAACAGTGTTCGAATAATCAGTTAAAATATTAAGAAAATAATTCGGCCGGAAGAGATGAAGGCTTAAGCGTGAAATACTTAAAGTTCACAAAAATCAAACACATCATCCGCTGAACAAAGTCAACGAAAAGGGCAGAAACAAAACTGAAGGTTTCCACCGATGACGTCAGCCGGATGAATCGTTCATCCAACTTCTACCGATCGCAAAATGACAAGTTTTGCTACTCGCATCTACCGATGACGTCAGCCGGATGATTCGTGCATCCAGCCTCTGCCGACCACAAGACGACAAATCTTTTACTCACGTCTTCCGAAAGAACAAACTACGTATTCCGATCACAAAATGACAAAACTTCTACTACATCATCCGATAGGTTTAATACACGACATCCACCGATCACTAAACGACAAAACTTCTACTACATCATCCGATAGGTTTAATACCCGACATCCACCGATCACTAAACGACAAAACTTCTACTGAAGACATCTTTTGATGACGTCAGTCGGATGATTCAATCCTCCAACATCCACCGGTGGACAAAACACCCAACTTCTATCGATAGACAACATCTACCGGTAGAGAACAGAGCAAAATTTCAACTACTCTTTTGCTATACCACACAACTCTAACTACAGAAAGGAATTTGCTTACTTCACTGAAACCATTCAGAACCAACCCAAATCCTTACATTTACTCAAAAATCCAATAAGAGCTAACGGTAAAACCAACAGAGTGCTATTATCAGAAAAGTCTCACCAAAATCACTTATGTTATTAGAAAACTCAACAAAACTTAAAATGAATCATGGTTCATTAAACCTTCACTTCTATAAGCACCAGTTAAACCGCTCCATCAGTCGCCAGATCGATGCACGTATGCACCCCTCCAACCTGCCTAATTCTCAGCAAGCTCGGAGAACACACCTGCTGTCACTTCTTCACCTACATCACAAAACTCATCTATTAGCCTAATTCTAAATAAGTGAAGCAATCATGAAATGAAATGCTGAAATGTAAATCTTAATCATGCAGTTTCTACTTTCTCAGCTCAGTTGCATTCACATTCATCGTATTCTGATCTCAATATTCCATTGGGTGTGAGATCAACTCTCCCAAAGTCATAAATCCTCTTCATCAATTAAGGGCCGGATTAATTCCCTTAACAGCTATCATGATCCCTAGGTTCCCTTGGGAGTCGGATCAACTCTCCCAATGTTATAAATTCACTTCATCAATTAAGGGGCGGATTAATTCCCTTAACAGCTATCATAATACGTTATGTTCATGCCTTACCATACATTCCATGTAAATTCATTTTCGTATTCTTTCAAAACATGATGCATGACCAAACTGAAAACATTCAACATGCAGAAAACCTACTGTTATGTGATGTAGGCCTGAGGGCACAAGCACACTTCACTTACCTGGTCTCCTGGAAAAGTGCTTGGTGTTGCAAACTACCTCGGGAGCTTACTCAACCTAAAACCATGGACAGATTATCGATTAGATTTTTACTGAACCCCATTCGACACTATCTAGAAGTCTAAGGAAACAAGTTTGGGAGCTTAGTTCGTTGTACATTTCCGATTACCACAAAGACCCTAACCAGTTCGCTCACAGCATTCTCGAAACTCACACTTATACTCTCCCCTAATCATCGACAGCTACTAATGCAGCAAAGAATCGAAATAGAACTCACCTAGTTTGGGAGAAAATCAAATGGAAGAATCGCCTAGAGAGCTCTACTACTTGAGCTGAAGACCAAGGGGAAAAATAGGGAAAATAGTGGAGGCTACAGTGCATTAATCACAAAGCCTCTTTCCTTAAATAAGTTATCCATTATAAGTTCTCAATTTACCACTATGCCCTTACTTAGTCACTCATTTACCTAATTAATATTTCCCTCAATTTTCTCCACAACATGCTTACTATTAAATAACGGAATAGAAATTGTTTAATAGAACCGGGTGTTACAGTCATCCACTGTGGCCTTCCACTATATGTAACAACCCCGAGAGGGATCGTCGCATAAACCATATCTTTCTTAATTATTTACTTTTTATTACTCACACGTGATTCATTATTAGTAGTGTATTTTATTTTATTTTATTTTTAAACATAATTTAACTCAAGATGTCATACACGATTCGCTAAGCCTCAACCGGCAAAGGAAAAACATTACGCATCTGCCGGCGGGCAGTGCAATGTGTATCGGCTAGTGAAGGAAAATTTTAAGCTTTAGACTGCATCTACCGATAGAGGAACAAACCACATCTACCGGTCCCTAGACGACAAAACTGTGTTTATACCATCCGGTGAAGAAACTCTCTACATCATCCGATGAAATAAGGGAACATCGTCCGATGGACATGTGCTCCTCACGTGCATAATTAAAACATGACTCGGTCACTAAACGACAAAGAAACCCTCACATCATCCGGTAACTAGACGACAACTATACTTACGTCTTCCGATAGCTTAACGCTCTTTATCTGCCGATCACTAGACGACAAAATAGCACTTCCATCATCCGATAGCTTAAACACTCTACATCTGCCGATCGCTAGACGACAAAATAGCACTTCCATCATCCGATGGCTCAAACACTCTACATCCGCTGATCGCTAGACGACAAAACCGCACTTCCATCATCCGATGGCTTAAACTCTCTACATCTGCCGATCGCTAGACGACAAAATAGCACTTCCATCATCCGATGGCTTAAACTCTCTACATCTGCCGATCGCTAGACAACAAAATAGCACTTCCATCATCCGATAGCTTAAACACTCTACATCTGCCGATCGCTAGACGACAAAATAGCACTTCCATCATCCGATAGCTTAAACACTCTACATCTGCCGATCGCTAGACGACAAAATAGCACTTCCATCATCCGATGGCTTAAACTCTCTACATCTGCCGATCGCTAGACAACAAAATAGCACTTCCATCATCCGATAGCTTAAACACTCTACATCTGCCGATCGCTAGACAACAAAATAGCACTTCCATCATCCGATGGCTCAAACACTCTACATCTGCCGATCGCTAGACGACAAAATAGCACTTCCATCATCCGATGGCTTAAACTCTCTACATCTGCCGATCGCTAGACAACAAAATAGCACTTCCATCATCCGATGGCTTAAACTCTCTACATCTGCCGATCGCTAGACAACAAAATAGCACTTCCATCATCCGATGGCTCAAACACTCTACATCTGCCGATCGCTAGACAACAAAATAGCACTTCCATCATCCGATGGCTTAAACTCTCTACATCTGCCGATCGCTAGACAACAAAATAGCACTTCCATCATCCGATGGCTTAAACTCTCTACATCTGCCGATCGCTAGACAACAAAATAGCACTTCCATCATCCGATAGCTTAAACACTCTACATCTGCCGATCGCTAGACAACAAAATAGCACTTCCATCATCCGATGGCTTAAACTCTCTACATCTGCCGATCGCTAGACGACAAAATAGCACTTCCATCATCCGATGGCTCAAACACTCTACATCTGCCGATCGCTAGACAACAAAATAGCACTTCCATCATCCGATGGCTCAAACACTCTACATCTGCCGATCGCTAGACGACAAAATAGCACTTCCATCATCCGATGGCTCAAACACTCTACATCTGCCGATCGCTAGACAACAAAATAGCACTTCCATCATCCGATGGCTCAAACACTCTACATCTGCCGATCGCTAGACGACAAAATAGCACTTCCATCATCCGATGGCTCAAACACTCTACATCTGCCGATCGCTAGACGACAAAATAGCACTTCCATCATCCGATGGCTTAAACTCTCTACATCTGCCGATCGCTAGACGACAAAATAGCACTTCCATCATCCGATGGCTCAAACACTCTACATCTGCCGATCGCTAGACGACAAAATAGCACTTCCATCATCCGATGGCTTAAACTCTCTACATCTGCCGATCGCTAGACGACAAAATAGCACTTCCATCATCCGATGGCTCAAACACTCTACATCTGCCGATCGCTAGACGACAAAATAGCACTTCCATCATCCGATGGCTTAAACTCTCTACATCTGCCGATCGCTAGACGACAAAATAGCACTTCCATCATCCGATGGCTCAAACACTCTACATCTGCCGATCGCTAGACGACAAAATAGCACTTCCATCATCCGATGGCTCAAACACTCTACATCTGCCGATCGCTAGACGACAAAATAGCACTTCCATCATCCGATGGCTTAAACTCTCTACATCTGCCGATCGCTAGACGACAAAATAGCACTTCCATCATCCGATGGCTCAAACACTCTACATCTGCCGATCGCTAGACGACAAAATAGCACTTCCATCATCCGATGGCTTAAACTCTCTACATCTGCCGATCGCTAGACGACAAAATAGCACTTCCATCATCCGATGGCTCAAACACTCTACATCTGCCGATCGCTAGACGACAACTCTCTAACATCTGCGAGACGTCAGCCGGATGATTGCCTTATCCAGCTTCTATCACACGGCAGCAAACACCATAATCATCAAACAACCTCATCCAATAAAACATACCATACTCACCCGAATCTTAACTCAGTAACTATAAACCTCAATGAGTAAGGATCATAACTATAAGCAAACAAACCATTTAATCCTCCTTAAAATCGTATTCAGACTCTAAAGACAAACCATCAAATCTGAATCTCATTGTTATAAGAAATTCTGTTCTACTTAGTCATCTGTTCATCATAAACTTTTCTGACTTACTATGAGCATAACCAGGGAGCTTAATCGCCTATCCAACATTGCACTGTCACACTGAGCATCCCTCCAGCAACCAGCTTTAACGTTCTCCTTGGAATTGGAATCCTCACCTATAACTCTTCACCTACATCTAAGGTTCAACTATAAGCCTAATGCCTTAGTAAGGAATGCAACAATAACATGAATGCATAAATGCATAATTCAGAGAAATAATTGGTCATAAGTCTTTTCTTGTTCATAATTATCATCCATAATCATGAATCATAATCATTATTCGTAATCGTTGTTCATAATCATTGTTCATAATCATTGTTCATAATTATTGTTCATATTCATTGCTCATATTCATCAATTAAGTTGTGTGGAATGAGAGAGGATTTGTGCCGGTAAAGGGGGTTCGACAGTGAGTTTGATCATGGTCCCTACTGCGGGTCGTATTCATATGTCCTTCTTTGGACTGTGACATACGCCGAACCGCCCCCAACCCTCACTCAACCACATTGCAGGGATTTTATCATCTTATCTTGTTCATGAGAAAACATGCTTTTAAAACATTTTCATGTGCATAAAACATTGATAATGCATGACATGGGAATTCTTAACTCATTCAGGCTACAGAACAGAACAATCATCCAGTATGAAAACTTACCATTAAACTAAACGTCAACATAAGTACTAGACTGTAGCATAATAACCTCTAATCGTCATATTAGTTACTATCTATCATCCTTGTGATGTAGGGCCCTATTGGCCGAAATCCTATACATTCACTTACCTGGTGTCCTTAGCAATGAGAGCTCCTTTTCCACATACTTCTTTACCTAAAACATTTACATTACAGTAGTTAAAACAAAATCCTAAAAGTTCTACTCACAAGTCGTCCTAGGGTCTAATAGCTAAGAGTCATTCTCGAATTCTTAGTTTAATGCTCAATGTAGTCTGAAATCCCAAAACCAAAACAGACATATTCGATTATCGATAACTCAGGGGTGCTTGTTTTAAATGTCCAGAATCGATTTGATAAAAGCATTCCCACTCATAGATTTCAAATGTTCTTATTATTAGTCGGCCATTGGAAAATCCAAAACTCCAATGCCGAGTAGAAAACGGGGCTAACAACTAACAGATAGCTACGTTGTCTATTGCATACCTCGGGCACAGAGTAGCCGAGTAGTGGCAGAGAAAACCGATCGTCGAAGAGAGTATGCTGAAAGCAGAGAGCAAGAGCTCGGGAGAGAAGAAATTGTCGAAAAGGAAGGTGTCGGCTACAGTGGTTTAAATGAGGTTTAAAACATTTCTCTTTTTTCTTTATATACTTGTCATCACCCTCCATTATTAGAACTTTGCCACCCAACTTAGTTTAAATCCACATGAAATTAATTATTCTTGGTATAAAACTCTAAACCAGTGAAGATTGAATATTTATGACCGTTAATACAGTTAGGAAGTCACCTGGCTGAAGTTGTCGGGTGTTACACTATATGTTTTCCAGTTTAAGTTTCTCTTTTTTTTTTTATATATATATGACTTCCTGTTTTTTTCTGTTATTCACTGTAGTCTCTTAGTCTTCAATTCCAGTGAGAGTTTTCTTCGTGTAGAGTTCTAAAAGTTCAAAAAAATATGTCACATTTTAAAATGTCCAGAGTGATGGCCTGGCTCTCGGATCCTGATCGGGATCGGGTTCCGGGCTGTCACATGTTAAAGCAAAAAGAAATAAAAAGTGAATTTTGTGATTGAAAGGAAGCAATTTAAAAGATATTATTTTTGTGGACAATTCAATAACAAAATGGGTAGCGGGGGTTTGAGAATCCATTAGTTGTTTAATCGCATCAACTTCAGGTTTGATTTTGGGGGAAATATGTAATTGAGTGATTTAAATTTAACTTAAAGAACAATACGATTATTATTATTAGAAATTGAAAATCGAAAATCGACACTATGCTCGGGCGCTTATAATGCAGTAAAAGATTACTAATAAAAAATGTGATAGATTTGTGTGTAAAATTACATAAAGAAAGCATGACTGAAATTATATAAAATTAATACACAAATATGAATATGGAATAATAAAGATCACTCTAATATTTAAACATTGAAGAACAAAATAACCAAACCTTCATTGAATTGTTAAACAAATAATTTTATCTCTAACCTCGCCAATGTTTTTAGCCTAAAACATACATTATCATCACAAGTTCTATAGAGAAAATATGATAATAAGTGAAAAACTAAGGAATTTGAATTCTTTTCTGGAGCCCTATTTAGGCCTATTTATAATGTATAAAATATCCTAAAATAAAGAAGGAAATATTCTTGATTGGATTCTCGAGCTAATTTTTGAAGATTTCAGCACTGATTTGTGGAGATTTTTGGAATAAAATCTGGTGTAGCATCCAAAGCAAGCTTGGAGAACAATTCACTTCAGACTCAGCCATAAAAGACACATGGCATGCGATTTGGTTCCCTCTTGATTTATGATTGCTGTGAGCTTTGTGACATAGAGAGGAAATCAATTAAATACAAGCCTCATTCTTTTCCAAAAGACTTGAAAGAAAACAAAAATAATAATAATATTTTCTTAAAACAAAATAAACTAAAATAAACTATTTTCACTCCAAATAATAATCAATTAAAATTATGAAAAAAATTCATTTAGAATTTAAATAATTTTAATAAATATACACAATTAGGCATAAATTAATTACATTTTCATGCATTTATCAGTGGTATTAGCATACTAATATGAACTCCATAAACGATACAATTGTTCTAGGTTTTTCTTATTGAAGAAAGAGTTGTCACTAAGAAGCTTCCTTTATTTTTACGAGAGGATTTTTTGGTTGGAGTGAAATCTACAGACTTGCCACGTAGCTTCCAACATTTAGCTTTGATATGCCCGAGTTTATGACAGAACTCGCAGACTGGTCGATCTGAGCACTTAGGATACCTCTGAGTGGACTGATACCATTAAAGAAAGTTACTTCCATTTAACTTATGTAACAGTAAAATTATGGGTAGAATCATCGGTAGTGAAATTATGGGTAGAATCACCAGTAGAACTGGTGTCAAGACGTTGTTCTATCATGGAGAATGAACTAAGAAGTTTAGATCAAGAAGCTCAGTCAGCCGATAAATAAAACGACTAGCAGCGAATTGTAACACCAAACAGAGGTGTGCAACAGAATAGGTTTCTGAATTGTAACACAATAGAGCAGGTTACTGCTCAACTTTTAACGACCGGCGGCAACGAGCAGAACACCGAGGAAAGAGCAGAAAATCTATCCTTTTGATGGTGAAACAACGGAGCAACAAATGACAGACGATAGCGGCGATAAAGAGAATGCCGAAGCTTAGTCGGCCGGCGGTGAGAAGCTGCTTCAAGCAGGAAACCCTAAAGCAGATTCGTCGAGAACCTGAGGAGGTACTGGATCAGTCAATAACAACCGAGGAAACAACAACAACCCTATGAGTTGCGTTCTAGATGGCGAGCTACTATCTAGAGAAGATCTGCGACAAAACAACCGTCGATGAAAAAAGACCGGACTGGAGAAGCTCCGCGATGGACAAAACCAGAGACGATCTACAAGGAAGTCAGTAAAACACGGATGAACAGAGTAGAAACAGCGGCAAACCAGTGGCAGAAGGGCTGAACTCTTGTGACAGAGGCTGAACTCTTGCAGCTAGGGCACTAGCCTCTGTTCTGCTTCACAGAAGAGCTCTAATACCATACAACATAAAATATTGAAACCATTATACTATTCTTACTCATGATATGAAATATAATATATATATATATATGGGTACAGACCTAAATGAAAGCCTAGTAAATAGGGTCCAATAAACTAATCTAAAAAATAAATTAATATATATATATATATATATATATACAGAAAGTAGCATATCTCAACAATATTAAATGTTAAAGGTCGGGCGACTCGGTCTGATTTTTAACTTGGGTCAAACCTTGTTCTGTCTCGAATCCTCTTTGGGACGTGGCAGAAATTTTGGTATCAAAGCTAGGTTATAATCTTGAAAAGTGACATCCATAAGATAAATATAATGACAGTATAAAAGAATTTATAAATTTTTGTGCTTGATAACTTATCCTAATTCTGTGCCGAAAACTTTTCAGATTTTTGAAAATACCTCCAAGAAAAGACCTTAGAAATCGTGCAACTGCAACAGCAATAGTGCGGTCTCTTGAATTCCATCAAGTTGATCCTTTGATAGCCTTGAGGGATGCACTTCAGAATTTGTCTAGACACGGCGGGGTTCAAAACCTTGTGCTCCGTCGTATTGACTACTTTCGAGAATTGGGTTGGGTTAATCCGCCATTATTTGATGGAGGGTCAAACCTTCTGACTGCAGAGAACTGGTTAGAGGTAATGGAGAAGAATATGGAAGTTATTGAGACCCAACAGAATACTGAATTGCGCTAGCTACTTTTGATTTTGAGAAGATGGCTTCAGCCTGGTGCAAATCACTAAAGCTGGATCTTCCGGTTAATGAAATGGACTGGGAACACTTCGAAACTGTGTTTGGGGACAAATACTGCAATGTCAAGCACAAGCAAAACATGAGCAATGCTTACCATTGTCTCTCTCAAGGAGATCTCATAGTGCTAGAGTATCACACAAAATTTGTGGAATATTCTCAGTACATTAAGGAAGTGGATCCAATGGACCACATGGTAAAATTTCATATAAATTTGAGGCCCAATATCTGGTCTTGGCTTGCTGTTTCGGTATTCAGCAATATTTATGAGGTAAAGGCTGCTGCTCAGCGTGCTAAGCTGACCTTAATGAATTCATTGAACCAAATAAAGGCAAGGGGACAAGGAACAACAAGTTGGTGAGAAGATGGCAAGGAACGATAAGAAGAAATGTCAGAGCCGAGGAGGACACACACAGGGTGAGAACACGGGACAGTCTGGAGGAGGTTCTCTCAATAGTGGGTGTTCAGGCCCTTATGTTTGTTACACCTACATGCAGCTTGGGCATAAAAAGAGGTACTGCACTATGAATGATAGATATTCTTAGGGAAATTCAGTTTCGACTCAGAAGGCTTCTCCTAGACCTGGTTTTGGAGCTAATAGAGGATTGTTTTTGTCAGAATCAACATAATTTTTTTGGATCTCAGTCTTTCACTCCTTAGTAGCCAATTGGTTATAGACCATCATATCAGCATCAGTATTAGCCTACTGTTACCGAATTTTAGAGGTCTTCTGCGTATTAGCAGAGTTTTGCATTAGTTCCAACTCCTATGGGATCTGCTAGTCAGTTCATTAAAAGGAGGTTTTGGCAGAAATAAGAAGTGAAAGAAAGTGTCTGGTCAAGCTTATTCAGTTACATGATCTGAGGCTTCTGATCATACTGTCCAGAGCGTCATTGATAGTATGATTTATTTCTTCAACACTATTGCTTGTGTTATTTGGTACTAGTGCATCACATTCTTTTGTTTCTAAATTATTCATGCATAATATGGACATAGTAGAGATATTAGAAAATCCACTTATATTGAGTACCCCTATGAATGAAAACTTTAAGATGGACTTTATGGTTCAGTATGCTACTCTCATTGTCGATCAATACGAATTATCTGTTGATCTGATCGTGATGCCTATAGATCAATTTGATTTGATCCTAGATATGAATTGGTTAAGTCATTATAAGACTAAAATTGACTGTCACTGAAAGAGTATTACTCTTATGTTGAAAAATAGAAAAGTCTAGGTGCATCTGTGTAATACCTGTGCTATCTCTATTGATCCTATTTTATGAGCTTGTTTGGATGGTTGGAGGAGATTTGAGTTGTACGGGACTATATTTTCTATTGGCAATGACTTTGATATAGTTAGGCAAGATTCTGAGTTATCAGTGGTTTGTGAGTACCCTGATGTTTTTTCAGAGGATCTGCCTGAGTTGCCACCCAACCACGAGATTGAGTTTTGCATTGATTTAGTGCCTGATATTACTTCAATTTCAATTGTTTTGTACTGCATGGCTCCGAATTGAGAATTCAGTTAGATGATTTGTCACAAAAGAGCTTTATTCGGAATAGTATCTCATTGTGGGGTGCACCGATCTTATTTGCGAAGAAGCAGGATAGTTCACTTTGTTTGTATATCGATTATCAAAAATTAAATCACTTGACAATCAAGAATAGATATCAGTTATTGAGGATTGATGACCTAGTTCATCAGTTGAGCGGATGTAAATTCTTCTCAATAATTGATATGAGGTCTGGTTATTATCAATTAAAGATTCGTGAACAAGACATTTCTAGGACGACATTTCAAACTCGATATGGACACTTTGAATTTTTGGTGCTTCCATGTGATACCAGCAGTTTTATGAACCTGATGTTTTATGGACTTGATGAATTGAGTTTTTCGACCTCATCTTGATTAGTTCGTAGTGGTGTTTATTGATGCTGTACTTATATATTCTAGGTCTCATGATGAGTATTTGGAACATTTGAGGATGGTTTTACAAACCTTATATGAGCATTAAGTATTTTGCGAAACGAAAGAAATGTGAATTTTGGATGATTGAGGTAAAGCTTTTCAGCCATGTTGTTTCTCAGAACGACATCTAAGTGGATCTAGCTAAGATAGAGGCTGCGCTAAATTGGAAGCCACCTAAGAACGTCACCGAGGTGCGAAGTTTCTTGAGTTTGGTTGGCTATTATCGTCGATTCGTGCAAAAAATTTCTTCTAGTTCTGCACTGTTAACTCAATTGACCAGAAAAGAGGTGAAATTTATTTGGGATGGTAAGTGCTAGACGGCTTTTGAGGAGCTTGAATAGAGATTGGCTATTGCACCCGTTTAAGAAGTATCTGATGGGAGTTTACCCTATCCAGTTTATACAGATGAATTAGGTGTTGGATTAGATGTGTTTTGATGTAGCTGGATAGAGTGATAGCTTATGCATCTCGACAGTCAAAGACGCATGAGCAAAATTATTCTACTCATGATTTGGAGCTAGCTGCTATTATTTTCACACTGAAGATTTGGCTGAAGCTATTTTTATGGTGCTAAATTTGAGGTATTTTTGACCATAAGAGTTTAAAATCTTTTCATGCAACATCATTTAAATCTTCATCAACGCCGATGGGTTGAGTATTTAGGTGATTATGATTTTTCCTTAGAGTATCCCCTTAGAAAAGCCAATGTTATAGCCGATGCTTTGAGTCATTACCTTCAAGGGTCTCTTTCTTGCCTTTTTGTTGGATGATTAGAAGATGTATCTAACTGTAGAAGATTTTGAGCTATAATATTAGGATGATGGTTAGACAATTTGCGTATTTAATCTAATAGCGACCCCTACACTTCTGCAACGTGTTAAAGACTTACAGAAATTTGATGAGGAATTAAAGGAAAAACTTGAAAAGATTCGAACTAGCGAACAATTTGATGGTTGAGAATTTAGCTTTGGTGGGTTTCTATTTTTCAAAGATAGAGTTGTGGTCTCCAATGATTTTGATTTAAGGCAGGCAGTCTTGACAGAAGGTCATAAGTTTCGATTTGCTATTCGCTATTCACCCTTGTAGCATAAAAATGTATCATGGCCTGAAACATTAATATTAGTGGGTTATAATGAAGTGTGATGTGGCTGAATATGTATGTAAATGTTTAACTTGTCAATAAATTAAGGCCAAGCATCAGAGACCAGCATGATTATTGCAACCTCTACACATTTAATTCCTATCATAATGAATCTCTCTTTAACAAAGCTAAGTAGTAAGTTGTATAACGAGAATATCGTTTGTCTCACAGTGTTCCTTCAAGTATAATGTCGGATACAGATCTAAGATTTACTTCTAAATTTTGAAGAGCTCTTTAAAAAGATTTGGGAACTGAACTTAATTTGAATACAACTCATCAATCTCAAACAGATGGTCACTCTGAGCATATGTTGAGCCCCAAACCTGCAAACACAATCCAGGAGACTCGAAAGACGAGCGTTAGTCCCCGAGTTAACAAAATTGAGAAATTCGAGAATGAAAATACGAAAGGAATATCAAAGTGCTCGGAATGAAAATAAGTTTCAGATTCGACGAAATAAAGATATAACAGAATGTTTCTGAGAATCGACCAATGGGTGCTATAATGAAGCTTTTGGCGAGAGTTTTCTTCCAAAGAAGACAACTCGATTCAAGGATTGGTTCAGGTCACTTCTTACTGTTTTCCACCCTCAAAAGGAATGGAGAAGAAGATGGTAAAATCTGCTCTCACAAGCTACCAAGCTTGAAGATCAGTTTTCGGGGGCGCAACCCCTCGGTCTTTGTCAACTGAGCTTACCTTGGTCCCTCTCGCTCCCAAGTTTATTGTAAGAAAATCCGCATATGCTCCTTAACATCAACCAAAAAACGTACAAACACCAATACTATGAATATATAGACCTAGTGGTGGTGGGCTAGGGTTTTGAGCGGGTTGGGCTTTCCTTTTTGCTTGGCAAGCCATGTCTTCAACTTTAAGTAGGCCAAACCTTTAACCAAACCACCAACTAATCCTACCATTCATCTAATTCTAAAATGCCTAACATGCATGCATATAATATAGTTTAACAAGAAGGCCAACATTTGCCAATAAGTTCAAAATGAAAAAGTTACAAATATTAAAGCTCGGGAAGACAAATTCCCATGTGAGCATTCTTGTTCTTCCACATGATGAGGTGCTTCGGTTGGTCCACGTCTACAACTTTATTCTCCCACTTTAAGTAACCCACGGTGTCCTCCAAGTCCTCGCACGATCCATTACCTGCAAAAGAGACAAGTGTGTAAGTGAATGGATTAATTAAATCATGGGCTCGGACCTGAGATTGTGTAATGGGCCTATGGGGCACATCAGCACACTATTCAGATTCTATAGAATATGTTAAGATCTTGTGTTATGAATTTTGGGGGACAACTGTATAAATCATTTACTTTTCGTGGAGTTTGTGTATGACAAAAGTTATCAGATGAGTGTTGGAATTTTGCCATATGAAGCTTTGTATGTTCACGTCTACCGCTCACCCCCACTGTTCACTTCTACCGCTCACATCCACCGCTCAACTTCTGCCAAGTCACATCCACCACTGATCACATCAACCGCTTATATTCACTGAACACTTCTACCGCTCACATCCACCGCTCAACTTCTGCCAAGCCACATCCACCGCTGATCACATCCACCGCTCATATTCACTGTACACTTCTACCGCTCACATTCACTGTACACTTCTACCGCTCAACAGTAACCGAACACATCTGTCGATTGACTTTGACCAAACATTTATATAAACTTCTGCCGATCACAAAACGACAGAATCTACTGCTTACATCTACCGCTCAACAGTAACCGAACACATCTGCTGGTTGACTTTGACCAAACACTTATATAAACTTCTATCGATCACAAAACGACAGAATCTACCGAACACTTAACCGAAACCCATATAATTTCCCCCATGTTCACGTTTACTTTTGTATGGAAGACCGTGCAGATCACCACTATATTAGGCTGAGACCGAAGAGTGTGTCACTCTCAGGCCTGATTTGATTCAAGTGATAACTGAAAGGGTTAAGGTGATTAAAAGAAAGGTTAAGAAATATTTATAGTCGGCAAAAGAGTTATGCGGTCCTTCAGAGAAGGGAGGTAGAATTTTAAGATGATGATTTTGTAACACCCGAGTTTTCGGGTTTCCGCTCCAAGGGTATTTTTGTAAATAAGAAATATAGGTCCGTTTTGTGACCGGGAGGTTTTATTAGGGCTCTATGAATTTATGGAGATTTTTAGAAGAATATGTAAATTTTTAGAAATCCAAGTTGATAGCGTAACGCCAAGTTCCGTTTTTAGCCCTATAGTGGTTTTAAGTCGTAAAAATAGTAAATTAAATCCGTTTTGCGAACGGAGAGTTTCGTTAGAACCCTAGGAGTAAATTGAAATATTCGGAGGTTTAAGGAAATTTTCGAGAAGCCAAATTGATAGACGAAATAATAAATAAGCGAGAAATTGAGGGGAAGGGTATTTAAGTAATTAGATAGGTTAAAAATTTAATAAAAACACAAACTTCTTATTTTCTCTTCTCCATTTTCACGCCAAAGCTCCAGAGAGCTTCCTCCTTGGCATTTTGGCGATTTCTTCCTCCCTTTCACGGTATTTCGTCGATCGTCCGTCCAACGTCTCGTTTTCTTCCGGTTTTTCTTCCCCAATCGATATTCCAAGTAAGTTCCAAGCTCTAGGCATGTTAGTTTGTCATTTTTGGGGTTGATTTCGGTTAGGGTTTCAATTGGGCTTTTCTTGAAATTGTCGTTTTAGGTTAGGAATGAGTTGGGTTGTTGATTGGTGATGTGTTTATTGTTATTTTAGTTGATTTGATAAATTATTAAGGATTTTTGGTTGTTGGAGTTTGAAGGAAAGCCATTAATGGAGTTTGTTAAATTGTGAGCACCACGTGCTCGATGAAATGCCCGAATGGAGAAAATGAAAGTTTTAGGAGAAATTGCCTTAGCTAGGAACTTAGTTTAAGTTTGGGATTTGTTTGTTTAGGATCGGTTTTAATGCCTTTATTTGTGAAATGAATTAGGTAAATCAAGCTTTCGAACGGTGCACGGCATAGCAAAGGACGCCAAGGTAAGTGGTGTTAGGCTTCCGGCCCTTACGGCCCTACGTCATATCGATGTTAGGGATTAAATGTCTTAATGATGTTTTCAGGATTTCAGGGTTTTGAAGAGTCGAGTAGACTAGGATGTTTCCTATTAGTGGTCGGTTAGGCTCGTTTATGTACGATATGATTGTTTGGAGCACCTCTTTTCATGCTTTATGTTTTCTCCTCTAAGATTTAAAGAAATGTTCTTGCATGCACGTTTTCAAGTAAACGAAGTAAAGTAAGTAATGTTAAATAAAGTTGGAGGATGAGCAGGGCACATGGCACGTTAATGGCAACTCAAGGCATGAAAATGTGTTAATGGCAACTCAGGGCACGAAAATGTGTTAATGGCAACTCAGGGCAAGTGATTGGTCTACAGGGTAGACGGGGTGGTGCCTGTGCCTACTCATGCCTAATGATATATATATGTATATGTTATGTCATGTAAATGAATGAAAAACGAACATGTTTTGAAAAACCATGCATTATGTATACTCATGTTTTAGTACACCTTCTTACTAAGCATTAGGCTTAATGTGTTTATCGTATAATGTAGGTGACGAAAACGAAGGTGAGGAACTTCCTCCTGATGATCAGGCATAGGTGATCGATGGGCGGAGCTCGTGGCGACGGGATACGTTTTGGCTAGGCGTGATGACCGTGGGTGTGCTCCGAGTCATTTTGTGGTAATTAGTTGTGAATTAGATGAATATAGGTTGTTTCAAGGATTTTAGGGTGTATAGAGAAATTCGTTATTTTGATGATTATAGTGGATAATGGTTTGAGTAAAGTGTTATTTGAATGATTGACAAATAAATACATTTTGGAGAAGATTTAAGGATTTAAATGTTTATGGTGATGTTGTTTTGTGGATTTGGTTGGATTATGTTTGATGATATTAGGTGTTAAATGGTAGGGATGTGCTCGGGTTTTAGAGCGATCCACGTGGTTTATTGTCATAAATTTTAGTTACGGATTTAGGTAAGCTTTTGAGTTGAGATTTGCTCGGGAGATTGAATTATTGAGTGTTTAATATGGTTAGGAATGTTTTTGGAAGGTTGAGGTGAAGAGGAGATAATGGAAAAAGGGAAGAATTAGTTAAGTGTAGAATGGAAGGGAAAGGGCGTAGGTGGGTACGCTGGCCAGCGTGCTGGCTGGCGAACAATCGCCCGGGGTGGCAATTATTCGCCACCCCCTCTGGATTTTTGGCTAGAATTGGTTGCCAATTCCAGAGAAGGTGGCGATTGTTCGTCACTCATGGCGAACAATCGCCTCGATCGTACGCTAGGTGTTCGCGATCGCTGGGCATTCGCGAACGCTGAGGCGATCATACGGGGCGAGCAATCGCCCCAAATTTGGGCGATTGATCACCCTTCTCGTTTCCTTCTCTGGCGACTGATCGCTAGTAAGGATGGGCGATCAGTCGCCCCTCCTTTTGGCTTGCTTCTGACGGTTTGCCTTCCCTGTTTTATTGAGCTTGTCATTTGGTCTTCTTTTAGTTTGTTAAAGTGTTAAGGGAAGTGTAAAAAAATAAAAAAAAAAAAAAAAAAAAAAAAAAAAAACCTAGTACGTCAAATTAAGGGTTTAAAGTTAAGATTACGTAATGGTCCTTCTGTGGCGGCCCTGATCGGGTTGTGGTCGTCACAGTTATGGTATCAGAGAGATTGAGTTTTAAAAGCGATTCTGTGAACTGCCTACCAAAACACACCGCCGCACGGGAACTCTCCATCGACTGTAAGTGTTTAAGTTTAAGTTTAAGTATGATTTTTAATTGATTATTTTGTGTGTATTCTCTAATGCGTCTAGGAACAAGAATATGCCGAAAGCACCTAGACAATCCGAGGAATATCTTATTAGCCGGCTTATAGACATAGCGCTTAAAAAAAAAAAAAAAAAAAAAAAAAAAAAAAAAAGAGAAACCTAGTAAGGGTTTAAAGTTAAGATTACGTAATGGTCCTTCTGTGGCGGCCCTGATCGGGTTGTGGTCGTCACAGTTATGGTATCAGAGAGATTGAGTTTTAAAAGCGATTCTGTGAACTGCCTACCAAAACACACCGCCGCACGGGAACTCTCCATCGACTGTAAGTGTTTAAGTTTAAGTTTAAGTATGATTTTTAATTGATTATTTTGTGTGTATTCTCTAATGCGTCTAGGAACGAGAATATGCCGAAAGCACCTAGACAATCCGAGGAATATCTTATTAGCCGGCTTATAGACATAGCGCTCCAACAATCAGAACAGATAGGGATTTTACTCAACCGAGATAGAAATGATAACGGACAAGGTAGTACTTCATGGAACCGGGATAGAGGACAAATTAGGCAATTCTGACCTCCAATGTTCGATGGACGAGTTATAGATCTGATCCAGGTTGAGGGGTCCCTAAGTGATTTTCTGCCACCCTCAGTCGATGAGAGGCCACAACAAGTGAGGGGCATTAAGAGGCCCAACGATTCATCCATTGTGCTGGGCAAGAGCAAACGACCCCGTGGAGCTCGTCAAGCTCCTCTGTGCTCTACATGTTTGAAAGGTCACTTCGGGGAGTGTAAATTGTATTCAGGGCAATGTTTTAGGTGTGATAGAAGGGGTCACAAAGCCAGGCATTGTCTATGGCAGAGCAAGAAGCTACCGAGTGGTCCTTCGAAGATAAATGCTATGACGGACGATAGGGAAGCTGCCCAACCAATTGTGGTTCCAGGTATAATTAATTTTCAGTAGTTAATAGAGTAGAATAGTGGTTAAAAGTTATGATCTAATGACGGTACTGGTGTGATAAATAGGAGTAGGTTTGAGAGTAGAGAAGTTAGAGAATGTGAGGAGTTAGAGACATGATAATGTAGACCTCAATTTGAGGAGAGAGAGATAGTTATGCGTCAAATTAGGTAACCTGTCTTTAATACCACTAGTACCGCTAAGTGTATAAGAGGACGTAGTGGAAGCTCTTATATTTTAGGTTAGCGCGAAGTTGGAAGTATTTAGATAAGGGCAATGTTAGAGAGATTAGCTTGAGTAAAGTGTCGAGAGAATAAGTAAAGTGTTAAGAGGGTAAGAGATGTGTTATTAACTTTTGTTAAGAAGATGTGATAGATCGATACGAAGTCCAGGGTGTATAATCTGGGTGGTTGCATAGGAGTATTCGTATTTACCAATATTGATGGGAGAAATAAAGAAATCTAAGCGAGGTTGGTAAGTTAATAGATTTAGGGACAATGAAGGATCAAGGTTATACGATAGGTGAAACTCAAGTTGTATAATTTGGCCGTTCTCTAAGAAATAGGTACCATCTTAAAGGACAATTACTGATGCGTGGAAGGATCATGACTGACACCATATGGAAAAGAAGACTTAGTAAAATTAAAGGTGACCAACAAGTAGTAGACGCGATAGGCAATTAGGTGTTGCTTAACCACGAGACTTAGAGTAGAGTACAAGAGTTAGGAACTACTAGAAACGCCCAAAAAGTGTAACTAATCGAAGGAGAGTTTAGCGCCTTAGATTTAAGGTAATGTTTAGAGGTTTAGTGTATCTCGTGCAATGTTAGAAAGGATGGTGAATCGACAGGAGTAAGTACTAACTATAGAAATTGAAGTAAAGATAAAAGATTCCAGATTCGTTGAGTCATGAGTGTCAGAGTTAAGAGTCGAGACTATAGTTGAAAAAGTTTAAGTTAAGAACCCCCAAGCATGAGACTTATTTCCGTGATGGATGTAGAAATATCAGTGTTCGAGGAACTAGGAGGGTAAACCTTAATGAAGAGATATTTCTAAAATTTTGAAAAATAGGAGGACAAGATTTGGGAATTTTAAGAGATTAAGATTAAGGTTGTAAAACTACCTATAACAAGTTTGCTAAGAAAGAAATTGTCAAATGAATCATTGCTAGGAAGCCAAGTAAAATATTTAGAACTTGACTAGAAGAAATAATAGGACAGTAGACTAGTTAGAAACTTTCGAGGAAGCCCTTGTGAGATATTAAGAATAATCGTAGGACATCGTATATTTAAATGAAGGGTTTAGATTAGAAGCTAAGCTTGAATTGTGTAGTTGTGAGAATCGAGGGATTGGTGAGTTATCAAGTACAATAGGAATAAGATTAAAGTAGGAATTTTCTGAGGCTCGACTCGTATATAACGAAGTCAAAGCCAACGAATTTGTATATAGCTAAGGTTAAGGGTGATAAACTTGGTCTGTGAAGTAAATCTCAATTTGATGAAGTAGAAAATATGCGATGTAAGATAAAATAGCCGATTAGGTAGAATTTCAGATTTCGGATAGTGTCATATGGGTAAGTGAGAAGATTAACTAGATTAAATGGAAGATTAAAATAAGGGTTAAGTAGTTAAGGTTGAGGAATTTGGAGCATATTGGATGAAAGGAAGGGAGATTTGCACGAAGACTATGCAAGTGATCTTTGAAGTGAGAGTAAATCATAAGGTTTAGTAATTTTTTTGGCTCGTAAGTTATGTCGGAGTGTTTGTGCAACCCTTAAGGTGTTGGGTGCATAGTTTAATGACTTAGTTTAGACTTAAGAATTTGTTGGTGATTGATGATGACCGAGGCAAAAGTTGGACAAAACGAGCGTAGTCGACATAATTATGAGAACTTAGAGAATACCTTGAAAATGTAGCGAGTAGAGTTATGTATTGGAAGCTTTGGGCATGAGGATTGCATTAGAGTGATTAAGGAAATGTTATGATTGCCCGAGGTAAATAGGTGTAGAAAGTAAGAGTGATGAATAGGAAAAGAGATATTAGTGTAAAGAGGAGTTCGAGATGGAGGATTAGGATTGAGAAATCTACGTATCAAGTCGTTAGTGTCAGGGAATTGAAGAAGCTTTGAGGGCTTGATGTGGTTAGGTACGTGTTGAAGGCACGGGATTAGAAAAGTTAATGAACTTAACTCGAGAGTCTAGGTGATGGAGGTTAAGTTGAAGCCAATAGAAGTATGAGCGATTGAGTTATGAAGTGCGTAATTAAAAAAATTTAAAGTTTTGGAGGTATAGGAAACCGTCGAGACTCGAAGGGTGAGTAAGACCATAGGAGTGTCGATGCTTGTATTACAAGCATCGTTACTTAAGTAATGTGAGGGTGAGTAATTAGGAGTTCAACCAAGTAACAATTTTGAGGACAAAATTCCAATTAAGGAGGGAAGGATGTAACACCCGAGTTTTCGGGTTTCCGCTCCAAGGGTATTTTCGTAAATAAGAAATATAGGTCCGTTTTGTGAGCGGGAGGTTTTATTAGGGCCCTATGAATTTATGGAGATTTTTAGAAGAATAAGTAAATTTTTAGAAATCCAAGTCGATAGCGTAACGCCAAGTTTCGTTTTTAGCCCTATAGCGGTTTTAAATCGTAAAAATAGTAAATTAAATCCATTTTGTGAACGGAGAGTTTTGTTAGAACCCTATGATTAAATTGAAATATTCGGAGGTTTAAGGAAATTTTTGAGAAGCCAAATCGATAGACGAAATAATAAATAAGCGAGAAATTGAGGGGAAGGGTATTTAAGTAATTAGATAGGTTAAAAATTTAATAAAAACACAAACTTCTTATTTTCTCTTCTCCATTTTCACGCCAAAGCTCCAGAGAGCTTCCTCCTTGGCATTTTGGCGATTTCTTCCTCCCTTTCACGGTATTTCGTCGATCGTCCGTCCAACGTCTCGTTTTCTTCCGGTTTTTCTTCCCCAATCGATATTCCAAGTAAGTTCCAAGCTCTAGGCATGTTAGTTTGTCATTTTTGGGGTTGATTTCGGTTAGGGTTTCAATTGGGCTTTTCTTGAAATTGTCGTTTTAGGTTAGGAATGAGTTGGGTTGTTGATTGGTGATGTGTTTATTGTTATTTTAGTTGATTTGATAAATTATTAGGAATTTTTGGTTGTTGGAGTTTGAAGGAAAGCCATTAATGGAGTTTGTTAAATTGTGAGCACCACGTGCTCGATGAAATGCCCGAATGGAGAAAATGAAAGTTTTAGGAGAAATTGCCTTAGCTAGGAACTTAGTTTAAGTTTGAGATTCGTTTGTTTAGGATCGGTTTTAATGCCTTTATTTGTGAAATGAATTAGGTAAATCAAGCTTTCGGACGGTGCACGGCATAGCAAAGGACGCCAGGTAAGTGGTGTTAGGCTTCCGGCCCTTACGGCCCTACGTCATATCGATGTTAGGGATTAAATGTCTTAATGATGTTTTCAGGATTTCGGGGTTCTGAAGAGTCGGGTAGACTAGGATGTTTCCTATTAGTGGTCGGTTAGGCTCGTTTATGTACGATATGATTGTTTGGAGCACCTCTTTTCATGCTTTATGTTTTCTCCTTTAAGATTTAAAGAAATGTTCTTGCATGCACGTTTTCAAGTAAAGGAAGTAAAGTAAGTAATGTTAAATAAAGTTGGAGGATGAGTAGGGCACATGGCACGTTTATGGCAACTAAGGGCACGAAAATGTGTTAATGGCAACTCAGGGCACGAAAATGTGTTAATGGCAACTCAGGGCAAGTGATTGGTCTACAGGGTAGACAGAGTGGTGCCTGTGCCTACTCATGCCTAATGATATATATGTATATGTTATGTCATGTAAATGAATGAAAAACGAACATGTTTTGAAAAACCATGCATTATGTATACTCATGTTTTAGTACACCTTCTTACTAAGAATTAGGCTTAAATGTTTTTATCGTATGATGTAGGTGACGAAAACGAAGGTGAGGAACTTCCTCCTGATGATCAGGCATAGGTGATCGATGGACGGAGCTCGTGGTGACGGGATGTGTTTTGGCTAGGCGTGATGACCGTGGGTGTGCTCCGAGTCATTTTGACGTGCCTCGGGTTGCATTTAAAAGAAACTTAGTAAAATCCCGTGCTTTATCTAAATTCTCTATTTATTACGTGTTTTTATTTTTGTAGGTATAATTTATGGAAGGAATACATAAGGAGTACTTGGAGGAATCACCATCCGGCTCATGGGAATTTGTCTTCCCGACCCAATAATTTGTAATTTTTATTTTGAACTTATTTGGCATACATTCGCCTTTATTGTATGGATTTTATAATTGCATTTCATGCATTAGATTGTGTGGTTAGGACTAGATTTATGGTGGTGGATTTGGGTTGGAGGAAGTTCAACAAAATATTCAAAGGAAAAGGCCCTACAATAAATGGAGCCCAATGGAAGCCTTGGCCCAAAGAAGAGCCCACAAAAAAAAGGTATAATTTTGCAAGTACAAAAGTTAGTGGCAACATGGATTGATGATGTGGCAAGATTCCCTCCATTGATCCATTTAGACATGGCATTCATCTCCTCCCTAGGATGTGTGCTTGTTTGCCTTGATCTTGGCCATCCATCCTTTTTGATCCAAGGGCCCTAATCCACCTAGGACTTCTATAAATGCATGGTATTAGTGATTGTAGACAACTTTTGCTAAATCAATATACTACTATTTCCCTAAATCTCCCAAATTCCTTTGGTGATTTTTCCTTGGTTCTTTGAACCAAGAGGAGTTAGCCTCCATTGCTAGCCTAGCTTGGGTTGCTAGGTTAGCTCTTAATCATTCCCTCATCTTCTCCCTTGGGAGTTGAAACGAGGACGAAAATCCCCGGCCTACGGTGGTCGTTTTCTTTACGGAAAACGTGTATCCGGGAGCTTAAACCGTAAGCTCGCTCCTCGGATCCACCAAGGGTTTTCTTTACTTTTATTGCTATCACTTTTGCACACAAATCACTCTTTACTTTTCAGCTTTTCATTATCCACACACTCACTTTCTATTTTTCTATCTTTTCTTTATTTCCATTGCTTTACATTTCCTTGTCATTTCTAACATATATATTGTCATCTTATTCTATTTATTTTCTTGTAATTTTACTTCTCTCTACTAACCTATAATCTCGCCATCATCTTAACATTTGCCTTCTTTATTTCTTGCCTTTAGTTTAGTATTTTATTTCAATATTCAAATATTGTTCACTAGCACCCAACCGAGCACCAACCTAGCATATTCGTGGGTCGTACATGGGCCCCCTTTTTAGGGGCCCCCATGTCAAGTGGTATCAGAGCCACATGCTTCCCAATGTGTTTTAGTTGCCATGACAATAGTCAAAAATCGGCACAAAACCGGGATAGCGGCTCTTTTATTTTCCGCATTATTTTCCTTATATTATTGTGCTAACTTTTGTGCTAACTTTGTGCTATTTTTTTTTATTACTTGCTGCCATTATTATTGTCATTGAAATGCTTAAAAATATTCTAGAAAATGTGGTATGCAATGTGTTAGAAGATCGGCCAAGGTGAGCACTTTATTTCTTTCATTTTCTTTTCGGTTTTTCTCTTATTTTGCTTAGGTTTTGATTAGTTCTTCTACTCAATTTTTCCAATTTTTCTTGCTGTGTTTTGAGTCAATATTTTCATCTAAATCTAAGCTAAAAGTCTGCTCAAAATATTGGTGAAATGATGTATGAAAATCGGACATAAAAATTATATAAATCCCGGATTAACTTGATGATATTTTCTCTCGATTTTATGTTTGTTTTTGCTTCGGATTTCTCTATTTTATCTTGCTGTGCTTGAGCCATGATATTCCTCTAAGATATATGCTAATGACTTGCTCAAAAATCGGATTAAAAGGATGCATGAAAATTCAGCTAACAAATCATCTATAAAATCGGTTTTCACTCCTATCAACTCGGTTTTTATTATATTGTTGGATCGACTTATTTGGCTCATCATGTTATCATTTGCCTCATGTTTTAGTATCTAGATATTGTCCAATAATTATATTAATTTTCTGGAAATTTTGATGTTAAAATTCGGCTTGGAGCTATCATTATCGAAATCAGAATATTATTGCCTTATATCATTGATTTTTGCATCCTCATGTTATGTTCAAAAAATTGTCTATTAATTTGCTGATTGTTGCTCTTGTCTTAACTTATAAATCACCTATTATATGCTGTCAATTAAATGCACGAAATTGGTTTATAAGAATTTAGCAAAAGCATGATTTAAATTAGCAAATTTGAGCTAAACATTACATGAAAATTCTGCTATGTTTAAATTGAAATTTCAGCATGTTATCTTGAATTAATTGGTGTCTAAAATTTATTTACTTGCTGTTTTTTTTTTTTTGACTTAATTAGTTGTTATTAATATTACTCTAAGTGATTTTGGACTAAAAGTAATAACTTGATTGAATTGGATAGGCTTGTGATAAGTGCACGAATTGAAAATTTTATTCCTACAATTAGTTGTTGCTAAGTGTTATTATAACTTCTAAGTTGTTTATTTGATTTCCAAATTAATTGATAAGTGAGCATGATTCCTATTTTATTATGGTCTTAGCTAGGAAACATCCCTTAAGTGCTTAAAATTTTTCCTAAGACATTAAATAAGATAATCCCCTCACAAAAAATTTAGATGAAGCAACTTAGCCAACAACTTGAATTTTAAAAATTAAAACACTTAGACATGACTAATAGGAACGGCTTTGCACGTGACACACCTGTAACGACCCTAATACTGTACCCGTATTTCCCGTATAATTTTTCATTTTATACTTTTTACTTTTCTATGCTTTAAATAAAACTTAATGCGGAATCTAAACCGAAGTTGAAATCAGAACTGAAATCGGAATTAAAACTGAACTTTAAAAGCAATTAAAACAAAACCTTTAATAAATAATTAAAACTAAAACATTTAATAAAACTTAAAAATAAACAAATAAAAGAGGGGAGGGCAGAATCGGAATTCTGCCCTCGTGAATGGAGCAGCGCACGGTCGCTGCCCTATGCAGCGACCAGGCGCTGGTCGCTGCACAATGTGCAGCGACTTCGCTGCACAGTGTGCAGCAACTTCGCTGCACACAGCAGCGACTTCGCTCTCTGGAAATTTTTATTTCCAGAGAGCAACCAACCTTTTTACTCTAACATTTCCACCACTCTGGAACGTGATTCCAGAGAGCAGAATTCAACATTTTTCCTCTATCCTTCCTGCTACACAATTACCTCAATTAGCTCTCTGGAATCCTGAATTCCAGAGAGCAAATTTCTGTTACTTCACGCCAACAATCACCATAATTCACAACCTAACTCAACCAATTAAAACATAATATAAACTCAATCGACTCGCGTCGGACTTTACGAAGTCCAACTGCGTGGATAGCTCTAAAAACCGAGCTATCCGTATCAACCTAAAAATAGTTCATAACACTTAATTTAAACCAAACAGTTCCAGAATTTCTATAACGTTTAAATAACTGTTTAAACCAAAACATTTTATAACATTCATCAAAGCAGTTTAAACCAAAACATTTTTACATACAATTACCAAAACGTTATCTAACCCCTATCCAGATCCAAACAACCTAAATATGTTCTATACAGTTTATCATCAATCCAAAATATCACAAAGAACCCCCAAAACCTTTACATACACCCCCCACGGGTCAAAACGCGCCTCGACTGCTCAGCGCACTCCCACGGCCATCATCCATCAGCTGCTCCTACGTCAGGAGGAGGAATATCATCCTCACCTGGGTCAACGTAACCTAGAACGTCACCTACACCATACAGACACATATGAGATATGGAAATCTCAGTAAGCTACGTAAATGCAGATGCGTGCGTGCGTATGCCATTCAGAAAACATGCAGATTTCAGATTCATATACAGATACAGATTCATTACGTCGCAGACAGATTGTTACCGAGATATCAGCCCTCTAAATGGAAAGGATACATCCCGCGATCGGACTACCACTTTCGATTTAGAGGAGGGGGGTACATGCTCACAAACCCTACAGCCATGCCTGAGCCCCACCTCGCGTAACCAGATACAGATACAGATTACGTAGATTAATTACAGAGGTTCATTTCATTTTCTTAAAACACGTGCGGAAATTCATTTTCATGACTTTTGAAATACGTGATGCATGAACAGTTAATCAGCGGAAAGTAAACAAACAACATACATATCAACAAGACAATACATCATAACCTATAAACAACTAACCTAACTACCCAACCTAAACAACGTAAAACAAGGAACCCTCAAGGATCCTTGATACGACGACGAGGTATGGTGTAGACCTTTCGGTCAAGCAAGTCACGAGAACTTACCTTGAGCGCGCTGGATCTCAAGTTTCGTCCACTGGAGTCGTGTGTCTGAGGAAAACACGATATCCACCGTTAAAACCAATTTGAATTATAAACGTTCAAATTACAAAATCCTCAACTAATGAATTTCTTAAATTCCAACTTAGCTAATTAAAGCATTTAGAACGTCAATTAAGGCTCGATAATCCGAAATCTCAATTAACGAGTTTTTCTCAAAAACCGAAAATTTACCAATTTTTAACTTTTTCACAAATTGATTTTTCTTCGTCCAATAACGTCAAATACGTTCGATACATACTTAATCACGGCTAACCTATTAATTACGAGCCCTAAATCGACATTTTTATCGAAACCCTAATCGAAACCCTAACGTTAAATCGACCTAAAACTTGGAATTTAACGCTCAAAGACCGAAGCTACTTACCGAGGGTAGCGAGAGGATGAGAAACCGTGAAGGAAACGGGTTGATCGGAGGTCGGACGGAGGTCGGGTTGTCGAATGTCGCCGGCGGCCGAGAGAGAAGGAAGCTCTCTGTTCTTGGCGCGGGCAGAGGAGAAGAAGAAAATGAAGAGAAAAGAAGGGTTTGTGATGTTTAAAGAAAATTGACTTTGCAAATTACCATTTTGCCCTTCTTGAGTTTTTCTTCTTTCGTTTCATTAATTGGCTAACAATCCGAATTCTCGAAAATTCCATATTTTGCCAATAACTCATATTTATCACCAGGACTTTATTAAAACTGTCCGTTTGCAATTCGGACCTCATTTACTATTTTTTCTAAAACGTCATTTAATTTACGATAGTGGTAATTACTCGGAATATAGCGTTACTATTCCGAAAATTCCCAAAATTTCCTTAAAATTCTTATTACTCGTTAGGATCATAATGACGCTTTCTTTTTGTAAAATGGACCTGATTTGACATATTTACCAAAAATGCCATTAAATAATGAAATAATAATATAACATGATATATCCAAAAATCCGTACAAGCCGGATATTACAACACCTCACAATGAACAAAATCGTGCGAGGGGCACTCCCCCTCCCAAACCTACACGTCACGAAGGTGAAACTAGCGCTCAAGGGAACGCACAAGAACAAATAGATGCCTTAGCGAGCGTAATTAATAGTCTTGCCCAACAAGTCCAATCACTTTTAAACAATCCTCCCCGAAATGAATTCCATGAACGAGTTCCTTCTCAAGAAACCTCCTCTCGGATCATTCCCGAGCATCCTAGACATCGTAATTATACCCCTCAACCACCCATAGAGGAAGATTGGAGTGAACCCCGAAGAAGGAGACAACGATATTATTCGGAGGATGAGGATTGGGTTGATGATGAAGAGTATCACCCAAATCGTCGTAGGGACAATGACGACCTTCGAAATATTAAGATTACAATTACCCCTTTCGATGGAACGTGTGACGGGCACACATATTTGGATTGGGTTGACAAAGTTGAGAGAGTTTTCGAATGCCATGATTACTCCGAAAGAGTAAAAATTCAATTAGCCTCTCTTGAACTTACGGGCCACGCCGCTTTGTGGTGGTCCAATCTTAAGGCCCAACGGATAAGAACATTAGTACACCCCGTTACAACTTGGACCTCCATGAAAGACTTAATGCATCATAGGTTCGTTCCCCGACACTATAGACATGAACTCTTTCATCAACTTCACACTTTAAAACAAAATGGCCTCTCGGTAGACGAGTATCTTACCGAATTCGAAACTCTTAATATGCGATGCGCAATTGATGAACCCCAAGAACAACTCATCGCTAGATTCATAAGAGGCTTGAACCGCGACATTGGAGATGCGGTCGAATTACAACACTTGGAGACCATGGAATTGGTCATTCAATTAGCCCTCACGGTGGAGAGGCAATTGAAGAGGAAGCGTAAGACCGACCTTCCTAAATTCCCACCTAGAAATTATAATTCCGATAAGATTTCCACACATCAAGAAGACAAGATTACCCCAAGGCGAGAAGATAAAAGGCCTTACAATCAAAATTGGCCCCCGAAGACATCCAACACCCCTCACAATTTTCCACCTAACAAAAACCAAGAACCCCAACCTAAAGGACCAAGAGCACGTGACGTGCAATGCTTCAAATGTTTGGGAAAAGGGCACTATGCTAACGAGTGCACCAATCACCGTGTGATGGTCATCAAGGAATCAACGGGTGAATGGGAAAGCGAAGAGGATGAAGGCCAATACAACAAAATTGACAAGGATGAAGTAGAAATCGATGAAAGCGAAGATGAAACCGATGACTGCAAGCCACAAGATGGACCCTTATTAATGGTCATAAGGCGTGCATTAACGTCGAAGAATGTGGACAAGGACTGCCAACGAGAAAATCTTTTTCATAGTAGGTGTGCAGTCAAATATAAAATTTGTTCGACGATAATCGATGGAGGAAGTTGCATAAATGCGGCCTCCCAAGATATGGTCGATAAACTAGGATTAGTAACGATTAATCATCCTACGCCTTATAAGCTTCAATGGTTGGACGACAAAAATGAGCATGAGATCACCAAACAAGTAACCGTGGATTTCACTATAGGAACATACCTAGATTCGGTTATTTGTGACGTTGTTCCGATGAGTGCCAGCCATATTCTTTTGAGTCGACCATGGCACTTTGACCGAAGAGTAAACTATGACGGATTTCTCAACTGTTATACGTTTAATTTTGGAGGAAGAAAGATTAAGTTGCTACCGATGACCCCCGACCAAATTGCTCAAGATGAGGCCACTCGCCAAAAAGGAAAATTAAAGGAAAATTTATTAGTGTCAAAATGCGGGTTGAGTGAAGAGCCCCATCATATCAATTGGCGTGACAATCCGTTGTACGAGGAAGAAGTGTCAATTCCTTTCCACCCACATCTTGAGAAAACTCCCTTTATCAAGGAACACATAAATCCTCTATTTTTCAATGAAATGCCTTGCCAATTGGGGAATGATTTTGCATGGCCTCATGAGAAGTCAAATTTAAATGACGAAATTATTTTTGGCCTAGGTAGCATGATCATCACTCCTTTTCTATTCCTTCCAAGTCTTGAGGAAATTTTCTCTCCAATCCCCTCAATTAAGAAGATGTTGGTTTATGGCCTTGAGCCTAACTATTGCCTTCCTATAACCTTTCTTAGAGCTACACCATCAAGTAGGAATTTTATTCCTTATTTAGACAAAAAATGCTCCACCCTTCAATTTGGTGGCTTACCAACACCTTACTTTCCACCATTCCATTACCACAAATTCTACCATAGAACTAGGGTTAAAGTTCTATTGGTAAGTAAATTTTCTTTGGGGTCTTAATATTAATTGGACTATTTCTTTGGTTGAAGGATTCTAGCATTTCCATCTCACTATTTGTCGGATTCACCTACTTGGGAAAATTTGATTCCATCTTTGAGCAAACGCCCTCCCAAGTAGCCCTCGGATTCAACTTTTCCACCCTTACCAAAGAAAATTTTAGTAAGACCATCCATTCTCCATGCCACTTAGAATTTTTAACGAAAGAACCTATCCTCCTTGTCTTCAAACTCAAACCTATCAAAATAATTAATACACTAATATGCGAGAAATTGTTAGAGTCTTCCTTAAGAAAAGCCAACCAACGGATTTGAGGTCAAATCCTCAAATCACCCGGAGAGGATGACGTGCCTCGGGTTGCATTTAAAAGAAACTTAGTAAAATCCCGTGCTTTATCTAAATTCTCTATTTATTACGTGTTTTTATTTTTGTAGGTATAATTTATGGAAGGAATACATAAGGAGTACTTGGAGGAATCACCATCCGGCTCATGGGAATTTGTCTTCCCGACCCAATAATTTGTAATTTTTATTTTGAACTTATTTGGCATCCATTCGCCTTTATTGTATGGATTTTATAATTGCATTTCATGCATTAGATTGTGTGGTTAGGACTAGATTTATGGTGGTGGATTTGGGTTGGAGGAAGTTCAACAAAATATTCAAAGGAAAAGGCCCTACAATAAATGGAGCCCAATGGAAGCCTTGGCCCAAAGAAGAGCCCACAAAAAAAAGGTATAATTTTGCAAGTACAAAAGTTAGTGGCAACATGGATTGATGATGTGGCAAGATTCCCTCCATTGATCCATTTAGACATGACATTCATCTCCTCCCTAGGATGTGTGCTTGTTTGCCTTGGTCTTGGCCATCCATCCTTTTTGATCCAAGGGCCCTAATCTACCTAGGACTTCTATAAATGCATGGTATTAGTGATTGAAGACAACTTTTGCTAAATCAATATACTACTATTTCCCTAAATCTCCCAAATTCCTTTGGTGATTTTTCCTTGGTTCTTTGAACCAAGAGGAGTTAGCCTCCATTGCTAGCCTAGCTTGGGTTGCTAGGTTAGCTCTTAATCATTCCCTCATCTTCTCCCTTGGGAGTTGAAACGAGGACGAAAATCCCCGGCCTACGGTGGTCGTTTTCTTTACGGAAAACGTGTATCCGGGAGCTTAAACCGTAAGCTCGCTCCTCGGATCCACCAAGAGTTTTCTTTACTTTTATTGCTATCACTTTTGCACACAAATCACTCTTTACTTTTCAGCTTTTCATTATCCACACACTCACTTTCTATTTTTCTATCTTTTCTTTATTTCCATTGCTTTACATTTCCTTGTCATTTCTAACATATATATTGTCATCTTATTCTCTTTATTTTCTTGTAATTTTACTTCTCTCTACTAACCTATAATCTCGCCATCATCTTAACATTTGCCTTCTTTATTTCTTGCCTTTAGTTTAGTATTTTATTTCAATATTCAAATATTGTTCACTAGCACCCAACCGAGCACCAACCTAGCATATTCGTGGGTCGTACACGGGCCCCCTTTTTAGGGGCCCCCGTGTCACATTTTGTGGTAATTAGTTGTGAATTAGAAGAATATAGGTTGTTTCAAGGATTTTAGGGTGTATAGAGAAATTCGATATTTTGACGATTATAGTGGATAATGGTTTGAGTAAAGTGTTATTTGAATGATTGACAAATGAATACGTTTTGGAGAAGATTTAAGGATTTAAATGTTTATGGTGATGTTGTTTTGTGGATTTGGTTGGATTATGTTTGATGATATTAGGTGTTAAATGGTAGGGATGTGTTCGGGTTTTAGAGCGATCCACGCGGTTTATTGTCATAAATTTTAGTTACGGATTTAGGTAAGCTTTTGAGTTGAGTTTTGCTCAGGAGATTGAATTATTGAGTGTTTAATATGGTTAGGAATGTTTTTGGAAGGTTGAGGTGAAGAGTAGATAATGGAAAAAGGGAAGAATTGGTTAAGTGTAGAATGGAAGGGAAAGGGCGTAGCTGGGTACGCTGGCCAGCGTGCTGGCTGGCGAACAATCGCCCGGGGTGGCAATTATTCGCCACCCCCTCTGGATTTTTGGCTGGAATTGGTTGCCAATTCCAGAGAAGGTGGCGATTGTTCGCCACTCATGGCGAACAATCGCCTCGATCGTACGCTAGGCGTTCGCGATCGCTGGGCGTTCGCGAACGCTGAGGCGATCATACGGGGCGAGCAATCGCCCCAAATTTGGGCGATTGATCGCCCTTCCCGTTTCCTTCTCTGGCGACTGATCGCCAGTAAGGATGGGCGATCAGTCGCCCCTCCTTTTGGCTGGCTTCTGACGGTTTGCCTTCCCTGTTTTATTGAGCTTGTCATTTGGTCTTCTTTTAGTTTGTTAAAGTGTTAAGGGAAGTGTAAAAAAAAAAAAAAAAAAAAAAAAAAAAAAAAAAAAAAAAAAATGAGAAACCTAGTACGTCAAATTGAGGGTTTAAAGTTAAGATTACGTAATGGTCCTTCCGTGGCGGCCCTAATTGGGTTGGGGTCGTCATAGATTTTGTGTTTTTGAAGGTACGACCCCGACGTGGTATAAGTCATTTTGGTGTGAAAGGGAAGTTAGCTGCGAGGTATATAGGTCTTTTTCAAATTATCGAGCGAGTTGGTTACGTGGCTTATCGATTGGACTTACCGCCACAACTGAACTATGTTCACAATGTATTCCACGTTTCTATATTGACGAAATATGTTTCAGACTCGTCAAATGTTATTGCTTGGACTGATATACTTATTTAGGAGGATGTTTCTTATATGAAGATGCCCTAGAGAATTTTGAGTCGTGAGGTAAGAGTTATGGGACGACGCATCATACTATTGGTTCAAGTTTTGTGAAAGAATTACAGTAAAAGAGAAGCCACACGAGAAGTTGAGTCTTAGATGGCGGCTATGTACCTTCACTTATTTGGTGGAATTTTGAAAGTTGTTTTAAATTTAGGAGACGGAAATTTTTAAGTTGGGGGAGAATGTTGTAAGCACAGTTTTATTTTTAAAAAATTAAATTAAAAAATTAAGGAAATGATTTTTTTTCCTTGTGCATTTTCCCCTTACCTCAGGGAGGCGTTGAACCGACGATTGCTCATTAATTTCTCATCTCTCTCTCTCTCTCTCTCGGAGATTTCTACTAAGCGATTTGGGGATCGATTCAAGCTTTAACAGAACAAGGAGATCGCTGTGTTGGTAAGAAAATCTCTCGTCCTCTGTGATGTTGTTGTTGTCGAAAATTGAGAAATTAAACAAGCCTTCTCCTCTGTTTTGGTTGAAGGTTCCTTCGACTATAAATATTGTGGGATCGGAAGGGGGAAATGCCGGAAATTACAGTGAAGGCTGGAGCCCTTTGCGCATTTAATCCGAACCATTAATAGGTGAGGAAGAATCAAACTTTACGTGTGTTAGAAATTTGTTAAACGTAGTTGTTATGGATTACCTTTCGAACAAATTTGTGGAGAAAACGACGGAGCTTTTGGGGTTGAAATCGCACTCGAGGAGTCGTAGGCCATAGGTAAAAATCCTAGTTTTTGCCTCTCTGTTTGGGTTGAAAATTTCGATTTGAAGGCTGAAATGGTTGAGTATGAATAGGAGGCACCGTTTATGCCTTGGGTGATTATCATTTCGTAACTTACGTCGGCCGAACCTTGTGGTGGTGTACGACGATGGCGAACAAAGAAGTCTTGACTCTCCCCTGAAGAAGCTTCTTCGGCCAACTGGGCCGTGGTCCGAACCTTGTTTGGGTCGCGGTCTAGGCATTTGATGGACTGCAGTCCAAAACTCAATTGGCCTGCATACCAGGCTGATTTTGGACCCAATTTTTGGGTCTAAAATTGAACCAAATTTGAGAAATTAAATACTCAATTAAATTTGGAATGATTTTATGGGGTAAATGAGAATTTGATGCACCAATTTTGAAGAAAAAATCTACTAGACCTATTTTTGGTCAAGTGTGAAGTATTAAATTTAAAAATTTGATTCTTGGTCTTGAACTTTGTTTTCATTGGGCTTGGATTAGGATAGACCTACTTGAGGTAGGAATTTATTTTTGCGCACTTTAGTTAATTATTTTATTTTGTAAAATAATTAATAAATCCTTCATTAGCATTATATTTGATTGCATATATCGTTTTATGCATTTTTCATTTTGTCGTGAAAAACATGTTTTAACTAGAGTATGAGAAAGTTGACTGTGTCGTGTTCCTAGGTGCAAAATTCTAAACATGATCTGGGTGTTTTATATGGTGTCGGTAATTGCTTGATATCGTTGTTTTCATTGCATTGTATAAGATATGTTATGTGGTTCTATTTTATTTCGGATTTTAATTTGTTATTACATTGTTAAATTGGGCATGAAAATCTAAATAAATTTTCTGCCTATTGAGTTTAGTCAACTAACCTCAACTAGATATATTTTAGGATATAATCAGGAGGGCGTTCATATGCGAGCTCAAGATTAGGCTCGGCGAGTGAATTTCTCAATTTAATATTTTTCTGAAAACTTTTATATTTGTTTCAGAGGTTAGTTTTAATTTGGAAATTATGGACTCGTTTTTAATTGAGTTTTTACTTTGCATATTTTATTTTAGATTATATTATTATTATATTTGAATGTTTTTTTGTTGGATCTGTTAGTCCATTGTTCTAAGCCTTGGATTTTAAGTCTTTCCATGGTATATTAAATGCCAAAAATGAAGTGCCAGACGACGTATTCTGGTTTTCTGGGCAGGTCATTTTTCGTTTTGTATCGGATACCTTTTAAATCGAGACGACAATCTTCTTTGACAATAACCTTGTCCTCAAGGTTAAAAGTGGGATACAACTTCTTGAATTCTTTCAAAAATACCCTAAAGGAAGCAGCCCCTGACATTGCACCAAAATTTGAATTTCCATTCCATTCCATTCCCACATGTCGGCAGTCTAGAGCTTAAAACAACAACTAGGGTAACTAGCAGATGATTATCAATAAACTCGACAGGTAATGGGGAACAATGAATAGTAGAGTCAGTCCTAAACTCCTTTAATAAAGAAACATGAAATGCTTGATGTATTTTAGCTTCTTCTGGTGACTTCAATTTGAAGCAACCTGTTCTACTTATTTTAAAATCGCACAAGGACCATAATAATAGTGTTGAAGTTTAGAACAAGGTTGCATGGTAACAGAAGTCTGTCTACAAGGTTGCAATTTGACCAACACCAAATCACCTTCATTAAGCTGGTTATCACCACGTTTCTTATCAAATTACTGCTTCATACGATGCTGTGATCGCATCAAACATTCTATTAAAGTTTGCAGAACTGCATCACGAGTTTGCAGAGTTGTCTCCACTGCTTCACAATTAGTATTACCAATTTGATACTATAATAATGTTGGTGGTAGTCTACCATACACCACCCCAAACAGTTATTTCCCAAATGAAGAATGGGAAGAAGTATTATAAGACCACTCAGCCCAATGTAAAAAATTAAACCTGCAAGTCCGAAAATTCATGACAAAACAATGAAGATATTGTTCCAATATCCAATTGATCACCTCGGTTTGTCCATCCATTTGTAGATGATAAGAGCTACTATATGATAGTGCAGTATCACTTAGTCTTAATAATTCCTTCCAAATATTGCTCTTGAAAATAGGATTTCTATCTGATACAATGGCACGAAGAGTACCATGTCTTCAAATCTGTCGAGCAAAAATTTCTGCAATTTTGACAGCATTGTATGAAACCTTTAAGGCTACAAAATGAGCTAACTTAGACAAACGATCAAAGACCGCCATTATCCCAGTAAAATTCTTAGAAGTTGATAATCCAAAAATAAAATTCATACTCGTATATTTACAAATTTGAGTTGGAATGGCTAAAGGTTGCATCAAACTTCCTACCTTTCGTGTATCGTACTTAGTCTGCTGGCATATTGGACAAGTGTCCACAAAATGTTAAACATTAGTACGCAAAAGCAGGCCATGTAAATTGACAACTAACTCGAGCAATTTGTTTTATCAACACCATTATGACCTCCTTGAGGTATAGAATACATTTCTCGAATAATTGCATTCTTAAGAGCGGAATGCTTTTCAATAAGAATCTTCCCTCTATGTAACAACATACCATTTAGAAATTAATATTGTTGATAAACTTATGGTTGTTGGGTAATCTCACGTCTCAATTTAATCATTTCCTCCAAAGTCTCTGTTTCATGCAATAGATTGCAGTGAATTTGAGTTAAAGCCAACATTGAATTAGAAGATGAAACAAAAATTATTTCATTCTGTCTAGACAATGCGTTGGCCACTTTGTTAGAAGTCCCCGAATTGTACAGAATTTCAAAATCATATCCAAGCAGCTTAATAAGAAAACCTTGTTGCTCAGGAGTTTGGATTGTCTGACTCATAATCTCCTTAATGCTTTTCTTGTTTGTTTTGATAATGAAGTGGCTACCTAACAAATATACTGGAGTCATTTCTTGACAGCCTCCACAATAGCTAACATTTCCCTTGCATAAACACTTCCTTTCTGCATTCTAACAGACAGCTTCTTACTAAAATAGGCGATAGAATGACCTTGTTGTAAAAGTACAGTCCCAATGCCTATACCAGTTGCATCAGTTTCCAGCACAAATTGAATATTAAAATTTGGTTATCTCAAAACTGGGGTGGAAGTCATTGCTTGTTCCACTTTTGCAAAAAACTAAGTCAGCTTTTTCATTCAACTGAAAAGCATCTTGTTGTAATAAATTTGTTAAGGGACTTGCAATTGAAGCATACCCTTTGACAAACTTTCGATTGTACCTTGTTAAGCCCAAAAAACTTCTAAGTTGCTTAATTGGTGGCTACTGTAAAATTGCTTCAATTTTTTCTTACTCAGGATGAACACCTACTGCCAAAACTACCACTTCCAAATAACCAATATAAACTTGTGCAAAACTACATTTGCTTAGTTTAGCAAAGAGTTGATGTGTTTGTAAACACAATAAGATCCAAATGCTCCATATAATCACTTCTACTTTTACTGAAAATAAGAATGTCATCGAAAAAAATGACAAATTTAAGTAACACCTGCCTCAAAACAGTATTCATAAGGCTTTGAAAAGTAGAGGGAGAATTCACTAAACCAAATGACATTACCATGAACTCATAATAACCCTCATGTGTTCTAAATGTTGTTTTATCAATATCCTACAAGCACATTCAAAATTGATGGTAACCAGCCCGTAAATACACCTTACTAAAAAAAATAGCACATCCCAATTAATCGAACAGTTCATCAACTATTGGAATGGAAAATTTATCTTGAATGATAATTTTGTTTAATGCCCTATAATCGATATGAAAATGCCAAGTACCATCTTTTTTTTAACAAGTAAAACCGGCGATGAATAAGGAACTCTGTAACGTATCAAAATCTTCCCCTAATTCAAGCTAATCTAGGGTTTCTAATTTCTAAATTTAACCCTAATTAGCAGCCAATTAAATTTAATTTCCCCAATTACAGCTCAATCAACAACCATCCAGCCCTAATTCCAATCAATTCTATAAACGTAGGAAATCAATTCTGTAAACGGTAAGGAAATCGATTCCTTCCTTTTTCATTTGTGAACCTACCCATTGAGAAATGGCAGATTCATACTCCTCTTATGGAAAGATTGGTCACCCTCCTATGGGAAAAAAATCAGAGGAGCGGGGGTGAACCTCTCCTATAAATTGAGAGGATTGGTGGAGGAGGAAACCCACACCCAGCTCTCTCCCTCTCGAGTTCTTCAAGCAGAGTCAGCCTCAAGACGAAGTTGAGCTCCGAGGAGGCAGCAACTTCGAAGGTGAGCTCCTTGGCGAGCCTTCTCTGGTGCGAAGAACGACCACCATCATCATAAGATTTTTCTCCCTCCTCGCTCTATTTTCATCCCTCTCACTCTGATCATCTTTCTCTGATACTATCTCTCTCTCGGCAGAAATCGCAAAGAAGAAGAAAAAGGAATTGGGTTTTTTTTTAAAACCTGAACCGATCCAGCGTACCAGAATCGAACCGGTTCACTTAAATCCAACCGAACTAAAACGGTCCAGCAGAACCGAACTGGACCAGACCCAAATTCTGTCTCGATTTATACCGAACTGATCTAAGATTTAACCGGTAAGGAATTTTTATATAAATCATTTTGAAATGGTTTATTGAAGTAGCAATTAATATCAAATATTTTATTTAGGCAGAAAAAAGTCCCGAAAATCCTACAAACCGACCCAACTCGAATCGATTTGACTTACGAGCACACGTAAGAAAATTCTGCCCAAACTCTGTCGAAATTGGATTTATTAGTAAGACATTGATACTAATTTAAATAGGATATTGTTGGAATACTAGAATATTGGAAAAATCTCGAAACCCTAATCGCTCGGAATTCAAGTGAAAATATAATTTTTTCAACGTTTTGGCTGTGGTCCTACATCATAAGAAATTATGTTATTTTCTTATAACTATATTATCACACGAGTTGATATTTAAGCACGCATGTTTAGATATTGACATAGAATTATATTAAAATAAAATTAGTAAGACATTTGTATGTGTATGAAAACGATGGAATTGACGAAAAATACGTAATAGTAAAAGCTTGAATGAGATTGGTGAGATTGAACGTAAAAGTAAAAGTAAAAGATGACCAAGTCTGAACGAAAATAAGATGACTAAATCTTAAAAGAAGATTGAAAATGAGTTCTAACCAGTATGTAACAATTAAGGCAGGATTCAATAAAAATAAATATTTTGCACTTGCACGTATTCTCACTTATTGAGTTTTCTCATAGTTTGTAACTTTGTGATGTAGGTGAATTTTTATCTGAGGAAGAAATGACGCTGATCGAGAGTTTGCCAGAGGCGGACGAGCATACAAAGGAGGATGTTGTCGTCGGTTTTGAATAAAAATTTAAAATTATGATTTTATATCATTTTAAAATGATATTTTATATTTATTTGCATTTAATTTTAGTTCGAATAATTTATTTTATTAGTTGTTGGATCTTTTAATTAATTACGTTATTATTTTGAAATTAATAAGTGGGTTTTATTTAATATTTATTTAGTATTTAATTTTCTAAACATTTATTGATAGTAATTACAAGCTTCCGCTTAATAAATAATTTCTGCTATTTTTAAGGATTTTGAATTATGAAAATTTGAGTTTTATAACTATCCAATTTAACTTAATTTGTAAATCGATTTGGAAAAAATTTTAGGATTTCAAATTGGGAAAAAATAAAAATAAATTTTGGGGTCGTTATAGTTGGTATCAGAGTACTAGGTTTTTTAAACGGTTTTATAAACTATTCTGTATGCTCGTCATGCATCTTGAAGATTGTCGATCAGTAAGTAAGTATTTTCTTAATAATTTATTTATTTAATTATTCTAATAGAAATTCATTTTTATGAAATTTTGTGATGTATTTGTAACGCCCGGTTTTACGGGATTTTATTTATTCCAATATAGGTGGCATTTTTGTAAATATATCAAATTAAGTCCGTGTTGCGAACGAGAAGTTTTAATGGAGCCATAACAATAAATTGGAATTTGTGACGAAATAAGAAAATTTGGAGAAAGCCGGATTGTTAGTCAATTAACGGGACAAGGAAGAAAATAATAGAAAATTAAGTGGAGGGGCGAATTGGTAAATTGACAAGCCAAATTTTATTAAAAATTACAAAATCCTTCCTTCCTCAGCACTTCAATGAAACCTCCATTTTCTCTCCTCTCCTCTCGGCGATTCTTCTTCCTCCTCACGCAACCTCTCACTTCTGGCGACGAGGTTCTCCTCCAGCGTGAAACCTTCACGTCTTCTTCTCTTTCTACTACCCTAGGTAAGAATCTATAGTTTGAGACGATAGATTTTCCATTTCTAGAGTTTAACGGTTAGGTTTTCATTTAGGGTTTTGTTAGAAATGTGAACTAAGATTGAAAATCGATAGGTTATCGTATTTATGATTCTAATAGGCGTATTGTTATGGTGAATTTTGGAGTTATTTTGAAATTAATAAGTGGGTTTGATTTTAGATAGTATTTAATTTTCTAAACATTTATTGATAGTAATTACAAGCTTCCGCTTAATAAATATTTCTGCTATTTTTAAGGATTTTGAATTATGAAAATTTGAGTTTTATAACTATCCAATTTAACTTAATTTGTAAATCGATTTGGAAAAAATTTTAGGATTTCAAATTGGGAAAAATAAAATAAATTTTGGGGTCGTTATAGTTGGTATCAGAGTACTAGGTTTTTTAAACGGTTTTATAAACTATTCTGTATGCTCGTCATGCATCTTGAAGATTGTCGATCAGTAAGTAAGTATTTTCTTAATAATTTATTTATTTAATTATTCTAATAGAAATTCATTTTTATGAAATTTTGTGATGTATTTGTAACGCCCAGTTTTACGGGATTTTATTTATTCCAATATAGGTGGCATTTTTGTAAATATATCAAATTAAGTCCGTGTTGCGAACGAGAAGTTTTAATGGAGCCATAACAATAAATTGGAATTTGTGACGAAATAAGAAAATTTGGAGAAAGCCGGATTGTTAGTCAATTAACGGGACAAGGAAGAAAATAATAGAAAATTAAGTGGAGGGGCGAATTGGTAAATTGACAAGCCAAATTTTATTAAAAATTACAAAATCCTTCCTTCCTCAGCACTTCAATGAAACCTCCATTTTCTCTCCTCTCCTCTCGGCGATTCTTCTTCCTCCTCACGCAACCTCTCACTTCTGGCGACGAGGTTCTCCTCCAGCGATGAACCTTCACGTCTTCTTCTCTTTCTACGACCCTAGGTAAGAATCTATAGTTTGAGACGATAGATTTCGATTTCTAGAGTTTAAACGGTTAGGTTTTCATTTAGGGTTTTGTTAGAAATGTGAACTAAGATTGAAAATCGATAGGTTATCGTATTTATGATTCTAATAGGCGTATTTATGGTGAATTGTGGGAGTTAGTTGAAATTAATGAGGATTGTTGAGATTTTGGGTGGTTGGAGGTTCTAAAAACCCCATTAATGGGGGTTAGGAAGTTCACGAGCACGAGTTGCTCGATGAAATGCTCGAGAGAGGTTGATTAGAGTTTTAAGAAAAAATTTTTAGTTAGGAGTTTCGTAATTTTTGAAGTCTGAATGTTTAGGCTCGGTTTTGACAACGAATGCTATGGATTGACTTAGGTGACAAAGTTCGAGATGAGGGGCTCGGTGTGCAACGAACACGAGGTAAGTCTTCGTGACTCGTTTGGCCGATTGGCCTACACCATAAGACTATGTCGATCGAGCAATTGGAGATACTTGATGTGTTGGGTAATTAGGTCGGGTAGTGTAATGCCTCGAGTCTTCTAGACCTGGTTTCGCTACCCAAAACATTGAACTGAACTAAGAGAAATTACGGAAAATTTTAAATTTTCTTTCAATGATGATAATTCTATCTTTAATCCTCGACTTTACAGCGGAAATGTAACGACCCCTTTTCCCAGCAAGATATTGTCCGCTCTGGGAATTGGGCAGCAGCCCAATATCCTCCCCTCACGGCTTTGTTTGGCGAGAACTTCTCGGAAGGTCACCCAAGCTGGAATTGCTCTCGCCGAAGCACTTTTAACTTCGGAGTTCTTATGGGATCCGTTGCCAATTGTGCTCCAAAACGCGTCTTGCTATGTTGGGAGGGTCTCTTTACATATGTTTAATTTCCATATACTTCCCCAAGCGATGTGGGATTGTGACGACCCCCTTTTTACGACCCGGGATTCGCCTATACTCGAGTCCGGGATTCGCCTACACTCGGCTTAGGTCCTGAGGTTTGCCCCGCAACCCGAGGTTTGCCCCGCAGTCATATTCATACGTGCACATTTGGGTCATCACAATCACCCCCCTTCGGGGGCCCAGACGTCCTCATTGGCCACATTTTCATTGGGTACAGGCTCTGATACCATTTGTAACGACCCATTTTCCCAGCAAGATATTGTCCGCTCTGGGGATTGGGCCGCAGCCCATATCCTCCCCTCACGGCTTTGTTTGGCGAGAACTTCTCGAAAGGTCACCCAAGCTGGAATTGCTCTCGCCGAAGCACTTTTAACTTCGGAGTTCTTATGGGATCCGTCGCCAATTGTGCTCCAAACGCGTCTTGCTATGTTGGGAGGGTCTCTTTACATATGTTTAATTTCCATATACTTCCCCAAGCGATGTGGGATTGTGACGACCCCCTTTTTACGACCCGGGATTCGCCTATACTCGAGTCCGGGATTCGCCTACACTCGGCTTAGGTCCTGAGGTTTGCCCCGCAACCCGAGGTTTGCCCCGCAGTCATATTCATACGTGCACATTTGGGTCATCACAATCACCCCCCCTCGGGGGCCCAACGTCCTCATTGGCCACATTTTCAGTTGGGTACAGGCTCTGATACCATTTGTAACGACCCATTTTCCCAGCAAGATATTGTCCGCTCTGGGGATTGGGCCGCAGCCCAATATCCTCCCCTCACGGCTTTGTTTGGCGAGAACTTCCCGGAAGGTCACCCAACCTGGAATTGCTCTCGCCGAAGCACTTTTAACTTCGGAGTTCTTATGGGATCCGTCGCCAATTGTGCTCCAAAACGCGTCTTGCTATGTTGGGAGGGTCTCTTTACATATGTTTCATTTCCATATACTTCTCCAAGCGATGTGGGATTGTGACGACCCCCTTTTTACGACCCGGGATTCGCCTATACTCGAGTCCGGGATTCGCCTACACTCGGCTTAGGTTCCGAGGTTTGCCCCGCAACCCGAGGTTTGCCCCGCAGTCGTATTCATACGTGCACATTCGGGTCATCACAGGAAAACTCAATAAGTAGACAACGTTTATAATTAGACAAAACGTTAAGACATTTGGCCGAAGGGAATAGGAAACTCAAGGACATCTCCCGATTGACACATGCATCCCACGTGACTCATTAAACCTCATCCGATCACAAAACGATAAGACTTAATACATACTCTTGCCAATAATGGAAAAACCTACATCTACCGATTGACACATGCACATCACGTGACTCATTAAACCTCATCCGATCACAAAACGACAAGACTTAATATCGACTTCTACCGATTGACACATGCATCCCACGTAACACATTAAACCTCATACGATCACAAAACGACAAGACTTAATATCGACTTCTACCGATTGACACATGCATCCCACGTGATTCATTAAACCTCATCCGATCACAAAACGACAAGACTTAATATCGGCTTCTATCGATTGACACATGCACATCACGTGACTCATTAAACCTCATCCGATCACAAAACGATAAGACTTAATATCGACTTCTACCGATTGACACATGCATCCCACGTGATTCATTATACTCCTTCCGATAGAAGACATCATCCGATGGAAGACATCATCCGATGGACAGGAAACTTTCAGACTTTCACAAACTTCAACATGACTGAATAAACTAACACACAGTTGGACCATAAATCTCATCTAGAATACGTGTAGCGAGAGACTCTAACAAAACAGATCATTCTATCATTTCACGATCATTCTCAAACTCAGAAGTTAGTCAGTCAGATTCCAGTATCCATTGTTTTAAGAAAGCATCCTATATAGACCTCAGTATTCATAACCTTACTAATATGCTAAAAGTAGCAATCAGGAGTTGAAATCGCCTTCCAGCCACTCACTGACAATCTGAACTCCTTCCAGCAACCAGCCTTAAACATCCTCATTAGACTTGAAATCCTCACCTGGTAGTTCTTCACCTACATCATAAGATTTAAACTATAAGCCTAATACTTAGTAAGGAGTGCAATGCTAACATGTATGCATGAATGCACAAATTAAAGGAAACACATGTTCATGATCTTTTCGTGTTCTTGTTCTTGTTCATGTTCATCGTTTTCATCATATGGATTTAGGGAGGATTTGTGCCGAAAAGGGGGTTGACAGTGAGAGTGTACATAGTCCCTTGCAGGTCGTATTCATGGTCCTTCTTTTGGACAGTGACATACGCCAAACCGCCCCCAACCCTCTCTTAATCATTGTTGCATAAGTTTCATGTTCATATCTTGTTCATGGGAGAAATCATGCACTTAAAACATTTTCATATGCTTGAGAAATATTCATGATGCATGAGCATGAGTAATCTTAGTTAATCAGACTACTGAACAAGCCATTCATTCATCAAAGGATCATAACATCAACTTGAGTACCGAAGACAACCAGACGTTAGCACAGATACTTTTAACATCATAAACAACTTCTACTTAGTACCCTTGCGATGTAGGGCCCTAATGGCCGGAAGTCTTACTCACTCACTTACCTGGTTTCCTTAGCAACTTGAGCACTTCTCTTCAAACTTCTTCACCTAGAAACATTTCCCATTACAGTGTTAAATCAAAATCCTAACTAAAAGTCATCCTAGTATCTAACATAAATATTTCTAAATCTTCTTAGTCGAGCGCCTAGTGTGTACAGATTAAACTTCCAGAACCTAAATGACCAGATTAAGTCTAACAACTAAACACGGTCTGTTATCTTAATGTCCAGAATCGAATCGGAAATACCATTACTAAACACAGATCATGATTGTCATCTACCATTACTCTGTTAATAAAGAATCTGAAACCTCAAGTTCTAGCTGAAGACAGAGCTCTAAGTAACTACCCAGTAACTACATTGTCTAAGTCTTACCTAGAGCGTGGATTGTCGAAGTGGAGGCTGAAGAACTGGTCGCCGGCGAAGGAATAGCTGGTAGAGAGGGAGCTCTGGAAGGAAGGGAATTGCTGAGAGAGGAAATGTCGGCTACAGCGAGGTTTTAATGAGGTTTAAGAATTCCCATAACCTATTTATACCAATTAAAATCCACTTTAATTACAAACTTGCCACCCAACCTTGTTTCACTCAACTTGTAATAAATAAGTCTTGGCATTAAATTTAAAATCATAAAGGTCAATAAAAGGGTGACAATTAAAATGGTTAAGAAAATCACCTCGCCGAAATTGTCGGGTGTTATATCCACCCCTCCTTAAACAAAATTTTCGTCTTCGAAAATTGATCAAACAAAGAGCTCTGGATATTTGTCCAACATGTCCTGCTGTCGCTCCCAAGTGGCTTCTTCAATGCCATGATTCGTCCACAAAACTTTTACAAGAGAAATTTTTTTATTCCCCAAAGTCTTAACTGCAGATTCCAAAATTCGTACAGGTTTCTTTGCATACGTTAATGTCGGCTCAAACTCAATTTTCGTTTGCTTAACAACCTGTGACGGATCACGTATGCATTTCCTTAGCATGGATACATGAAAGACATTATGGATCTTTTCCAGTGATGGAGGCAATTGCAACCTATAAGCGGTTTTACCAATCCTTGTCAAGACAGGGAAGGGACCAATGAATCGTGGACTAATTTTTCCCTTCTTGCCAAATCTTAAAACTCCCTTAAACGGTGAAATCTTTAAGAAAACTTCATCTCTAACAGCAAATTCAAGATCTCTCCTTCTTTGGTCTGCATAACTCTTCTGTCGGCTTTGTGCAGTCATCATCCTTTTCCTAATTATGGCAATCTTGTCTGACATCTGCTATAAAATTTCAGGGCCTAGAAGTTTTGCTTCGCCAACCTCATCCCAGTATAAGGGTGATCTACATTTCCTACCATACAATGCCTCGTAAAGTGCCATACCGATAGTGGACTGGTAACTATTGTTGTAGGAGAATTCCACTAAGGGCAGGTATCGATTCCAAGATGTCTGAAAATCCAGCACACACGCCCTCAACATATCCTCAAGTGTCTGAATTGTTCTCTCTGATTGGCCATCTGTCTGAGGATGAAAAGCAGTGTTGAAAGATAACTTTGTACCAAGCGTGCCTTGAAGACTTTGCCAAAACCTCGAGGTGAACCTGGGATCACGATCGGAGACAATGGATATTGGAATCCCATGCAATCTGATAATTTCTTAAACATACAAATTAGCAAGCTGGTCCATCGTGTACGTTGTCCTTACAGATAGAAAGTGAGCTGATTTCGTCATTCTGTCAATTACGACCCAAATGCTATAATGACCTTTAGTTGTCTTAGGTAATCCTACAACAAAATCCATGACAATGTTTTCCCACTTCCATTCGGGAATCGGTAAGAGTTGAAGGGTACCTCCTGGACGTTGATGTTCTGCTTTAACTTGTTGGCATATCAGACATGATTCCACATACTTGGCAAAATCCCTCTTCAAATTCGGCCACCAATAGAGTAACTTCAAGTCCCGATACATCTTGGTGCTGCCAGGATGTATAGAAAAGGGAGACGAGTGCGCCTCGGTCAATATCAACTTGCGTAATTCCTCATCACTTGGAATGTACCATCGATTCCTAAATTTCAAAATACCATCCTTGGAGAGATTGAACTCAGAAGAGGCGTCCTTCAACTTACTCATCATACTATTGTTTTCCTTTGATTCCTTTTGTTGTGCCTCCTTGATCATATCCATGATAGTTGGCCGAATAGATAATGTCGAAAGCAATGCTGATAACTCCGGAACTATCTCCAACTCGAATTTTTGAACCTCAACCTTCAAGGGTAATGACATGGTTGACACCGCAGGCTGCATTGTCGTTGACATCCTGCTTAATGCATCGGCTACCGCATTAGCCTTACCCAGGTGATACTTAATTTCAAAGTCATAATCCTTAACAAACTCTAACCAACATCTTTGTCTCATGTTCAACTCCTTTTGGGTAAAAAGGTACTTCAGGCTTTTATGGTCAGAAAACACTTCACTCTGCTGACCATACATATAGTGTCTCCAAATCTTTAATGCAAAAATAACTGCGGCTAATTCCAAATCGTGAGTGGGGTAGTTCTGCTCATAACTTTTCAGTTGTCTGGAAGCATATGCTACAATATTGCCTTCTTGCATCAAAACACATCCCAGTCCCACCTTAGATGCGTCACAATAAACATTAAATCTTCCTTCTTCAGTTGGGAGTGTCAAAAGAGGAGCCGTAGTCAACTTCAGTTTTAGTGTTTAGAAGCTATCTTCACAAACTTCAGACCAAGAGTATTTGGTGTTTTTCTTTGTCAAACTAGTTAAAGGCTTAGCTATCATAGAGAATCTCTTAATGAACTTCCTATAATAACCTGCCAGACCAAGGAAACTACGGACCTCACTGGCATTCGTTGGCTGTGGCCAGTCCTTAACAGCCTGAATCTTGGTTGGGTCTACGGATATGCCCTCAGCAGAGATGACATGACCTAAAAAGTTGACCTTATCTAACCAGAACTCACATTTGGACAACTTGGCATAGAGTTGCTGCTGTTCTAATGTCGTCAAAACTATTCTTAAGTGTTTTTCATGGTCAGCTTTGGTCCGTGAATAAATTAGGATATCATCTATAAACACAATCACAAACTTTTCCAAATACTCACGAAACACACGATTCATCAAGTCCATAAAAGCTACAGGTGCATTCGTCAATCCAAATGACATCACCAGAAATTCATAGTGTCCATATCGGGTTCTGAATGCTGTCTTTGGTACATCACTCTCCTTAACCTTCAGTTGGTAATAACTCGAACGTAAGTGAATTTTTGAAAATACCTTAGCTCCTTGTAGTTGATCAAACAAGTCATCAATTCGGGGTAAGAGATATTTATTCTTGATCGTTAACTTGTTCAGTTCTCTGTAATCTATGCACATTCTAAGAGAACCGTCTTTCTTCTTAACGAATAGGACAAGTGCACCCAAGGGAGAACAGCTGGGGCATATAAATCCCTTGTCTACTAATTCCTGTAGTTGGACCTTCAATTCCTTCAACTCAACAGGTGCCATGCGGTAGGGGTTCTTAGACACAGGTAAAGCCTCGGGATATGTATCGATTACAAACTCGATTTCCCTATCAGGTGGTAGCCCAGGCAAGTCGTCCAAAAATGCATCTGGGAACTCTCGGACTATGGGAATATCCTGAAGTTCTACCTTACTCTTTACTCGGATATCAATTATACTAGCTAGATAACTCTCACAACCACCTTTCAGTAACCGTTGAGTCTCTAGCGAGGATATAACTGGTATTTTACTTATTTTTGGAATAGTTTGGAAGGAATACCGATCTCCGTTCGGGGGTCGGAACTCAACCAATCCAGACCTACAGCTTATCGTAGCATAATGTCTGAATAACCAATTCATCCCTAGTATAACTTCATATCCCTTAATATCAATTACGATCAGTTCTACGTATAATTTCTTATTTCCTAATGACACAACATCACCTTTTATTATCCGTTCGGAATATAAGGACTTCCCTTAAGGTAACATAACACTACACGACCTCTCGGCTGGCAAGAGTTCTAATCTATGCTTACATACAAACATGGTTGATACAAACGAGTGTGTGGTTCCCGTATCTATAAGTGTATAAGAAGAATTTCCACAGATCATAATTGTACCTGTTATGACCGTATGCTGCACCACATCCTCATCCTCCCTCAAAGCATAGACCCTAGGCGCTACTCTTGCTCGGTTCGGGTCTTGCGACATGGGGCAATCTCTGACTATGTGTCCAACCTTGTCACATCTATAGCAACGGCTAGAATATAATTTACATTCGCCATGGTGATTCTTCTGGCAGGTGGAACATAGGGGAGCTAGAGGTCGCTTTCCTTTTCCTTGATCATCATTTGGATTGAAGGGTCTCTTCACACCTTTCTGCTATTGCTCCAGTCCCCTATTCGGTTGTGGTTGCCAACCTCTGCCCTGGCGCGGTGGTGGCTGAGTATCCTTGATGAACTTCCTTGGTGGTTCACGTTGTCCTTGTACTGTTAACTCAACTTCCTCCAATTCCAAAGCCTTAGCAGCCACTTCGGAATAAGGTATGTTATGGATCCCTGCAGTCTTTACTCCCTGGAAGAGACTCGGCTTCAGTCCATGAATAAACTGGTGGATCTTATCTTCCTCATCATCCACCAAACGGGGTGCAAACCTGGACAAGGCCTCAAACTTACAGATGTAGTCGGCCACCGAACCGGTTTGGCGCAACTGCATAAACTCCATCTTTTTGTTGGCCCGAACCGCTCGGTTAAAATACTTGTCATAAAAGGCCGTCTTGAACCACGCCCAAGTCATAGTTTCTGCATTCGTAGTGCTCTGAATTGAGTCCCACCAATGCCTTGCACCCAATGCAAGATGAAAAACAGCATAAGTGACCTTGTCCCCTTCATCGACCTTGGCATACTTGAACACGTCCTCAATTGTTCAAATCCACTCCTCAGCATAAATAGGATCCGAAACTTGACCATTGAATACTGGAGGTCGAAGGCGGTGAAAACGCTCGCTCCCATTGTCGTGAGTTGTATTTGAGCTAGAATTCCCTTGCTCATCCCTAGCAGTCACCCACTGCTCAATTTGGCGGGACTAGCGAATAACCAATTCGGTTAACTGAGCGATGGTGTTACTATCCTCATTACTCTCCCTATGTTGACCTTTTACCATTTTGAGAATCCAAAACAAGTAATCATAAACACATCTTAACGTAATGACATTACTAAAATCGTAAATACTTATAATTGCTGGAGTGTACTCAGGTGGCAGTTAGTGCTGGAAGACAGTCTACATAATCAATTTTAGAACCCGTTTCGCTTTGATACCAAAATTGTAACGCCCCGAGTCTTCTAGACCTGGTTTCGCTACTCAAAACATTGAACTAAACTAAGCGAAATTACGAAAAATTTTAAATTTTCTCTCAGTGATGATAATTCTATCTTTAATCCTCGAATTTACAGTGGAAAACTCAATAAGTAAATAACGTTTATAATTAGACAAAACGTTAAGACATTTGGCCGAAGGGAATTGGAAACTCAAGGACATCTACCGATTGACACATGCATCCCACGTGACTCATTAAACCTCATCCGATCACAAAACGACAAGACTTAATACATACTCCTGCCGATAATGGAAAAACCTACATCTACCGATTGACACATGCACATCACGTGACTCATTAAACCTCATCCGATCACAAAATGATAAGACTAAATATCGACTTCTACCGATTGTCACATGCACATCACGTGACTCATTAAACCTCATCCGATCACAAAACGACAAGACTTAATATCGACTTCTACCGATTGACACATGCAAATCACGTGACTCATTAAACCTCATCTGATCAAAAAACGACAAGACTTAATGTCGACTTCTACCGATTGACACATGCATCCCACGTGATTCATTAAACCTCTTCCGATCACAAAACGACAAGACTTAATATCGGCTTTTACCGATTGACACATGCACATCACATGACTCATTAAACCTGATCCGATCACAAAACGACAAGACTTAATATCGACTTCTACCGATTGACACATGCATCCCACGTGATTCATTATACTCCTTCCGATAGAAGACATCATCCGATAGAAGACATCATCCGATGGAAGACATCATCCGATGGAAGACATCATTCGATATAAGACATCATCCGATGGAAGACATCATCCGATAGACAGGAAACTTTCAGACTTTCACAAACTTCAACATGATTGAATAAACTAACACACAGTTGGACCATAAATCTCATCTAGAATATGTGTAGCGAGAGACTCTAACAAAATAGATCATTCTATCATTTCACGATCATTCTCAAACTCATAAGTTAGTCAGTCAGGTTCTAGTATCCATTGTTTTAAGAAAGCATCCTACATAGACTTCAGTATTCATAACCTTACTAATATGATAAAAGTAGTAACCAGGAGTTGAAATCGCCTTCCAGCCACTCACTGACAACCTGAACTCCTTCCAGCAACCAGCCTTAAACATCCTCATTAGACTTGAAATCCTCACCTAGTAGTTGTTCACCTACATCATAAGGTTTAAACTATAAGTCTAATGCTTAGTAAGGAGTGCAATGCTAACATGTATGCATGAATGCACAAATTAAAGGAAACACATGTTCATGATCTTTTCATGTTCTTGTTCTTGTTCATGTTCATCGTTTTCATCGTATGGATTAAGGGAGGATTTGTGCCGAAAAGGGTTGACAGTGAGAGTGTACATAGTCCCTTGTAGGTCGTACTCATGGTCCTTCTTTTAGACAGTTACATACGCCAAACCGCCCCAACCCTCTCTTAATCATTGTTGCATAAGTTTCATGTTCATATCTTGTTCATGGGAGAAATCATGCACTTAAAACATTTTCATATGTTTGAGAAATATTCATGATGCATGAGCATGAGTAATCTTAGTTAATCAGACTACTGAACAAGCCATTCATTCATCAAAGGATCATAACATCAACTCGAGTACCGAAGACAACCAGACGTTAGCACAAATACTTTTAACATCATAAACAACTTCTACTTAGTACCCTTGCGATGTAGGGCCCTAATGGCCGGAAGTCTTACTCACTCACTTACCTGGTTTCCTTAGCAACTTGAGCACTTCTCTTCAAACTTCTTCACCTAGAAACATTTCACATTACAGTGTTAAATCAAAATCCTAACTAAAAGTCATCCTAGTATCTAACATAAATATTTCTAAATCTTCCTAGTCGAGCGCCTAGTGTGTACAGATTAAACTTTCAGAACCTAAATAACCGGATTAAGTCTAACAACTAAACACGGTCTGTTATCTTAATATCCAGAATCGAATCGGAAATGCCATTACTAAACACAGATCATGATTGTCATCTACCATTACTCTGTTAGTGAAGAATCCGAAACCTCAAGTTCTAGCTGAAGATAGAGCTCTAAGTAACTACCCAGTAACTACATTGTCTAAGCTTACCTAGAGCGTGGATTGTCGAAGTGGAGGCTGAAGAATGGTCGCCGGTGAAGGAGTAGTTGGCAGAGAGGGAGCTCTGGAAGGAAGGGAATCGCCGAGAGAGGAAATGTCGGCTACAGCGAGGTTTTAATGAGGTTTAAGAATTCCCATAACCTATTTATACCAATTAAAATCCACCTTAATTACAAACTTGCCACCCAACCTAGTTTAACTCAACTTGTAATAAATAAGTTTTGACATTAAATTTAAAATCATAAAGGTCAATAAAAGGGTGACAGTTAAAATGGTTAAGAAAATCACCTGGCCAAAATTGTCGGGTGTTACAGGTAGTTAGTTAGTTATGTTGTTGAATGTATAAGTTTCCTTTTTGTTGTGCTTTATTTTTGTTATGTCCTTGTACACATGTACGAAATCATGGTTTTATGAAAAAGCACGAAAAATGAATTTCTATGCATGTTTTTACAAAACGGAAAAAGGATACGAAAAGGTAAATGTAACGACCCCGAAGGGATCGCCACGTATACATGACTTTCGTGATCATTTAACTCTTAACCTCTACACCCTGTTCTTTAAGTGATACTATTATATGTTTTTTTTTTTAACAAACTTAGAACTTAAAACTTGACTCGCGAGCAACATAACGTCTGACAGAAACTAACTCATCCAAAACCCGACTCTTTCATTAATATAGTGAATCGTTAGTTCACAGAATCGAGCGACTAGGCTTGGCCATCGGTTTCCTGACAATTCGGGCAGAGAAGAAACGCCCTCAAATCTCCTAACGTGATCCTACTCGGGCTCGCATGGGTTTGCATGCATCAACCCACAGAAATTACATCATCCGGTCATCACGTGCACTACGCGTGACTCACTTATCGTCGCCTACAGAGTACATCATCCGGTGTGATCATCCGGTCACTAGATGACAAAGCATAGTTTCATCATCCGGTCATCACGTGCATTACAAATGACTCACTTATCATCGCCTAACAGAGGACATCTTCCGGTGAGCACGAGTCAAACACATGACTCTTTAAGTTCTCATCCGGTCACTAGGCGACAAAATAGCATTTACATCATCCGGTAGAGAAATACACTTCATCCACCGGTCACTAAACGACAGAATAACATATACGTCATCCGGAAGAGAATTACACTTCGTCTACCGGTCACTAAACGACAAAATAACTCCCTTCTTATCCGGTGTTAAAACACCTACATCACCCGGTAGTGGACCTCTACCGGTCACTAGACGACAGAAATGACATTTACATCGTACAGTGACATCCACCGGTCACTAGACGACAAAATATCCAAAAATCCTCAAATAACTCATACAGAAGGTAGAGTAATAACTTCTCTAAACTCCATACTTCATACATATAAACCTAACAGGTATAATCCATAGACTCAACCGGATCATTTAAAGCGGAAGACTTAAACAACAGATCATTTAATAATCCTCAAATTCATTCCCAGATTCATTAAATTAACCGGACAAATCTCAAGATTCAACGTTTCGATATATCCTTATCCTACTTAAACTATCATATTCATTATCATAATAGGAATCATAAAACGTTAACCAGGGGTCGTAATCGCCCGCCAGCCACAGACTTCCACCTTGGGCACCTTCTAGCAGCCAATCCTAAACATCCTCATTGATTTTGAAATCCTCACCTGAATGTTCTTCACCTACATCGTAAGGTGTAACTGTAAGCCTAAGGCTTAGTAAGGAATGCAATACTATCACGAGTGCATGAATGCATAATTCAGAGAAAACATGCTCATAAATCATTACTAGTTCATGTTCTTGTTCGTATTCGTCATTCATAATCATAGATCGTATTCATCTTTCATATCATAGTTCATATCGCTGAACCACATTCATCTTTCGTATCATAGTTCATATCGCTGAACCATCTTCATCATTCATATCATTGTTCATGTTGTGTGGGATGAGAGAGGATTTGTGCCGGTAAAGGGGGTTCGACAGTGAGTTTGATCATGGTCCCTACTGCGGGTCGTATTCATATGTCCTACTGCGGACTGTGACATACGCCGAACCGCCCCCAACCCTCACTCATCCACGTTGTAGGGATTTTATCATCTTATCTTGTTCATGAGAAAACATGCTTTTAAAACATTTTCGTGTGCATAAAACATTGATAATGCATGAGCATGGGATTCTTTAACTCATCCTAGCTATAGGACAGAACAATCATCCAGTGTGAAAGCTTACCATCGAACTACTCATCAACATAAATGCTAGACAGTAACATGAAAGAACTACTGATCATCGTATGAGTTTCTACCTAACATCCTTTGATGTAGGGTCCTATTGACCGGGAAACCTATACATTCACTTACCTGGTCTCCTTAGCACTTTGAGCTCTTTCTCTTCAAACTTCTTCACCTAAAACATTCACATTGCAGTAGTTAAAACAAAGTCCTAAAAGTTCTAACCTCAAGTCATCCTAGGGTCTAATAGGCAAAGCCATTCCGAATCCTTAGTCTAACGCTCTGTGAAAATCTAAAATCCAAGAACTGAAATAGACAGATTCGACTATTGGTTACTCAGGGTTGATTGTTCTTTAAATGTCCAAAACTGATTCGAAATGACATTACCACTCTCAGATTAACAATGAACTATATTATTACCCTGTTGTTTAAGGATTTGAGCTACGGGTTTAAGCTGAAAACAGAGCTAAACGATTAACTAGTAACTACATTGCCTAACTCATACCTCGAGCGTAGAGTATGCGAGAAATGGCAAGGAAATCGATTGTCGGAAGGGAAATTTCCAGCTGACAGAGAGCAGGAGCTTGGGAGAGAAGAAGTCGCCGAGAATGGAGGGTGTCGGCTACAGTGGGTTACTGAGGTTTGAATCCTTTCCATTTTCATTAAATAATGACTTCAATCTTCCATTATTACAACCATGCCACTCAACCTAGTTAAAATCCACATATAATTAATTAAACTTGTCATAAAATTCTAAACCGCGAAGATTAAATATTCATGACCGTTAATTCAGTTAGGAAAATTACCTAGTCGTAACTCGGGTGTTACATCCACCCCTCCTTAAACAAAATTTTCGTCCTCGAAAATTGCTTAAGCAAATAACTTCGGATAATTGTCCAACATGTCTTGTCGCCGCTCCCAAGTGGCTTCTTCAATGCCGTGGTTTGTCCACAAAACTTTCACTAGTGGAATCTCTTTGTTCCGTAGGGTCTTAACTGCATATTCCAGTATCTGCACCGGCTTTTCTTCATATACCAGTGACGGCCCTAACTCAATATTTGTTGGTTGAATAACTTGCGTCGGATCTCGTATGCATTTCCTTAGCATTGACACGTGAAAGACATTGTGAACCTTATTCAATGATGGAGGCAACTGTAGTCTGTAAGCTGTGCTACCGATCCTAGCCAAAACAGAGAATGGTCCAATGAATCGTGGATTAAGTTTCCCTTCTTGCCAAATCTTAGCACTCCTTTAAATGGTGAAATCTTCAGGAAGACTTCATCACCAACAGCAAATTCGAGGTCTCTCCTCCTCAGGTCTGCGTAACTCTTCTGTCGGCTTTGTGCTGTCATCATCCTGTTTCTAATAATGGTTATCTTGTCTGACATCTGCTGCAAGATCCCAGGGCCCAAGAGCTTTGCTTCACCAACTTCATCCCAATACAGAGGTGATCTACATTTCCTACCATACAATGCCTCATAAGGTGCCATGCCGATGGTGGACTGGTAACTGTTGTTGTAGGAGAACTCAACCAGAGGTAAGTATCGACTCCAAGATGCCTGAAAGTCTAGCACGCAAGCCCTCAACATATCCTCAAGTATTTGGATAGTCCTTTCTGATTGGCCATCTGTCTGTGGATGGAAAGCAGTACTAAAGGTTAACTTTGTTCCTAACGTGTCTTGCAAACTTTTCCAAAATCGGGAGGTAAACCTGGGGTCACGATCGGATACAATTGAAACAGGGATTCCATGCAACCTGACAACTTCCTGTACATAAAGATCAGCCAGCTGGTCCATTGAGTAGGTTGTCCTTACTGGTAAGAAATGGGCTGATTTCGTCAGTCTATCAATCACGACCCAAATACTATCATGTCCCTTAGTTGCCTTAGGCAATCCTACGACGAAATCTATTGCTATGTGTTCCCATTTCCACTCGGGAATAGGTAGAGGCTGAAGGGTACCCCCAGGGCGTTGATGTTCTGCTTAACTTGCTGGCATACCAAACATGATTCGACAAACTTAGCCACATCCCCCTTCATATTTGGCCACCAATAATGTAACCTTAAATCCTGATACATCTTGGTGTTACCAGGATGCACAGAGAAAGAAGATGAATGAGCTTCGGCCAAGATTAACTTACGTAACCCATCATCATTAGGGACATACCATCTATCTCTAAACCTCAGAATCCCGTCCTTGGAGAGACTAAATTCGGAGGTGGTGTCCATCACCTTGTTCATTATTCTGCCCTTCTCCTCTGAGTTCTTCTGTTGTGCTTCTTTGATCATTTCTAAAATGGTTGGTTGGATGGTTAGAGTAGCGAGTAGACCTGAAAGTTCAGGAACTAACTCCAATTCCAAATTCCGAATCTCTGTCTTCAAAGGTATAGACATAGTTGATACAACGGTTTGCATTGTAGTTGACATTCTGCTCAGTGCGTCAGCTACAGAGTTAGCCTTACCTGGGTGATACTTAATCTCGAAGTCATAATCCTTTACAAACTCTAACCAACGTCTTTTTCTCATGTTCAATTCCTTCTGGGTGAAAAGATATTTCAAGCTCTTATGGTCAGAAAATACTTCGCACTGTCGTCCATACAAATAGTGTCTCCAAATCTTTAGCGCAAATACAACTGCGGCTAATTCCAAATCGTGAGTGGGGTAGTTCTGCTCGTAACTTTTTAGCTGCCTAGAGGCATACGCTATAACTTTGCCTTCTTGCATCAAAACACACCCTAATCCAACTTTGGATGCATCACAATAAACACTAAACTTCCCTTCTTCGGTTGGGAGGGCTAATAGTGGAGCTGTCGTTAACTTTAGCTTAAGCGTCTGGAAGCCATCTTCACATGCTTCGGTCCAAGAGTACTTAGTGTCCTTCTTTGTCAAACTAGTTAAGGGCTTAGCTATCATAGAAAATTCTTTAATAAACTTCCTATAATAACCTGCCAAACCAAGGAAACTACGGACCTCACCAACATTCCTTGGCTGTGGCCAGTCCTTAACTGCCTGAATTTTGGTCGGGTCCACAGAAATGCCATTAGCAGAAACCACATGGCCGAGGAAATTAACCTTGTCCAACCAAAATTCACACTTGGACAATTTGGCATAGAGCTGGTGTTCCTTCAACGTTGTCAAAACTATTCTTAAATGCTCTGCATGGTCGGCTTCTGTCCGTGAGTATATCAGGATGTCATCTATGAATACAATTACAAATTTGTCCAAATACTCTCGAAACACACGGTTCATTAAGTCCATAAAGGCTGCAGGTGCATTGGTCAGCCCAAATGACATAACCAAGAATTCATAGTGTCCATAACGGGTTCTGAAGGCTGTCTTAGGTACGTCTCCCTCTTTAACCTTCAGTTGGTAATAACCCGAACGTAAATCTATTTTTGAAAACACTTTTGCTCCTTGCAACTGGTCAAACAAGTCATCAATCCGAGGTAAAGGGTACTTATTCTTGACTGTCAACTTATTTAGTTCCCTGTAGTCTATGCACATTCTAAGGGAACCATCCTTCTTCTTGACAAATAAAGCAGGTGCACCCTAAGGGGAACTGCTAGGGCGTATAAATCCTTTGTCTACTAATTCCTGCAGTTGAACCTTTAACTCCTTTAATTCTACAGGTGCCATATGGTAAGGGTTCTTAAACACCGGCAATGCCTCGGGATATGTATCAATTACAAACTCTACTTCTCTATCAGGTGGTAATCCTGGCAAGTCATCCAAAAATGCCTCAGGGAACTCTCTGACTATGGAAATATCTTGTAACTCTATCCTATTCTTCACCCGAACATCCATTATAGTAGCTAAGTAACTCTCACAACCATTTTTCAGTAACCGGTAAATTTCTAGTGAGGATATAATCGGTATTTTACTTATCTTAGGAATAGCTTGGAAGGAATAATGATCACCATTTGGGGGTCGGAATTCAACCAAACCAGGTCTACAACTTATTGTGGCATAGTGCCTAAATAACCAATCCATTCCTAATATCACCTCATACCCTTTCATGTCAATTACGATCAGTTCTACGTATAGTTTTCTGCTCCCTAAGGACACAACATCACCTTTAACAATCCGTTCAGATTGTAGGGACTTCCCTGATGGTAACATAACACTAAATGATCTTTCAGCTGGTAGAGATCCTATGTTATGGTTGCATACAAACAAGGTTGATATAAACGAGTGTGTGGCTCCAGTATCTATAAGCATATAAGCTGAAATGCCACAGATCGTAATTGTACCTGTTATGACTGTATGCTGTATAGCTTCCTCATCTTCCATCATGGCAAAAACTCTGGGTGCTACCCTTGCACGGTTCGGATCTGGCAGCATGGGGCAGTCTCTGGCTATATGTCCAACTTTATCACATCTGAAGCATCGTCCAGAATGCAACTTGCACTCACCATGGTGGTTCTTCTGGCAGTTGGAACATAGAGGGGCCAATGGTGGTTTTCCCTTCCCTTGGTCATCATTCTGGTTGAGGGGTCTCTTTATACCTTGCTGTTGTTGCTGTGGTCCCCTGTTCTACTGCGCCTGCCAACCTTTGTTCTGACGTGGTGGCGGCTGAGTTTCCTTCGTGAACTTCCTTGGTTGCTCACGCTGTGCGTATGCTGTCATCTCAGCCTCTTCCAACTCCAAGGCCTTAGCCGTCACTTCACCATAAGGCACATTGTGTATCCCAGCAGTCTTTACTTTCACGAACAAACTCGGCTTCAGTCCTTGAACAAATTGATAGATCTTGTCCTCATCATCCTCAATCATACGGGGAGCAAAACGTGACAAAGCATCAAACTTGCAAATGTAGTCCGTCACAGAGCCAGTTTGTCGTAGATTCATGAACTCCTTCTTCTTGTTGGCCCGAACAGTCCTATTAAAGTACTTGTCAAAGAAAGCAGCCTTGAACATTTCCCAGGTCATAGCTCCGGCATTAGCGGTGTTCTGGATCGAATCCCACCAATGTCTTGCACCCAACTCCAAATGAAAAACAGCGTATGTAACCTTATCTCCTTCGTCAACCTTTGCATACTTGAACATATCTTCTATCTTTCGGATCCATTCCTCAGTATAAATGGGATCTGAAACATGTCCATTAAATACCGGGGGTCGAAGCCGGTGAAAACGCTCACCCCCATGATCATGAGTTGCATTATTACTGGAGTTGCCTTGCTCCTCCTTAGCAGTCATCAGTTGTTCAATCTGGTGAGATTGGCGCATGACCAACTCTGTCAATTGAGCAATGGTATGGCTATCCTCATTGGTTTTCCTCTGTTGACCTCTAACCATTCTGGGATTCCTAAACAATTGGTCATAAACACATCTTAACTTAACAACATTACTAGTATCATAAATACTTACAGTTGCTGGAATGTACTCAGGTGGCAATCTGTGCTGGGAGGCAGTCTGCAGAATCGATTTTAGAACCCGGTTTTGCTTTGATACCATAATTGTAACGACCCCGAAGGGATCGCCACGTATACATGACTTTCGTGATCATTTAACTCTTAACCTCTACACCCTGTTCTTTAAGTGATACTATTATATGTTTTTTTTTTTGAACAAACTTAGAACTTAAAACTTGACTCGCGAGCAACATAACGTCTGACAGAAACTAACTCATCCAAAACCCGACTCTTTCATTAATATAGTGAATCGTTAGTTCACAGAATCGAGCGACTAGGCTTGGCCATCGGTTTCCTGACAATTCGGGCAGAGAAGAAACGCCCTCAAATCTCCTAACGTGATCCTACTCGGGCTCGCATGGGTTTGCATGCATCAACCCACAAAAATTACATCATCCGGTCATCACGTGCACTACGCGTGACTCACTTATCGTCGCCTACAGAGTACATCATCCGGTGTGATCATCCGGTCACTAGACGACAAAGCATAGTTTCATCATCCGGTCATCACGTGCATTACACGTGACTCACTTATCATCGCCTAACAGAGGACATCTTCCGGTGAGCACGAGTCAAACACGTGACTCTTTAAGTTCTCATCCGGTCACTAGGCGACAAAATAGCATTTACATCATCTGGTAGAGAAATACACTTCATCCACCGGTCACTAAACGACAGAATAACATATACGTCATCCGGAAGAGAATTACACTTCGTCTACCGGTCACTAAACGACAAAATAACTCCCTTCTTATCCGGTGTTAAAACACCTAAATCACCCGGTAAGTGACCTCTACCGGTCACTAGACGACAGAAATGACATTTACATCGTACAGTGACATCCACCGGTCACTAGACGACAAAATATCCAAAAATCCTCAAACAACTCATACAGAAGGTAGAGTAATAACTTCTCTAAACTCCATACTTCATACATATAAACCTAACAGGTATAATCCATAGACTCAACCGGATCATTTAAAGCGGAAGACTTAAACAACAGATCATTTAATAATCCTCAAATTCATTCCCAGATTCATTAAATTAACCGGACAAATCTCAAGATTCAACGTTTCGATATAACCTTATCCTACTTAAACTGTCATATTCATTATCATAATAGGAATCATAAAACGTTAACCAGGGGTCGTAATCGCCCGCCAGCCACAGACTTCCACCTTGGGCACCTTCTAGCAGCCAATCCTAAACATCCTCATTGATTTTGAAATCCTCACCTGAATGTTCTTCACCTACATCGTAAGGTGTAACTGTAAGCCTAAGGCTTAGTAAGGAATGCAATACTATCACGAGTGCATGAATGCATAATTCAGAGAAAACATGCTCATAAATCATTACTAGTTCATGTTCTTGTTCGTATTCGTCATTCATAATCATAGATCGTATTCATCTTTCATATCATAGTTCATATCGCTGAACCACATTCATCATTCGTATCATAGTTCATATCGCTGAACCATCTTCATCATTCATATCATTGTTCATGTTGTGTGGGATGAGAGAGGATTTGTGCCAGTAAAGGGGGTTCGACAGTGAGTTTGATCATGGTCCCTACTGCGGGTCGTATTCATATGTCCTACTGCGGACTGTGACATACGCCGAACCGCCCCCAACCCTCACTCATCCACGTTGTAGGGATTTTATCATCTTATCTTGTTCATGAGAAAACATGCTTTTAAAACATTTTCGTGTGCATAAAACATTGATAATGCATGAGCATGGGATTCTTTAACTCATCCTAGCTATAGGACAGAACAATCATCCAGTGTGAAAGCTTACCATCGAACTACTCATCAACATAAATGCTAGACAGTAACATGAAAGAACTACTCATCATCGTATGAGTTTCTACCTAGCATCCTTTGATGTAGGGTCCTATTGACCGGGAAACCTATACATTCACTTACCTGGTCTCCTTAGCACTTTGAGCTCTTTCTCTTCAAACTTCTTCACCTAAAACATTCACATTGCAATAGTTAAAACAAAGTCCTAAAAGTTCTAACCTCAAGTCATCCTAGGGTCTAATAGGCAAAGCCATTCCGAATCCTTAGTCTAACGCTCTGTGAAAATCTAAAATCCAAGAACTGAAATAGACAGATTCGACTATTGGTTCCTCAGGGTTGATTGTTCTTTAAATGTCCAAAACTGATTCGAAATGACATTACCACTCTCAGATTAACAATGAACTATATTATTACCTTGTTGTTTAAGGATTTGAGCTACGGGTTTAAGCTGAAAACAGAGCTAAACGATTAACTGGTAACTACATTGCCTAACTCATACCTCGAGCGTAGAGTATGCGAGAAATGGCAAGGAAATCGATTGTCGGAAGGGAAATTTCCAACTGACAGAGAGCAGGAGCTTGGGAGAGAAGAAGTCGCCGAGAATGGAGGGTGTCGGCTACAGTGGGTTACTGAGGTTTGAATCCTTTCCATTTTCTTTAAATAATGACTTCAATCTTCCATTATTACAACCATGCCACTCAACCTAGTTAAAATCCACATATAATTAATTAAACTTGTCATAAAATTCTAAACCGCGAAGATTAAATATTCATGACCGTTAATTCAGTTAGGAAAATTACCTAGTCGTAACTCGGGTGTTACAGTAAATGAATGTAATGATGGTCACGTCAGTGGCGGTGGTTCAGACATGGCTGTCAGATGAAGCATGTTTTCCCCCTGGTTAGATACGAGAGGCTATCCAATCGACGGATGTGCCGCTCCTATCTAGCGAGAGTGAAGCCCCGGTGAAATAAATGAAATGAATAGCGAAAAGGTAGGATGCATGATTTATAAACTGTACATGCATAGCATTCACGTGCATTCACGTGCATTCACGTAGACTTATTGAGCCTCTAGCTCATATTTTATTTCTATGGTGTAGGTGACTTCGATATAGGTGAGGACGACATTCCTCTGCCCGAAGTTTAAGCAGTTTGAAGAAGAATGCTCGCGGGAGTGTGCTGGCGCAGTCAAAGCTTATTTTGACCCGTGGGGACGTAGGTAAATGTTTTGGAGAAATTGATAGATAGGAATATAGGAATTTGTATAGTTAGAAACATTTTTGGATGCTTGGTTTCTGAATAGTTAATATTTGATGTTTGGATGTGTATTTTGGATAGTTCGTGAACATATATGTATATAATGTTCATTTTGATGTTTCTGGAAATGGAGAATGTTATTTTTAATATTTTTGGAAGTTCTGAGTGAATGGTGTGTAAGTACAGGGAGAAATTGTATGGGTTTCAGTTAAGTGTTCGGTAGATTCTGTCGTTTTGTGATCGACAGAAGTTTATATAAGTGTTTGGTCAAAGTCAACTGGCAGATGTGTTCGGTTACTGTTGAGCGGTAGATGTAAGCAGTAGATTCTGTCGTTTTGTGATCGGCAGAAGTTTATATAAGTGTTTGGTCAAAGTCAACCAGCAGATGTGTTTGGTTACTGTTGAGCGGTAGAAGTGTACAGTGAATGTGAGCGGTAGAAGTGTACAGTGAATATGAGCGGTGGATGTGATCAACGGTGGATGTGGCTTGGTAGAAGTTGAGCGGTGGATGTGAGCGGTAGAAGTGTACAGTGAATATAAGTGGTGGATGTGATCAGCGGTGGATGTGGCTTGACAGAAGTTGAGCGGTGGATGTTAGCGGTAAAAGTGTACAGTGAATATGAGCGGTGGATGTGATCAGTGGTGGATGTGGCTTGGCAGAAGTTGAGTGGTGGATGTGAGCGGTAGACGTGAACAGGGAAAATTTTGGGCTTGGGCCCTTTTTGCCCTCTGTTCTATTGGCCGATTCCTCTTTCGTTTTTTTATGGTTTTATTTAATTGATTTTTAAATATGTTTCAACAATTTATACTTTGATTCAACGATTTCACGAAAGGATTCACTTGAAAATGTTTAAAAAGAAAAATTTTAACGGGAATTTAAGGGTTAAGTTTAGGGGTCGTTACAGTTATGGTATCAGAGCCCCCGGGTTTTAAAAACGGTTCTGTAGACTGCTCGACTGCACAGCCACTACGCCGACATCCTTCTTCAACTGTAAGTATGTTTAAATGCTTTGTTTAAATTCGATTTCTCAGGATTATTTGTTTAACTTTTATAGGAGTTATAGAAAATGGTTCGAGGTAGAGACGCCAGAGACGATGCCTTAGATAGGCTGACCTATTTGCTGGACCATCAGGCTCAGTATATGGACCGACAAGCTTAATAGATCGAGAACTTAGTGAACCGAGAAAATCAGAGAGCCCGGGATATAGTTGTTTCGGACAACCACAGCATGGAGAGGTTTCAGAAGCTACGGCCTCCAATATTCAACGGACAATCTACGGACCCCTCTATTGCTGAGGAGTGGGTTTGAATGATGGAAGACATGTTGGCATATGCCAAAGTGGACAATGCTGAGAAGGTCGCGTGCGTCATATTCCACCTGGCATTGGATGCCCGATCTTGGTGGAATTCTGTTAAGGCGACGACGGACGTGGCACTGATGAGGTAGGAACGGTTTAAGACCGTGTTCTTTGATAAATATTTCAGCCGTACAGTGAGGGCGGTAAAAAGAGCTTAGTTTACACAGCTGAAGCAGACCAGTACAGTTGCGGAGTATATTAGGAAGTTTGAAGCTTTGTCCCGGTTCGCACCGCGCCTAGTCAGCGATAATGAAGACAAGGTGCAACAGTTTATGGATGGATTAAATCGGGAGATTCGCAAGAACATCATAGTATTTGGCATTCTAGATGTGCCCTACGAGGACATTGCAGCGAGAGCCTTAGAGTTTGAGGCTACAGAATTGACTTGTGTTAAACCTAGAGAGCCTGCTAAAGGCTTCTTTTGCGAGATTCAGCCTCAGGTACGGAATCGAGGCTGGCAACCCAGAGGACAACCACAATAGCAAAGAGGCGTTAAAAGGCCTCTTGAAGGAGGAAATGATCAGGGCAAAGGGAAGCAGGTTCAGGGAGCTACTCAAAAGCCTATTTGTCCTAAGTGCCAGAAGGAACATTTTGGCGAGTGTCAGATGGGTACCGACAGCTGTTATAGATGCGGAGAAGTTGGCCATTATATCATGAACTGCCCGTTATTGGACCGAAATCAGACAGGCAGAAATCAACAGGGCAGAGATCAGCGAAGAGTTATGCCGAGGATCTTCGCATTTATTGAGCCTGGTGACATCGACGACGAGGCTCAGCCATCCGTCATAGCAGGTACTATTTTAGTCATGGGTGTACCAGTATTTTCTTTGATAGACACGGGAGCTACGCACTCATTCATTTCAACTGCTTGCATGGCTAAATTGGGATTAGTGTCTGAGTTAGCAGAATATGAGTATAGAGTGATGCTGCCTTCGGGAGCTCTTATGCAGTCTGATCGTGTCTTCCAAGGCAACGTTGTCTCGGTAGGGATTAATACCCTCTATGCTTGCCTGATAGTTATGAGCATAGAGCGGTACAATCTAATTCTGGGGATGGATTGGCTTTCACGTCACTTTGCCACCATTGACTGTCGATCCGGGTTGGTAACTTTTCGGCCTCCGGATAAGGAAGAGTTATCATATCAGGCATTAAATAGGTTAAGTGGGTAACCTATTTCTTATTCTATGAAGGTTCAAGAGCAGTTTAAGGACGAATGCTCTGTTTATCTGGCTACCGTGATTGGCACTTGGTTGCTCAGCGAGGTAAAACTAGAGGACCTCCCAGTGGTTAAAGAATTCTCTAAGATCTTTCTCAATGATCTTCCCGGATTACCGCCGGACAGAGAGATTGACTTTGTGATTGATGTGTATCCAGGCTCTGCGCTTGTGTCAAAGAATCCTTACAGACTGGCACCTGCTGAATTAAAGGAGCTGAAGTCTCAGTTGGAAGAGTTGTTAAACAAGGAATTCATTCGACCCAGTTTCTCTCCTTGGGGTGCGCCAGTCTTGTTTGTCAAAAAAGAAGGAAGGAACTCTCCGAATGTGAGAGTTGAATAAGCTAACGGTGAAGAATAAGTATCCACTGCCCCGAATTGACGACCTGTTTGATCAACTGCAGGGTGCCCGAGTGTTTTCGAGGATTGACCTACGCTCGGGTTATTATCAGTTGAAGGTCCGAAGAGAGGATGTTCAGAAAACGGCCTTCCGAACAAGGTATGGACATTAAGAATTTCTTGTGATGTCTTTTGGACTTACGAATGCTCCTGCAGCGTTTATGGACTTGATGAACCGTGTGTTTAAGGAGTATTTAAACAAGTTTGTCGTCGTCTTCATTGAGGACATCTTGATCTATTCAAAGAAAAAAGAAGAGCAGGAGGAGCATTTGCGAATTGTTATGAGGATTCTGTGCCAACATCAATTGTATCTGAAGTTCTCTAAGTGCGAGTTTTGGCTTGATCAGATTAGTTTTCTCGGCCATATCATATCTCAGGAGGGAATTTCGGTAGATCCGACAAAGATTGAAGTTGTCTGGGATTGGCCACAGCCTAAAAATATGCGAGAGGTACGCGGATTTCTCGGCTTGGCTAGATATTACAGGAAGTTCATTGAGGGGTTTTCAAAGATAGCAGTCCCTCTATCCCGGTTGACGAGGAAAAATGAGAAGTTTGTATGGTCGCCCGTATGTGAAAAGAGTTTTATGGAGCTAAAACAGAGATTGACTACGGCTCCAGTTCTGACACTACCAGTTGAGGGTGATAAGTTCAGTATTTACTGTGAAGCCTCAAGAGTAAGACTGGGGTGTGTATTGATGCAGGAAGGTAGAGTCATTGTCTATGCTTCTCGGCAGTTGAAGCCATATGAGCAAAACTATCCGACACACGACCTTGAGTTTGCAGCGGTTGTCTTTGCTTTAAAAATCTAGAGACATTATCTGTATGGGCAGCAGTGTGAGGTATTCTCCGATCACAGAAGCTTAAAGTATTTGTTTACGCAGAAAGAACTTAATATGCGACAGCGAAGGTGGTTGAAGTTCGTTAAAGATTATGACTTCGAAATTAAATACCACCCAGGGAAGACAAATAAAGTCGCAGACGCTTTAAGCAGGATGCCTTCTACTAGTCAGCCTTTGCTTGCATCGATGTCGGGGATGCTAAGGTCTGATATCGAGAGGTTTGATGTGGAGATTGTGGCCGAGTTGTCGACTATGCTCACGAACATTTCTCTTAGGCCGACAATAATTGACAGACTCCGAGAAGCTCAGAAGGAAGACTTGGAGTGTAAGAGATATCGATTGAGCGTGGCATCTGAGGACCCGTCCGATTTCAGCTTGTCGGATGATGGTGTATTGAGATTCGGGCAAAGGTGGTACATGCCTGACAATGAAGAGCTGAAGAGAGAAATCTTAACCGAGGCACACTCCTCGGCGTATTCAGTGCATCTGGGGAGCACAAAAATGTACAGAGACCTGAGACAACATTTATGGTGGCCAAACATGAAGAGAGAGATTGCCAGGTATGTGGAAACCTGCCTGGTTTGCCAACAGGTTAAGGCGAAACACCAAAGGCCAGCTGGAACCTTACAACCACTGTCGATTCTGGAGTGGAAATGGGAGCAAATCTCTATGGATTTCATTGTTGGACTCCCAAGAACGACGAAAGGGCAAGATGGCATCTGGGTGATATTGGATCGTTTGACAAAGACGGCCCACTTTCTATTAGTGAAGATGGCCTATTCTATGGATCAGCTCGCCGAGTCGTATGTGCAGGAGATCGTCAGGTTACACGGAGTGCCTATTTCGATTGTCTCTGATAGAGATGCCAGGTTTACTTCAAAGTTCTGGAAGAGTTTACATAAGGCCATGAAAACTCAGTTGAATTTTAGCACGGCGTTTCATCCTCAGACCGACGGACAGACGGAAAGAACGAATCAGATTCTTGAGGATATGCTTAGAGCTTGCGTGCTGGAGTTTCAGGGCTCGTGAAGTTGATATTTGCCCTTGATTGAGTTCTCTTACAACAACAGCTTCCAGGCTACGATTGGCATGGCTCTGTATAAGGCATTGTATGGTCGAAAGTGTAGGTCTCTGCTATACTGGGACGAGGTTGGCGAAGCTAGTATAATTGGCCCAGATATTTTGCCGCAAACAGCGGAGAAGATCGCTGTTATCAGACAACGTATGGAGATAGCACAGAGCCGCCAAAAGAGTTATGCTGTCACCAGACGAGGGAATTACAGTTCAAGGAAGGTGACGAAGTGTACTTGAAGATTTCTCCGTTTAAGGGCGTTATGCGATTCGGAAGAAGGGACAAGTTAAACCTCGTTTTGTGGGGCCCTTTCCCATTTTGAAGACCATCGGGACCATGGCGTACAGGTTACAGCTTCCGGTATCCATGGAAGGTGTTCACAATGTGTTTCACGTGTCCATGCTCATAAAATGCGTGCGTGATCCATCACCAGTTGTTGAAACAAGAGAAATCGAGGTGCAACCAACGCTAACCTACGTGGAAAGGCCGGTACGAATTTTGGAATCCTCTATCAAAGTACTACGCAACAAAGAGAATCCGCTAGTCAAAGTCCTATGGTAGAACCACAATGTGAAGGAAGCTACTTGGGAGAGGCAGCAGGATATGATGTCGAAATATCCTGAACTATTTGTTTAGTCAAAATTTGAAGACAAAATTTAAATAAGGTGGATGGAATGTAACGCCCGATTTTATGAGATTTATTTATTCCAATATAGGTGGCATTTTTGTAAATATGTCAAATTAAGTCCGTGTTGCGAAATAAGAAAATTTGGAGAAAGCCGGATTGTTAGTCAATTAACGGGACAAGGAAGAAAATAATAGAAAATTAAGTGGAGGGGCGAATTGGTAAATTGACAAGCCAAATTTTATTAAAAATCACAAAATCCTTCCTTCCTCAGCACTTCAACGAAACCTTCATTTTCTCTCCTCTCCTCTCGGTGATTCTTCTTCCTCCTCACGCAACCTCTCACTTCCGGCGACGAGGTTCTCCTCCAGCGACGAACCTTCACGTCTTCTTCTCTTTCTACGACCCTAGGTAAGAATCTATAGTTTTGAGACGATAGATTTCGATTTCTAGAGTTTAAACAGTTAGGTTTTCGTTTAGGGTTTTGTTAGAAATGTGAACTAAGGTTGAAAATCGATAGGTTATCGTATTTATGATTCTAATAAGTATATTTACGGTGAATTGTGGGAGTTAGTTGGAATTAATGAGGGTTGTTGAGGTTTTGGGTGGTTTGAGGTTTTAAAAACCCCATTAATGGGGGTTAGGAAGTTCACGAGCACGAGTTGCTCGATGAAATGCCCGAGAGAGGTTGATTAGAGTTTTAGGAAATTTTTTTTAGTTAGGAGTTTCGTAATTTTTGAAGTCTAAATGTTTAGGCTCGGTTTTGACAACGAATGCTATGGATTGACTTAGATGACAAAGCTCGAGACGAGGGGCTCGGTGTGCAACGGACACGAGGTAAGTCTCCGTGACTCGTTTGGCCGATTGGCCTACACCATAAGACTATGTCGATCGAGGAATTAGAGATACTTGATGTGTTGGGTAATTAGGTCGGGTAGTTAGTTAGTTATGTTGTTGAATGTATAAGTTTCCTGTTTGTTGTTCTTTATTTTCGTTATGTCCTTGTACACGTGCACGAAATCATGGTTTTATGAAAAAGCACGAAAAAGGAATTTCCATGCATGTTTTTACAAACAAGAAAAATGATACAAAAGGTAAATGAATGTAATGATAGTCACGTCGGTGGCGGTGGTTCAGACATGGCTGTTAGATGAAGCATGTTTTTTCCCCGGTTAGATACGAGGGGCTATCCAATCGATGGATGTGCCGCTCTTATCTAGCTAGAGTGAAGCCCCGGTGACATAAATGAAATGAATAGCGAAAAGGTAGGATGCATGATTTATAAACTGTACATGCATAGCATTCACGTGCATTCACGTAGACTTATTGAGCCTCTAGCTCACATTTTATTTCTATGGTGTAGGTGACTTCGATATAGGTGAGGACGACGTTCCTCCGCCCAAAGTTTAAGCAGTTTGAAGAAGAATGCTCGCGGGAGTGTGCTGGCGCAGTCGAAGCTTATTTTGACCCGTGGGGACGTAGGTAAATGTTTTGGAGAAATTGATAGATAGGAATATAGGAATTTGTATAGTTAGAAATATTTTTGGATGCTTGGTTTCTGAATAGTTAATATTTGATGTTTGGATGTGTATTTTGGATAGTTCGTGAACATATATGTATATAATGTTCATTTTGATGTTTCTGGAAATGGAGAATGTTATTTTTAATGTTTTTGGAAGTTCTGAGTGAATGGTGTGTAAGTACAGGGGGAAATTGTATGGGTTTCGGTTAAGTGTTTGGTAGATTCTATCGTTTTGTGATCAACAGAAGTTTATATAAGTTTTTGGTCAAAGTCAACCGGCAGATGTGTTCGGTTACTGTTGAGCGGTAGAAGTGTACAGTGAATATGAGCGGTGGATGTGATCAGCGGTGGATGTGAGCGGTAGAAGTGTACAGTGAATATGAGCGGTGGATGTGATCAGCGGTGGATGTGATCAGCGGTGGATGTGATCAGCGGTGGATGTGAGCGGTAGAAGTGTACAGTGAATATGAGCGGTGGATGTGAGCGGTAGAAGTGTACAGTGAATATGAGCGGTGGATGTGATCAGCGGTGGATGTGGCTTGGCAGAAGTTGAGCGGTGGATGTGAGCGGTAGAAGTGTACAGTGAATATGAGCGGTGGATGTGATCAGCGGTGGATGTGGCTTGGCAGAAGTTGAGCGGTGGATGTGATCAGCGGTGGATGTGAGCGGTAGAAGTGTACAGTGAATATGAGCGGTGGATGTGATCAGCGGTGGATGTGGCTTGGCAGAAGTTGAGCGGTGGATGTGAGCGGTAGAAGTGTACAGTGAATATGAGCGGTGGATGTGAGCGGTAGAAGTGTACAGTGAATATGAGCGGTGGATGTGGCTTGGCAGAAGTTGAGCGGTGGATGTGATCAGCGGTGGATGTGGCTTGGCAGAAGTTGAGCGGTGGATGTGGCTTGGCAGAAGTTGAGCGGTGGATGTGAGCGGTAGAAGTGTACAGTGAATATGAGCGGTGGATGTGATCAGCGGTGGATGTGATCAGCGGTGGATGTGAGCGGTAGAAGTGTACAGTGAATATGAGCGGTGGATGTGAGCGGTAGAAGTGTACAGTGAATATGAGCGGTGGATGTGGCTTGGCAGAAGTTGAGCGGTGGATGTGAGCGGTAGAAGTGTACAGTGAATATGAGCGGTGGATGTGAGCGGTAGAAGTGTACAGTGAATATGAGCGGTGGATGTGAGCGGTAGAAGTGTACAGTGAATATGAGCGGTGGATGTGAGCGGTAGAAGTGTACAGTGAATATGAGCGGTGGATGTGATCAGCGGTGGATGTGATCAGCGGTGGATGTGAGCGGTAGAAGTGTACAGTGAATATGAGCGGTGGATGTGATCAGCGGTGGATGTGAGCGGTAGAAGTGTACAGTGAATATGAGCGGTGGATGTGATCAGCGGTGGATGTGATCAGCGGTGGATGTGGCTTGGCAGAAGTTGAGCGGTGGATGTGATCAGCGGTGGATGTGGCTTGGCAGAAGTTGAGCGGTGGATGTGATCAGCGGTGGATGTGGCTTGGCAGAAGTTGAGCGGTGGATGTGATCAGCGGTGGATGTGGCTTGGCAGAAGTTGAGCGGTGGATGTGATCAGCGGTGGATGTGATCAGCGGTGGATGTGATCAGCGGTGGATGTGATCAGCGGTGGATGTGAGCGGTAGAAGTGTACAGTGAATATGAGCGGTGGATGTGGCTTGGCAGAAGTTGAGCGGTGGATGTGATCAGCGGTGGATGTGATCAGCGGTGGATGTGGCTTGGCAGAAGTTGAGCGGTGGATGTGATCAGCGGTGGATGTGATCAGCGGTGGATGTGAGCGGTAGAAGTGTACAGTGAATATGAGCGGTGGATGTGGCTTGGCAGAAGTTGAGCGGTGGATGTGATCAGCGGTGGATGTGATCAGCGGTGGATGTGAGCGGTAGAAGTGTACAGTGAATATGAGCGGTGGATGTGGCTTGGCAGAAGTTGAGCGGTGGATGTGAGCGGTAGAAGTGTACAGTGAATATGAGCGGTGGATGTGATCAGCGGTGGATGTGAGCGGTAGAAGTGTACAGTGAATATGAGCGGTGGATGTGGCTTGGCAGAAGTTGAGCGGTGGATGTGAGCGGTAGAAGTGTACAGTGAATATGAGCGGTGGATGTGATCAGCGGTGGATGTGATCAGCGGTGGATGTGGCTTGGCAGAAGTTGAGCGGTGGATGTGATCAGCGGTGGATGTGATCAGCGGTGGATGTGATCAGCGGTGGATGTGATCAGCGGTGGATGTGGCTTGGCAGAAGTTGAGCGGTGGATGTGGCTTGGCAGAAGTTGAGCGGTGGATGTGATCAGCGGTGGATGTGGCTTGGCAGAAGTTGAGCGGTGGATGTGAGCGGTAGAAGTGAACAGTGGAGGTGAGCGGTAGACGTGAACAGGGAAAATTTTGGGTTTGGGCCTTTTTTGCCCTCTGTTCTATTGGCAGATTCCTCTTTTGTTTTTTTTATGGTTTTATTTAATTGATTTTTAAATATTTTTCAACAATTTATACTTTGATTTAACGAAAGGATTCACTTGAAAATATTTAAAAAGAAAAATTTTAACGCGAATTTAAGGGTTAAGTTTAGGGGTCGTTACAGTACTTTTCTAAATTAGGATAAATGTAAAAATAATAATAAATAAATTTCTATGGCGTAGACTTATGGCCAATAGTAGAGAAATTAGAAATGAACGGGATGATGTAATTGATCGGATGATGGAACAACTGTCGCAAGCAGCTAATGGAACATCCCATGCAGCTACAACAGTAACCTAAGCAATAAATATACAAGCTCAGATTCCTAACAGGCCTCGACATGCTGACAGTGACTTCGACAAATTTCAAAGATTGGATCCTCCAATTTTTAATGAAAATTTGGCTGATATGGCAGCCGCAGATAATTGGATTAAGACTATCAAAGAGAATTTTGAGCATGACAAGATTTCTGAGGTATACAAGCTCAGATTCCTAATATCTCTTGATTTTTTTTGTTTTATCATTCTTGATTAAGCTTTTAGCTACTTCCTCGTAGAATTCACCGCCCGAAATCGTTTTGCAACTGACCACTTAATAGTGCACAATTTGGGCGTAATCAATGAGCCTTATTTATATTTATTAATATTATTCTTATCATCATATTTATTATTAGTAGTATTATAGTATTGTTACATCATTGTCCAAAAAAAAAAAAAGAAAAAAAAAAGTTGTTGTCATTCATTATTATTATTATTATTATTATTAGTATCATGGCTCTCATTTCATTTGTGTAAGTTCTTTATTTGAACTTGATAAAATCCGGATAGCTGGGTTTGTGGTATGAATGGCAGATTGTTCTATGTAGTTGAATTGCCTATCTTTGCATCAATATTTGTCTAACTGCTTGTCCTGAATATTTATCTTCTCATTTGAGCGTTAACTGTGCAAAATTTTTTCGGATCCATGAGTGAACACCCTAAAACCTTCATAAACGAAAATTCTCTTACATCCCTGAGGAAATGAGTCGAGACTTTTACTTGGTTGATTTTTTGAAGCCGAATGTGTTATGGGTTTGCGGTAAGAAAGTTACGGTTTAGAGCGCGCACACACACACAAACTTGGCAATAATGACTTAAATAATTTTGATAGCATTTGTTAATTCTTACTAACTCTCTTGATTGAAATGCGATGGTGACGTTGCAGTGATTTTAATGACGTGATTTTTTTTTTCGCTTGAATTGCCAAAGACTAGCAATAAGCTGGTTGGGGATTGTGATAAATGTATGAAAATGTAATTCATTTAAGCCTAATTGTGTATATTTATTAAAATTATTTAAATTATAAATGAAGTTTTTTCATAATTTTGATTGAATATTATTTGGAGTGGAAATATTTTATTTTATTTTATTTGCTTTTAATAAAATTTTATTTTTTTTATTTTCTTTCAAGACTTTTGGAAAAGAATGAGACTTGTATTTAATTGATTTCCTCTCTATGTCACAGAGCTCACGACAATCATAACTCAAGAGGGAACCAAATCGCATGACACGTGTCGAAACCAGGATTCAATCAGCAGCTCCTTGTCCAATTCTCTTACATGAACGCCAACAAGTCCAATTCAAAGACCCATTTCATTCAGCGTGTGAATAGAATTTCAAATTACAATGACAAGTGGCAAAATTTTCTTTCTTTGGGTGCAAATTATATGAAGCCAAGTGTCTCTTATGACTGAGTCTAAAATGAATTGTTCTCCAAGCTTGCTTCGGATTCTACACCATATTTTATTCTGAAAATCTCCACAAATCAATGCTCCAATCTCCAAAAATTAGCTCGAGAATCCAATCAAGAATATTTCCTTCTTTATTTTAGGATATTTTATGCACTATAAATAAACCGAAATAGGGCTCTAGAAAAGAATTCAAATTCCTTAGTTTTTCATTTATTATCATATTTTTTCTATAGAAATTGTGATGATAATGTGTGTTTTAAACTAAAAATATTGGCGTGCTTAGAGATGAAATTATTTGTTTAGCAATTCAATGAAGGTTTGGTTATTTTGTTCTTCAATGTTTAAATATTAGAGTGATCTTTATTATTCCACATTCATCTTTGTGTGTTAATTTTATATAATTTCAGTCATGCTTTTTTTACGTAATTCTACACACAAATCTATCACATTATTTTATTAGTAATCTGTTACTGTATTATAAGCTCACGAACATAATGTCGATTTTGGATTTCTAATAATATTAATCGTATTGTTCTTTAAGTTAAATTTAAATCACTCGAATACACATTTTACACCAAAATCAAACCTGAAATTGATGTGATTAAACAACTAATGGATTTTCGAACCCCCGCTACCCATTTTGTTATTAAATTTTCCACAGAAAAATAATATATTTTAAATTGCTTCATTTTAATCACAAAATTCACTTTTTATTTATTTTTGCTTTAACATACGCTTGCTTTATTTTGATTTATCATTCTTGATTAAGCTTTTAGCTACCTCCTCGTGGAATCGACCGTCCGAAACTGTGCTACAACTGACCGCTTAGTACTACACAATTTGGCTGTAATCAATGAGCACTATATTATATTCATTAATATTATTCTTATCATCGTATTTATTATTAGTAGTATTATAGTATTGCTACATCATTGTCCAAAAAAAAGAAAGAAAAAAAAAAGTTGTTGTCATTTAGTATTATTACTATTATTATTAGTATCATGGCTCTCATTTCATTTGTGTAAGTTCCTTATTTGATATTGATGAAATCCGTATAGCTGGATTTGTGGTATGAATGGTGGATTGTTCTATGTAGTTGAATTGCCTTTCTTTGCATCAATATTTGTCTAACTGCTTGTCCTAAATATTTATCTTCTCATTTAAGTGTTAACTGTGCAAAATGTTTCTGTCTCCATGAGTGAACACCCTAAAATCTTCATAAAGTGAAATTCTCTTACGTCCATGAGGAAATGAGTCGAGACTTTTACTTGGTTGATTTTTGGAAGCCGAATGTGTTATGGGTTTGTGGTAAGAAGGTTACGGTTTAGAGCGGTGCACACGCAAACATGGCGGTAATGACTTAAATAATTTTGATAGCATTTGTTAATTCTTATTAAGTCTCTTGATTGAAATGCGATGGTGACGTTACAGTGATTTTAATGACATAATTATTTTTTTTCGCTTGAATTGCCAGAGACTAGCAATAAGCTGGTTGGGGATTGTAATAAATACATGAAAATGTAATTAATTTATGCCTAATTATGTATATTTATTAAAATTATTTAAATTCTAAATGAATTTTTTCATAATTTTGATTGATTATTATTTGGAGTGGAAATAGTTTATTTTAATTTATTTGGTTTTAATAAAATATTATTTTTTTTGTTTTCTTTCAAGGCTTCTTGAAAAGAATGAGACTTGTATTTAATTGATTTCCTCTCTATGTCACAAAGCTCCTGGCAATCATAACTCAAGAGGGAACCAAACTGCATGCCACGTGTCGAAACCAGGTTTCAATCAGCAGCTCATTGTTCAATTCTCTCACGTGAACACCAACAAGTCCAATTCAAAGACTCATTTCATTCAGCGTGTGAATAGAATTTCAAATTACAATGACACGTTGCAAAGTTTTCTTTTTCTAGGCGCAAATGATATGAAGCCACGTGTCACTTATGACTAAGTTTGAAATGAATTGTTCTCCAAGCTTGCTCCGGATTCTACACCAAATTTTAATCCAAAAATCTCCACAAATTAGTGCTCAATTCTCCAAAAATTAGCTTGAGAATCCAATAAAAAATATTTCTTTTTTTATTTTAGGATATTTTATGCACTATAAATAGGGCTCCAGAAAATAAAATTTAAATTCCTTAGTTTTTCACTTATTATCATATTTTCTCTATAGAACTTGTGATGATACTGTGTGTTTTAGGCTAAAAACATTGACAAAATTAGAGATGAAATTATTTGTTTAGCAATTCAATGAAGGTTTGGTTATTTTTTTCTTCAATGTTTAAATATTAGAGTGATCTTTATTATTCTATATTCATCTTTGTGGGTTAATTTTATATAATTTCAGTCATGCTTTCTTTACGTAATTTTGCACACAAATCTATCATATTATTTTATTAGTAATCTTTTACTGTATTATAAGCTCACGAGCATAGTGTCGATTTTGGATTTCAAATAATAATGCTCGTATTGTTCTTTAAGTTAAATTTAAATCACTCGAATACATATTTTATCTCAAAATCAAACCTGAAATTGATACGATTAAACAACTAATGGATTCTTGAACCCCCGCTACCCATTTTGTTATTGAATTTTCCACAAAAAAATAATATATTTTAAATTGCTTCATTTTAATCACAAAATTCACTTTTTATTTATTTTTGCTTGAACATATCTCTTGCTTTTTTTTGGTTTATCGTTCTTGATTAAGCTTTTAACTACCTCCTAGTGGAATCAACCGCTCGAAACCGTGTTGCAACTGACCGCTTAGTAGTGCACAATTTGGGCGTAATCAGCCCCTCATATTGCTGGTAACGTGATTATGAAAGTGAAAATATTCGTCTAAGGATTAAGAGCAGAGATACTCAAGGACATCCATCTTGTTACCTCCAAGAACTCTCCGTTTGCATTTGTGGTAGAGAAAACACTATGTGCAGAGCAAGGAGAGAAGGATGTCATCAAGGCTCAGGAGTGTTGAAGAAGATATAACCATGCAACTCAAACTGCAAGAAATAAAGCTCCGCAACAATAATGGATTGGATCTAAGCGACCTATGATCAGTACACCTGCTGAAGGACCTTCCAAGTATCTAAGCGTCGAGTGTCGCATTCAGGTCAATACTTGTTTTAAGTGCGGTCAACATAGACATTTTATCAAGGACTGCCCCAAAAATAGCCAGAATCAACCAATAGCAGTCGCTTGAGTTTTCACCACGATCAAGGAGGAAGCTGAAAATAATATAGATGTAATAACATGTGTGCTTCTAATTTCTGAAGTACCTTCTTTGATATTAATTGATTATGGGATAACCCAATCTTTTATATCCCTTATGTGTTTAAAGAAATTAAATAAGACAATAGAACCATTAGAACATAAATTGGGAGTAGCCACACAGTCAGGTACAGTAATGTCTGCCAACTGTATTATTCGAGAATGTAAGGTTCATATTGGAGACAGAAAATTGGAAGTAGACTTGACAATCTATGCAAGATTACGACGTAATTCTCGGCATGGACTGGTTATCCAGACACTATGCAACTATAGACTGTCGCAAGAAGATTGTAAGATTTTAATTGCCTAAAGAAGAACCATTCTTATTTCATGGCGATAATAAAGGTTTGAGAATTTCAGTTATATCATCCTTACATGCACAAAGGTTATTGAACTCTAGATGTTTTAGATTCTTGGCAAGCGTTGTGTGCACTCAAACCGAGGAAGCAACGACCTTAGATAAAGTGATGATAGTTCGTGAATATCCAGATATCTTTCCAAATGATTTAACAAGTTTGCCACCAGTTAGAGATGTAGAATTCAACATTGATATTCTACTTGGAACGACACAAATCTCTAAAGTGTCATACAGAATGGCACCAATTGAATTAAAGGAGCTGAAGGTACAACTCGTAGAGTTGCTAGAAAAAGGATTCATTTGACAGAGCTTTTCACCATAGGGAGCTCTAGTGTTATTCGTAAAGAAGAAGGATGGATCTAAGAGGATGTGCATCGATTATCGGGAACTGAATAAAGTCACCATTAAGAACAAGTACCCACTCCCAAGAATTGACAATTTGTTTGATCAATTAAAAGGTGCTGATGTCTTCTTAAAAATAGATCTTAGATCTGACTACCATCAGCTAAGAATCAATGATGATAATATATCCAAGACGACATTTTGGACAAGATACGGCCACTATGAGTTTTGAGTAATGCCCCGGCCGCCTTTATGGTTTTAATGAATCGAATATTCAAGAAATTCTTAGATGAATTTGTGATTATTTTCATCGACGGTATTCTCATCTATTCAAAGAGTAAGGAAGAACATGAAAGGCATCTACGAATTGTTTTATCGATTATGAGACGCGAAAAGTTATATGTGAAGTTTTCCAAATGCGAATTATGGATGGAAGAAGTAGCATTTCTCGGCCACGTAATTTCAAAGGAGGGTGTATTGGTAGACCCAGGAAAAATTGAAGCAATCAGTAAATGGCCACAACCCATAAATGTAGCGGAAGTACAAAGCTTCCTTGGTCTTGCGGGCTATTACAGTAGATTTGTGGAAGGATTCTCGAAACTAGCCACACCGCTCCCAGACTCACTAGAAAGGGTACTAAGTATTTATGGACTGAAGAATGCAAACAAAACTTCCAAAAATTGAAGGAAATATTGATTTCAACACCAATACTCACTATACCATCAGAAACAAGAAAATTTGTGGTCTATAGTGATGCCTCAAAGTATGGACTCGGATGTGTACTTATGCAAGAAGAAAAAGTTGTAACCTATGCCTCCAGACAGTTGAAAGATCATGAGAAGAATTACCCGACTTATGATTTTGAGCTTGAAACAGTAATATATGCTCTTAAAATTTGGAGATACTATATGTATGGAGAAAGATGTGAGATTTACATCGATCATAAGAGCCTGAAATATTTTCTAATGCAAAAGGACTTGAATATGAGACAACGCAGATGGTTGGAGTTAGTAAAGGATTATTATTAACAAATTATATATCACCCTGGAAAGGTAAACGTGGTGGCTGACGCCTTAAGTAGAAGAGCCTCTTCAAGTATTTCAGCACCAAGGTTAATTCAGAAAAAGTTAGTCGAAGAGATGCATAAATTTGACATTAAGATAGTACCTTCTGGATTGATTGAGAGATTATCTGTGAAGACGCTACAACTAAGCTTATTCAAGCAAACTAAGAACAAGCAACATGATTGTGATAGCCCCCTACCCGATCGGGGTCCGAGAGCCATCACTCTGGACATTTAACAAAAAACGGGACATTTTTTTTTCATAAACGGATTAAGCTTTTGTAAACAACAAACCCTTAAAACTTTACAGAGAAAGAAAACCTTCTCTGGATTTAAAAGCAAAAGGGGAAACAGTTAAATCGGATTGCAGAATAAATGACAGAAGGAAATGCAGGAAGGCTGGAAGCAGGGAGAAATGAAAACAGTTCTAGAATTCTCACTAAGACTTGACTTCAACTTAAATAGGGTTCTAGCAGATAATGAGAGAATTGGAACACCAGAATTTGAATGATGAAAATATACAGACATAGATGAACGACTTGACATGCAGTGGAAAACCTAATAAAAATGGAAAACAAAACTGGAAGTTATACCGGAAGAAAGGCTACAGTGAATGACGGGGTCGGGGGATGTAGGGCAAAAGAAGTAAATAAACTGGGCGGAAGACGTAAATTACTAAGCAGAATTGGGCTGTTCACCGGCAGAGGTGAACTACAGGCAGAAGATCACTGTTCACCGGTAGAGGTGAACTACAGGCAGAAGATCACTGTTCACCGGTAGAGGTGAACTACAGGCAGAAGATCACTGTTCACCGGTAGAGGTGAACTACAGGCAGAAGATCACTGTTCACCGGTAGAGGTGAACTACAGGCAGAAGATCACTGTTCACCGGTAGAGGTGAACTACAGGCAGAAGATCACTGTTCACCGGTAGAGGTGAACTACAGGCAGAAGATCACTGTTCACCGGTAGAGGTGAACTACAGGCAGAAGATCACTGTTCACCGGTAGAGGTGAACTACAGGCAGAAGATCACTGTTCACCGGTAGAGGTGAACTACAGGCAGAAGATCACTGTTCACCGGTAGAGGTGAACTACAGGCAGAAGATCACTGTTCACCGGTAGAGGTGAACTACAGGCAGAAGATCACTGTTCACCGGTAGAGGTGAACTACAGGCAGAAGATCACTGTTCACCGGTAGAGGTGAACTACAGGCAGAAGATCACTGTTCACCGGTAGAGGTGAACTACAGGCAGAAGATCACTGTTCACCGGTAGAGGTGAACTACAGGCAGAAGATCACTGTTCACCGGTAGAGGTGAACTACAGGCAGAAGATCACTGTTCACCGGTAGAGGTGAACTACAGGCAGAAGATCACTGTTCACCGGTAGAGGTGAACTACAGGCAGAAGATCACTGTTCACCGGTAGAGGTGAACTACAGGCAGAAGATCACTGTTCACCGGTAGAGGTGAACTACAGGCAGAAGATCACTGTTCACCGGTAGAGGTGAACTACAGGCAGAAGATCACTGTTCACCGGTAGAGGTGAACTACAGGCAGAAGATCACTGTTCACCGGTAGAGGTGAACTACAGGCAGAAGATCACTGTTCACCGGTAGAGGTGAACTACAGGCAGAAGATCACTGTTCACCGGTAGAGGTGAACTACAGGCAGAAGATCACTGTTCACCGGTAGAGGTGAACTACAGGCAGAAGATCACTGTTCACCGGTAGAGGTGAACTACAGGCAGAAGATCACTGTTCACCGGTAGAGGTGAACTACAGGCAGGGAGTTCACCTATGAGTCTAAAACTCAGTAAGAACATATAAAAACAAATGCAGTGATGCATATGCTATGCATGAACTTTTCAGAAATACAGTGACATGTCAGAACATTACGTTTCACTGGCAGAGGGGTATAAGTTGGGCTTATAGGGGAACTGGCAAGTGCACGACAGGCACATAACAGATTTACAGAACAGAAACAGTAGGCCAGTTCCCGTCCTGCACTTAACCAATACATTACAATCAGATTTTATCTTTCTTAACTTCAATCCGTGTACAGAAAATAGTTTTGCATGAACTTTTGGGAAAATCGTGTATGCATAGACATTCACAGTGCTTAAGATTAAAACAGAAGCCAACAGGAACAACAAAATAGAACCTAAAGAGAAAAACAGACAACTTAGAATATAACTCCAACTTATCTACCCGAAACCTCCCGACAGAAGTAAAATCCTAGAGTCTCCGTGATGTAGGGCCTTAAGGGCCAACCTACGGATATAAACTTACCTGTTTGCTGTAGAGTTGAGAGTCTTGAACGTGTTGCCTCGGTGATGCACGAACCTATGACGTGCATGAAAAAGGAAATCAACAAGCTGCAAATGCTAACTAATAACTTAGTAGAATATACAGCAAACTCCATTCCAACCTTTAGAAAACAGACTAACGTGTTTTCATCCAAAAACAATGAGTTTTCTCAAAATATCGTAACCTTAAACTTCCACAAAACTCACATTTTAACTTATCCAAACTCGTTAACTTTAGCAGATGATTACCTTCGCTGGAGAAAACAGAAGAAATGAGGTCTTTTGGAAAGGTTGCAATTGCCTGGAGGAGAGAAAACAGATAGCAGTGGAAAGAAGCAGATGAGAAATGAGGGTTTCACGTAGGAGGGAAGAGAAAAGAACATGGCTTCTTCAACAAGTTACCAAGTGTCAAGCACTCATTAGTTCCCTCCCACCAACCTTAATTGTTTTCCTAATTTGCCCCTTCCATTGGTTTCCAACTAATTTGTTAATTAGTTAATCAATTCGGTTTTTCCCATTAAACACTCCGATAAATTTATTAAAACATTCATTATATTAATGTAATCATTTATCCCGCTAAATGAATTCCGAGAATATATACATGGCAAAATGCCGGGTGTTACAATGATGATATTTTCTTAAGAAAGATAAAAGATCAATAGAAAGATGGGAAGACATCAAAATTTTCTATGTCAGAAAATAGAGTTATAAAATTTAAGAAAAGATGGTGTATACCTGATGATATTGAATTGAAAGTAGTTATATTAAAAGAAGCACACTCAAGTCCATACTCGGTGTAACCAAAATGTATCAAGATTTGAAGCAACATTATTGGTAGTGAGGATTGAAATTGGACGTTGTAACACCCCTAATACTGTACCCGTATTTCCCATATAAATTTTTCATTTCTATTTTACATTTTTAAAATAAAACTTTAAAACCTAACGTTAAAGCGGAATTGAAATCGAAGCCGAAACCGGAATCGAAATCGAAGTTCGTTTGGTAAATCGTTTCAAATATAAACTAAAACTATTAATAAATAAAACTTAAAACATTTAAATATTTAATAAAAACTAAAGGAGGGGCAGAATCGGAAATGGGGCTGCCAAAAGGAGGCAGCGATCGATCTCTGTAAAATACAGAGATCGATCGTTGCTGCTTGCTTGCATGCAAGCGATCGATTTCTGCTGAAAAGCAGAAATCGATCGCTGCATGCTTGCATGCAGCAAGCTTTCGATTTCTGCTTTTCAGCAGAAATCGATCGCTGCATGCTATGCAGCGATCCTCCTTCAAACACTCCAGCACTTCAACGCACTTCACCATTCTTTCATGCTTACACTTCAACGATTTGCTCTCTGGAATCCGATTTCCAGAGAGCAAAACTTACACTTCTTCACGCCAACAATTACCATAATTTACCACCTAAATCAAATCAATTAAACTAAAACGTATTCTAAGTTCAATCGACTCGAGTCAGGCTTTGCGAAATCCGACTGCGTGGATAGCTCTAAAAACCGAGCTATCCGTAACAACCCACAAACAATTCATAACACTTAATTTAAACAACCAAACAATTCCAGAATTTCTATAACGTTTAAATAGCTGTTCTAAACCAAAACATTTTATAACGTTCATCAAACAGTTTAAACCAAAACGTTTTACATACAATTACCAAAATGTTATCTAATCCCTATCCAGATCCAAACAACCTAAATATTCTATACAGTTATCAGATCACACATCCCAAAATAACCCCAGAGTCCATACATACATCCCCACGGGTCATATCGCGCCTCGACTACTCAGCGCACTCCCACGGCCATCATCCATCAACTGTCCCGACATCAGGAGGAGGAACGTCGTCCTCACCTGGATCTACGTCACCTAGCAGATTACCTACACCATACAGACACATATGAGATATTGAAATCTCAGTAAGCTACGTAAATGCAGATGCATGCGTGCGTATGCCATTCATAAAACGTGCAGATTACAGATTCATATTCAGATACATTTTCATTCTTTTCATTACGTCACAGACAGATTGTTACCGAGATATCAGCCCTCTAAATGGAAAGGATACATCCCGCGGTCGGACTACCACTTTCGATTTAGAGGAGGGGGGTACATGCTCACAAACCCTACAGCCATGCCTGAGCCCCACCTCGCGTAACCAGATACAGATACAGATACAGATTACGTACATTAATTACAGTGGTTCATTTCTTTCCTTAAAACACGTGCGGAAATCCATTTTCTATGACATTTGAAATACGTGATGCATGAACAGTTAATCAGCGGAAAGTAAACAAACAGCATACATATCAACAAGACAATACAACATAACCTATAAACAACCAACCTAACTACCCAACCTAAACAACGTAAACCAAGGAATCCTCAAGGATCCTTGATACAACGACGAGTATGGTGTAGACCTTTCGGTCAAGCAACTCACGAGAACTTACCTTGAGCGCGCTGGATCTCAAGCTTCGTCCACTGGAGTCGTGTGTCTGAGGAAAACACGATATCCACCGTTAAAACCAATTTGAATTATAAACGTTCAAATTATAAAATCCTCAACTAATGAATTTCCTAAATTCCAACTTAGCTAATTAAAGCATTTAGAACGTCAATTAAGGCTCGATAATCCGAAATCTCACTTAACGAGTTTTTCTCAAAAACCCAGAAATTTACCAATTTTTAACTTTTTCACAAATTGATTTTTCTTCGTCCAATAACGTCAAATACGTTCAATACACACTTAATCACGGCTAACCTATTAATTACGAGCCCTAATTCGACATTTTTATCGAAACCCTAATCGAAACCCTAACATTAAATCGACCTAAAACTTGGAATTTAACGCTCAAAGACCGAAGCTACTTACCGAGGGTAGCGAGAGGATGAGAAACCGTGAAGGAAACGGGTCGATCGGAGGTCGGACGGAGTTCGAGTTGTCGAATGTCGCCGGCGGCCGAGAGAGAAGGAAGCTCTCTGTTCTTGGCGCGGGCAGAGGAGAAAAGAGAGAAGTGAGGGAAGAGAGAAAATTTAGGTTATTTAATAATTTGATTTGGCAAATTACCAAATTGCCCTTAGCTCTTATTTCTATTTTGTTTCGTCCTTCGGTTCGTTAATCGTCCAACTATTCGGATTCTCGAAAGTTTCATATTTTGCCAATAACTTTTATTCATTGCCAGGGATTTATTAGAACTGTCCGTTCGTGATTCGGACCTCGTTTTCTATTTTTACGAGAACGTCTTTTACACTACAAAAGGTGTATTTACTCGGAATATAGTGTTTGATCTCCGAAAATTCCCATAAATTCCTTAAAATTCTTATTATTCGTTAGAATCGTAATGACGCTTTCTTTTTGTAAAACGGACCTGATTTGACATATTTACCAAAAATGCCACTATATAATAAAATACGAATATAATATAATATATCCAAAAACCCGTACAAGCCGGATATTACAGACGTAGCCAAATTTTTTGAAAGTTGTCTTACATGTCAATAAGTCAAAGCGGAGCATCAACGATCTTCTAACATTTTACAACCACTATTTGTACCTCAGTGGAAATGGGAACATATCACAATGGATTTCGTTGTTGGACTTCTAAGGTCAATAAAAAATTATGACTATATTTGGGTGATAGTTGATAGGCTCACAAAATCGACGCATTTCTTTCCTGAAAGGACTACCTTCAATTTGGATTAATATGCCCAAATATATATTATGGACATCATCAGATTACACGGTACGCCTATCTCTATAGTTTCAGATCTAGGTACTCGTTTCATGTCAAAGTTCTGGAAGAGTTTGCAAAAAGAAATGGGCACTCAGTTAAATTTTAGTATAGCTTTCCACAATCAAACAGATGGACAGTCAGAAAGAAAGATTCAAACATTGGAGGACATGTTGAGAACTTGTGCAATCGACTTTCCAAGGAATTGGTGTAAGAACTTGCCACTAGTAGTGTAACACCCGGCATTTTAGCCATGTAATTATTCCTTGAACAATTAAATGGGATATACATATATTGGCCATTAATGAAGTGCGTATTTCATTGGAGTTTTGTGATACCCCAAGTGGATGTCTAGAGAAAACGGATCGGTGAATTTTGTAACGACCCGGGAGGATCGTCACATAATCCGTATCTTTCTTAATCATTTAATCCTTATTACTCACACATGATTCATTATTAGCAATGTATTTCTTTTTTCTTAACATAATTTAACTCAAGATGTCATATGCGATTCGCTAAGCCTCAATCGGCAAAGGAAAACATTACATATCTGCCGGCAGGCAGTACAATGTGTATCGGCTAGTGAAGGGAAAACTTTAAGTTATAGACTGCATCTACCGATAGAAGAATGAACCACATCTACCGGTCAGTAGACGACAAAACCGTGTCTATACCATCCGATGGAGAAGCTCTCTACATCATCCGATGAAATAAGGGTACATCATCCGGTGGTCATGTGCATCTCACGAGAATAATTAAAACATGACCTGGTCACTAAACGACAAATAACATTCTCATCATCCGGTGACTTATTACACTACATCTGCTGATCACTAGACGACAAAATAACACTCTCATCATCCGATGGCTTAAACACTCTACATCTGTCGATCGCTAGACGACAAAATAACACTTTCATCATCCGATGGCTTAAACACTCTAGATCTGCCGATCGCTAGACGACAAAATAACACTTTCATCATCCGATGGCTTAAACACTCTACATCTGCTGATCGCTAGACGACAAAATAACACTTTCATCATCCGATGGCTTAAACACTCTACATCTGCCGATCGCTAGACAACAAAATAACACTTTCAACATCCGATGGCTTAAACACTCTACATCTGCCGATCGCTAGACGACAAAATAACACTTTCATCATCTGATGGCTTAGACACTACATCTGCCGATCGCTAGACGACAAAATAGCACTTTCATCATCCGATGGCTTAGACACTACATCTCACCCGAATCTTAACTTAGTAACTATAAACCTCAAGGAGTAAAAATCATAAACTCATCTAAAATACGCATAGCGGAAGACTCAAGCAAAACAAACCATTCATTAATCCTTAAAATCGTATTCAGACTCTAAAGACAAGCCCTTCAAATCCAAATCTCATTGTTATAAGAAATTCTGTTCTATTTAGTCATCTGTTCATCGTAAACTTTTCTGACTTACTATGAGCATAACCAAGGAACTTAATCGCCTATCCAGCCTTCACTGTCACACTGAGCATCCTCCAGCAACCAAGCTTAGACATCCTCATTAACCTTGAGTTCCTCACCTGAAAACTCGTCACCTACATCATAAGGTTTAAACTATAAGCCTAATGCTTAGTAAGGAATCCAACGCTAACATGGATGCATGAATGTATAGTTTGGGAAAATCACATGCTCATAAGTCTTTTTCTTGTTCATATCTTTGCTTGAAATCATCATTCATAGTCATAGATCATATTCATCATTCATAGTCATTGGTCATATTCATCATTCATAGTCATTGATCATATTCATCATTCATAGTCATTGATCATATTCATCATTCATAGTCATTGACCATATTCATCATTCATATAAGTTGTGTGGATTAAGAGAGGATTTGTGCCGGTAAAGGGGGTTCGACTGTGAGTTTGATCTTGTTCCCTACTGCGGGTCGTATTCATATGTCCCTCTTTGGACTGTGACATACGCCGAACCGCCCCCAACCCTCACTTAGTCCACGTTGCATAAATTTTATATATATATACATATATACATACATATTCTGTTCATGGAAAACATGCATTAAAACATTTTCTTATGCTTGAGAAACATTCATGATGCATTAACATGAGAACTTTTAACTCATCAAACAATGACAAGGATCATACCAGAGCAGATAACTTCACATTCACTAGCAGGTCATCAAATAGTATAACTCACAACATACATAAATCCTTCAACTGCAAACAAGCTCATTATCATAAGGTAAACATTAGACATCTAAACAACCTAGTACTCCCACGATGTAGGGCTCTATTAGCCGAAAATCTTAATACATTCACTTACCTGGTTTCCTTAGCACTTTGAGCTTCTTTCTCCTCAAACTTCTTCACCTAAAACATTTACATTGCAGTAGTTAAAACAAAATCCTAATAGTTCTAATCTCAAGTTATCCTAAGATTTAATAGCTAAAGTTATTCCCGAATCCTTAGTCTAATACTCTGTGCAGTTTGAAATCCAAAACCTAAACAGACTGATTCGATTATCGATAACTCAGAGGTGGTTGTTCTAAATGTCCAGAATCGATTTGATAAAAGCATTCCCACACTCAGATTTCAAATGTTCTTATTATTATTCGGCCATTAGAAAATCCAAAACTCCAATGCCGAGTAGAAAACAGGGCTAACAAGCTAACAGATAGCTACATACTCTATTGCATACCTCGGGCACAGAGTAGTCGAGTGGTGGCAGAGAAACCGATCGTCGAAGAGAGTATGCTGAAAGCAGAGAGCAAGAGCTTGGAAGAGAAGAAATCGCCGAAAAGAAAGGTGTCGGCTACAGTGGTTCAAGTGAGGTTTAAAACATTTCCTTTTTCTTTATATATTGGTCATCACCCTCCATTATTACAACTTTGCCACTCAACCTAGCTTAAATCCACATAAAATTAATTATTCTTGGTATAAAACTCTAAACCGTGAAGATTGAATATTTATGACCGTTAATACAGTTAGGAAAATCACCTGGCCGTTAACTCAGGTGTTGAATGGTCAAATTGGTCAGAACCGTCGGTTGAATGGTCAAATTTGCAAGCAAAGCTGACAACTCTGGAACTATCTCCAACTCCAATTTCTGAATCTCTGTCCTCAAAGGTATAGACATAGTTGACACGACGGATTGCATAGTTGTTGACATCCTGCTCAATGCGTCAGCTACAGAGCTAGCCTTACCCGGGTAATACTTGATCTCAAAGTCGTAATCCTTAACAAATTCCAACCAACGCCTCTGCCTCATGTTCAATTCCTTTTGTGTAAAGAGGTACTTCAAACTTTTATGGTCAGAAAACACCTCACACTGCTGTCCATATAAATAGTGTCTCCATATCTTCAAGGCAAAAACAACAGCGGCTAATTCTAAATCATGGGTGGGATAGTTCTGTTCATAACTCTTTAACTGCCTAGAGGCATACGCTACAACTTTGCCTTCTTGCATCAAAACACAGCCCAAACCAACTTTTGATGCATCACAAAATACGCTAAACTTTCCTTCTTCGATTGGAAGGGTCAATACTGGGGCTGTTGTTAACTTCACCTTCAATGTCTGGAAGCTATCCTTACAAGCTTCGGTCCAAGAATACTTATTGTCCTTCTTTGTCAAATTCGTCAGGGGCTTAGCTATCATAGAAAATCCTTTGATGAACTTTCTATAATAGCCTGCCAATCCAAGGAAACTGCGAACTTCACTGGCATTCTTTGGTTGTGGCCAATCCTTTACTGCCTGAATTTTGGTCGAGTCCACTAATATGCCATTAGAAGAAACTACATGACCAAGAAAATTAACCTTGTCCAACCAAAATTCACACTTGGACAATTTGGCATAGAGCTGGTGCTCCTTTAATGTCGTCAAAACTACTCTTAAATGCTCTGCATGGTCAGCTTCAGTCTGTGAGTATATCAGGATATCATCTATGAACACAATTACAAATTTGTCCAAATACTCACGAAACACTCGATTCATTAAGTCCATAAAGGCTGCATGTGCATTGGTTAGTCAAAATGACATGACTAGGAATTCGTAGTGTCCATAACGGGTTCTGAAGGCTGTCTTTGGTATATCTCCTTCCTTAACTTTCAGTTGGTAATAACCCGAACGTAAATCTATTTTTGAAAACACCTTTGCTCCTTGCAATTGGTCAAACAAATCATCAATCCGAGGTAAGGGGTACTTATTCTTGATTGTCAACTTATTTAGCTCCCTATAGTCTATGCACATTCTAAGGGAACCATCTTTCTTCTTGACAAATAAGACAGATGCACCCCAAGGGGAACTGCTAGGGCGTATAAATCCTTTGTCTACTAATTCCTGTAGTTGGACTTTTAACTCCTTTAACTCAACAGGTGCCATCCGATAAGGATTCTTAGATACGGGTAAGGCCTCAGGGTACGTATCTATTACAAACTCTATTTCTCTATCCGGTGGTAATCCTGGCAAATTATCTAAGAACGCCTCAGGGAACTCTCTGACTATGGGGATATCTTGTAACTCTATCTTATTCTTCACCCGAACATCCATTATGCTAGCTAAGTAACTCTCACAACCATTTTTCAGTAACCGGTAAATTTCTAGTAAGGATATAATCGGTATTTTGCTTATCTTAGGAATAGCTTGGAAGGAATAATGATCACCATTTGAGGGTCGAAAATCAACCATCCCAGATCTACAACTTATTGTGGCATAATGCCTAAATAACCAATCCATTCCTAATATCACCTCATACCCTTTCATGTAAATTACAATCAGTTCTACATATTGTTTCTTACTTCCTAAGGACACAACATCACCTTTAACAATCTGTTCAGAATGTAGAGACTTCCCTGATGGTAGCATAACATCATATGGCCTTTCGGCTGGTAAAAGTTCTAAGTTGTGTTAGCATACAAACAAAGTTGATAGAAACGAGTGTGTGGCTCCCGTATCTATAAGTGTGTAATCAGCAAAACCACAGATCATAATGGTACCTGTTATGACTGTATGCTGCACGGCTTCCTCATCCTCCATCATTGCATAGACTCTAGGTGCTACCCTTGCACGGTTCGGATCTGGCAGCATGGGGCAGTCTCTGACTATATGTCCAACCTTGTCACATCTGAAACAGCGGCCAGAACGCAACTTGCATTCGCCGGGGTGGTTCTTCTGACAGGTGGGGCATAAGGGTGCCAGAGGCCTCTTTCCTTTTCCTTGGTCATCATTCTGGTTGAAGGGTCTCTTTATACCTTGTTGTTGTTGTTGTGGTCCCCTGTTCTGTTGCGGCTGCCAACCTTTGTTCTGACGTGGTGGCGGCTGAGTGTCCTTTGTGAGTTTTCTTGGCTGCTCACGCTGTGCATATGCTGTCATTTCTGCCTCTTCCAGCTCCAAGGCCTTAGCTGTCACTTCACCATAAGGTACATTGTGTATCCCAACAGTCTTCACTTTCATGTACAGACTCGGCTTCAGTCCTTGAACAAATTGGTAAATCATTCAAATTCATTTCGGTTATACTTTTAAAAATATGATGCCCATGGACATCGACCCATTCAAGTAAACACAAATCATATGTTTTGTGATGTAGGCCCCCGAAGGCACAATGCATACCCTTCACTTAACTGGATTTCCTATTGATACTCGGTTAGGAGTTGCTTCGGAATTGCCTCACTAGAACCAATAAACAGAGACATTAAGTCAATCCTTACTAATCCTCATTCTAAAGCATTCAGAAAACGCTAAGGGTGGACAGTTGGGCGTTCTATTCACTGCAGCATTACTAAATTTAACAACTAAACCCGAATCTTTACTATAATTCATGGCAAATCACAAAATACGTATCACAATCTCCACTCAATCACCGTAGTCACTAAATCAGTAAAGTAAGAAGAAATCAAGGTTAGAACTCACCCTAGATTGGAGAAAGGAAAAATTTAAATTGGGAAGAAGTCGTACCTGTGTAAACGCTCCGACTTTAGGCCTTTAAATTTTATTCCAATATGCGAAAGTTGGATAAAATACGCTCAAGTTAAGTCCGTTTTGCGAGCCGGCGAAAGTTTATGGGGCAGCCCATAATCATAAATTGGAATTTATGGTGCAAATGTTGAGAATTTTGAGAAAATCGTTGTTCGTTAGTTAAATAAAGACTAACTAACGAAACAAATAGAAATTTAATGAAAGGGACAATTCGGTCATTTGCCCGAGCCAC
>CM039504.1:44414751-44517698 GCA_022432975.1 Begonia masoniana | reverse complement strand
CCATTAACCAAACCTCACGAAACTAGCAAATAACTAAACTAAAATCGTTTTCTATCTAAGATGATTACCTTAGACCGAAAAGCAGGAGGAAAATCAGAGAAGGAAGAAACTCCTTGCGTTGGTTTTCTTCAATCGAAAGAGAGAAGCAGAGAGGAAAAATGAAAGAGAGCAGAGAGGGAAATGTCTCACGTAGGAGGAAGAGAAGGAAATGGGATACATGACTTGTCTTCTTCCACAAGTTTGCCAAGTGTCAATCATCCATTTGATTTCTCCCACCAACCTTAATTTCTTCCTAATTTGCCCTTCCATTGGTTTTTAACTAAAACATTATTTAGTTAATCGATTCGGTCTCACGAATCACCCTCGTTCGGTTAAACACATCGACAATATTATTAAAAACAATCATTGCATTAATATCGGAGAAATTCCGCTTACATATTCGGGGAATTATTACATAGGCAAAAATGCCGGGTGTTACATGTGAACTACAGACAGAAATGAGTTCACCAGTGGATGTGAACTACAGACAAAAATTAGTTCACCGGTGGATGTGAACTACAGACAGAAATTTGACAACTTTTAACAGGAAGGCATACGAACAGGGAGCATAAAAACAGATGACATAAACGTTTCAAATTCTAAAAAGAATGATTCAGAACATGATTTTCGGACATAACAGAAAACATGACAGGAGTTTAAGAAATCAAATTGCATGGATAACTCTAAAACCAGAGACCATCCATGCACAGACCAATAGAGAGAACTCAAGGCAGTTCCAGAATATTTCAAAACATACACTCAACTGTTAAACAAAGGTTTCAAATACATCAAAACTAAGTCTGTACATCGTTTTGGAATCTCAAAAACTGTACAGAACTTGACATACATTTCGAGAATCCATCAGAACAGAAGTTTTAAAACACCAACACAAAGTCTACACATCGGTTTTAAAATTTCAAAAGCTATACAGAAATAATATTCTCACAGGAAATACATTTGTCTGACTGCAGCAACCACCCCATGAGCTCATCCCGCCAACTACATCAACTCATCATCTTGAGGCACAATGTCCTTATCTGGAGGATCCATATCTACAACAGGGAGTTCAACTATGAGCCTAGAGCTCAGTAAGAGCATACAATGCAAAGTGATGCACGTGCTATGCATGGACATTTTCAAATACATAAACATTACATTACATTACATTACATTTCACTAGACAAGAAGGTATAAGTGGGAAGAAGAGCTGGCGCAACATGAGTACATGCCACAACAGAACATAACAGGAGTACATGACAGGATGCCAGTCCTCGTCCACACTTAACCATACATTTCATTACCGATTTTATCTTACTTAACTTCAAACCATATGCAAAAAACATTTTCATGACTTTCAGAGAAAACGTGTATGCATGAATATTCATAGACAGACAACAGAATAATAAGCAGGATATAAAACAAAACACACTTAACCTAAAACATAACTTACGGTTTAACTACCCAACAGAAATCCCGACAACATAAAACCTAGTACCTCCGTATTGTAGGGCCAAACTTATATGTATGAACTTACCTGTTTGCTGCGGAGTTGAGAGTCTTGAACGTGTTGCCTTGGTGATGCACGGACCTATGAAGTGCACGAAGAGTGAAATTAACAAGCTGCAAATGCTAACTAATGACTTAGTAGAATAAGCTTCAAGCTCCATTCAAACCTTTAGAAAACAAACCAACGTGTTTTCATGTAAAAACAGTGAGTTCACTCCAAATTATCGTAACCTCAAACTCCAACAAAACTCACATGTTAACTTATTCAAACTCGTTAGCTTTAGCAGATATTTATCTTAAGCAGAGAAACAGAAGAAAATTGAGGAGATCGAAGGAGCTTCGAAGGGTGTTTGTCGCCTAGAAGAGAGAAAACAGAGGGGAGTGGAAAGAAGCAGATGAGAAATGAAGGTTTCACGTAGGAGGGAAGAGAAAAGAACATGGCTTCCTCAACAAGTTGCCAGTTGTCACTTAACCATTGGCCGCCTCCCACCAACCTTAATTGGCTCCCTATTTTGCCCTTCCATTGGTTTTTAACTAAATTACTATTTAGTTCCACAAATCGTTTTTACGAATCACACATATTCAATTGAAAACATCGGCAAATTCGTAAAAACACGCATTGTATAAATATTCCCATTAATCCCGTTTAATAATTCAATGAATATTTACATGGCAAAATTGCCGGGTGTTACAATAATAAAATGAAGTTGAGAATTAAATAAGAGGAGTATGACTTCGAATTGATTTCTCTCACTAAATAATCTCTTTTCTACAAAAACTGTAGACAATGTTGTAACATCAAGTTAAATGACTTAAAAAATCTTAATTGAATCAAGGTTTGACATAGTAATTTGATTAATACCTTACATATTTTCTTTTAGACTTATAAAAAAATAAATATTACTTAGAATTTTAATTAATTATCATTCTGAATAGAAACAAGAATTTAACTAATCAATATAAAAATGCTTAGAATTAAGATTTGTCACTTGAGTTAATAATTCATATAATTCAATACTAGTTTCAATTTATACTTTAGGGTGTATAAAAAAGAAATCTTAATTTTTATTCACGTGGCATTCATGGAATAAAATAAATCAATAAGCACGTATTGAATTATTCAACTTAATATTGGAATATTCCATAAGAAATTAATTTGTTCAGTACATTCTCATCTTAACCACTTGAAAAATTAGCTCATAGAAGAATAAGAATAAGAAATCATCATATAAAAATATAAGAAAATATTCTCTACGATGCGATGTTTCGCTAATGTTGTAGCAACGAGATCTGGTATCGTACTTCCCATAAGGAATATGTTCTTGTTCTCCCGTGCATGTCTTTTTCTCTCTCTTGTTGTAACATACCAAAATTTATCACTAAATTAGTCTAAATTAAACCCTAATTAGCATTCAATCAAATTGATTTCCTCAATTAGCCCTAAATTAATTGGATTATAATGTAAAATATTTAAATCAAAAATCAATTTTATTCCATAAATATAAACAGAAAACCAGCAACTAAATCTCAATTAACATTCATAATTAGGACCAAATTACACAATCAACAATCTACGGAAATAATTCAGTCCTAATTTCAAGCCAATATTCTGCAAACATTAAGGAAATCAATTCTTTCCTATTTCGTTTTTGGAATTTGCTCAATTGGGGGGACAAAATTGTACTCCCTTGGCCTAAGGAAAATTTGGAGGAAAAATCACACAAATTGAGAAATCCCTTCTTCAAATTTTTAAAAGCATAGAAGAAATAGGAGAAGCTCATACCTCACCAGAACCGCCGTACCCGACCTTCGGCCACCGAAACTTGCTCCGACCACTGCGAAATCCTTTGTGGGAGCTTTAACTTCGCCTCGTTCGGCCGAACAACTCCACCGACAAATTTCCTCTCTCGACTGAGCTCCATCCTGCTATTTCGAACTACTCCTTCCGACCGAGCACTTGAAACCTCCCTTAAGGGCGTAAATTTTCTCTCTCTCTCTCTGTTCTCCCTATGACTCTCGCTCTCTGGTTTCCTCTGTCCGCGAAAGTGAAGAACGAAGAGAACATAATTTTTTTAAAAGTCTGACCAAACTGGATCATTCAGCAAACTGAACCGGGCAACGTGAGAACTGAACTAGCCCCAACCCAAAATTGTTCCTATCAACCGAATATTTTTAGATCTTTAAGGACCCCCAAATCGATCCGAAAATCCAACCCTAGGATTATATTGGTAAGGAATTTCCTACCCTTATTACTTTAAAAATATATTATTTTAGGATGAACGAAGAAGTTTAAATCTCCATAATTTTTAGGAAAAGACGATCAATCCAACGCTTGGAAAAAATACCTAAAATCTTATTCCTTCTCTCTCTTAGAATCTAAGAAAGTAAAACACTATTTTCTATATTTATTAATTATTTTCTTTAAAGTATTGTATTAATCAATTATGTTATTACTTGGATACGCATGTATAGGCATTGACTTAGAAATGTAGAAAGATAAAAACAATAAGTCATAATGTATGCGAGTATGAAATGCATGAAACGAATATAATTGAAGGAAAGCATGAATATGCTAATGAGAGTCTGAACGCATGAGATGGCTAAGGAAAGTCTGAACGCATGGTTATAAATTGACGTAACTGATGAAACTTTACGAGGGTTAGACACCGCCAGTTTTTTGAAAGCCTGAACATATGGTTAGGATTGGAAAATGAGTTCCGTCTAGTATGTAACTTTTTAAACCATGGATTAGATAATGTATGCAATTAAATTCATATGCACGTATTTTTACTTACTGAGTTTATCTCACGCATTAGTTTTTTGGTCTAGATGAGTTTTTATCTGAGAATGAACTAGCGTTGTTCGAGAATTTTCTAGAGGCGAACGAGCATACAGAAGAGAATGTCATCGTTGGCTCCGAATAATAATTTTAAGTCATGATTTTTTTATCTTTTAAAAGGATATTTCACATTTATTTGTATTTAATTTCAATTGATTTTAGTTCAGTAATTTATTTCATCAGTTGTTGAATTTTCAATTAACGAAGTTTTTTTTTTGTTAAAATTTATAAATAAAGTTTTATTTAGTATTTGTTTAGTATTGAATCTTTTGAAATATTTATTGATAGTTGTTTTAAAACTTCCTCCTAATAAATAATTTCAACTATTTTCAAGAATTTCAAATTAAGAAAATTAGAATTTTATAACGATCCAATTTAACTAAATTTGCAAATCGATTTGGAAAAAATTTATGGTGTCAAATTGGGGAAAAATAAAAATAAATTTTGGGGTTGTTACAGTTGGTATCAGAGCACTAGGTTTTTAAACGGTTCTATAAACTACTCTATATACTCATCATACATATGGAAGATTGTCGATCAGTTAGTAAGTACTTCTTTATTATTTTATTAGATAGAAATTTATTTTATGAATTTTCTGATATAATTTTTAGTGCATTCTTATTTAATTTTTTTTAAAACTAGAATATATATAATAAAAATAAATAATAATAATAATAATAATAATAAATCCTCATGATATAGACTTATGGCCAACCATAGAAAAAATAGTACTGAACGCACTGTTGTTCTCAATCAAATGATAAATATGATTGAGAGGCAAACTAGACAAATTGAACAATTAATGCAAACAGCCACTGTCACGGCCCAAGCAGCTGCTGCTATAGCCCAGGCAGCTAATGCATAGGCGGCTAATGCACATGCCCAAAATCTGAATAGACCTCGACTCATGGATATTGATCTCGAGAGGTTTTGAAGATTGAATCCTCCAACCTTTGATAGTATTTTGACTGATATGACAGCTGCTGATGATTGGATCAAAACAATTGAATAGATATTCGAGCATATTAAGATTGTGTAGACAGAGAAGTTGTCATGTGCGTCCACAATGTTCAGGAGAAAAGCACAATATTGGTGGAATTCGGTGAAGGTGATACATCTAGATACCAATATTACGTGGCAGCGATTTAAGGAACTTTTCTACGAGAAATATTTTGTTGATGCTATGAAGGATGCAAAGATGGAAGAATTTATGTCCTTGAAGCAGACTAAAAGTGTAATTGAATATGAACATAAGTTTGATCAACTCTCTCGCTTTGCTTTGCACATGGTAAGCAATGAGGCTTTGAAAGTAAAGCGTTTTGTTCAAGGATTAAGGGCAGAGATATTTAAGGATGTCAATCTCCACACTTCATGGGACACCCTGTTTGCTGCAATAGTTGAAAAGGCTCTCAAAACGAAGATTGGAGAACAAAGATCTCTAAAACTCAAGAATATCGGAGAACGTTCAACCATGCAACACAGTCGACAAGGAATAAACTTCTACCACCACAATGGGTTGGATCTAAACTACCAATGACAATTGACACTGCCAGTGGAGCCTCCAAGTTTATTAAAAGAGAGCTAGTGAACCAGACAGCTATGCATACTATACCAACGTGTCCCACTTGCAAGAAGACACAAACTAGAGAATGTCGAGCTAGAGTAATGACTTGTTTTAAGTGTTGTCAAGATGGACATTGTATTGCCCTAAAAATGGCCAGGATCAGCTAGCAACAGGTACTCGAGTCTACTCCATGACAAAGGAGGAAGCTGAAGGGAATGCTACTGTAGTAACATGTGTGCTTTTAATTTATGGAGTACCTTCTTTTATATTAATTTATTCTGAGGCAACCCACTCTTTTATATCTCTTATGCATTCAAAGAAATTAGATAAGTAAATAAAACATTTAGAACATAAGTTAGGAGTAGCTACATTGTCGGGTACAATAATGTTGTTGACTCTATTATTCGAGGGTGCAATGTTCATATTGGAGATAGAGAATTGTAAGTAGACCTGACCATTTTGACAATGCAAGACTACGACGTAATTCTCAGCATGGATTGGCTAACAAGACACTATGCAACTATTGATTGTCATAAAAAGATCGTAAGATTTCAATTACCTGAAGAGGAACTGTTCTTATTTCATGGCGATAAGAAGGCTTCAAGAATTCCAGTTATATCATCTTTGTGCACACAAAGGTTATTGAACTCTAGATATTTTGGATTCTTGGCGAGCGTTGTGTGCACTCAAACAGAGAAAGCAACGACCTTAGATAAGGTGCTGATAGTTCGTGAATATCCGTATATCTTCGTAGATTATTTAACAAGTTTGCCACCAATAAGAGACGTAGAATTTGACATTGATATTCTTCCAGAAACTACACTGATCTCTAAAGCCCCATACAGAATGACGCCAACTGAATTAAAGGAGCTGAAAGTTTAACGCGACAAATTACTAGAAAAAGGATTCATTCGACCAAGTTTTTCACCATGGGAAGCACCAGTATTATTCGTGAAGAAAAATGATGGATCTATGAGGATGTGCATTGATTATCGAGAACTGAATAAAGTCACAATAAAGAACAAGTACCCACTTCCAAGAATCGACGATTTTTTTGATCAATTAAATGTTGCTGGAGTTTTGTCAAAAATAGATCTCAGATCTGATTACCATCAGCTAAGAATCAAGGATGATGATGTACCCGAGACGGCATTTCGGACAAGATATGGTAACTATGAGTTTCGAGTTATGCCATTCGGATTGAGTAATGCTCTGGCCGCCTTTATGGATCTAATGAATCGAATATTCAAGAAGTTCTTAGATGAATTCGTAATTATTTTTATCGACGATATTCTCATCTACTCGAAGAGTAAGGAAGAGCATGAAGGACACCTACAAATTGTTTTATCGACTCTAAGGCACGAAAAGCTATATGCGAAGTTCTCCAAATGTGAATTCTTAATGAAAGAAGTAGTTTTTCTTGGTCACGTAATCTCTAAGGAAGGTGTATTGGTAGACCCAGGAAAGATCGAAGCAGAAAGTAAGTGGCCGCAACCCAAAAATGTAGCAGAAGTATGAAGCTTCATTGGTCTTGCGAGCTATTATAGGAAGTTTGTGGAAGGATTCTCGAAACTAGTCTCACCACTCTTAAGATTCACCGAGAAGGGTTCTAAGTATTTATGGACGGAAGAATGCGAACAAAACTTCCAAGAACTAAAGGAAATATTGATTTCAGCATCAATACTCACTATACCATCTGAAACAGCAAAGTATGTTGTCTATAGTGATGCCTCAAAATATGGAATAGGATGTGTACTTATGCAAGAAGGAAAAGTGGTAGTCTATGCCTCCAGACAGTTGAAAGATCATGAGAAGAATTACCCGACTCATGATTTGGAGCTTGCAGAAGTTATATATGTGCTTAAAATTTGGAGACACTATCTATATGGAGAAAGATGTGAGATTTACACTGATCATAAGAGATTAAAATATTTTCTAACGCAAAAAGACTTAAATATGAGACAGTGCAAATAGAGGTGGGCAACTTGCGGTTCGGTTTGGTTTTGGAGGAAAACCGAACCAAACCGACCACAGTTTGGTTTCAGATTTAGAGTCTGAAATTGGTCGGGAAACCTACCAGAATCGAACTGAAACCAAAACCGAAAGTTTCAGTTCGGTTCAAGTTGTTCAAAATTTGATTACCATCGGCAACGACAGCGTCGAAGGCAGCGAGAATATCGGAGTCGTAGCAACCGGCGATCCAGTAGACTTTGTAGGCAGCGAGACGAGCCTTGGGGGCCATTCTGTCAGCAGATGGAACTTAAGTTCCCCTTCGTCAGCGAGACGAGCCTCTGCGGAGAAGAGGCGATGAAGGGGATCGAGGTATGTATCAACAAGTTCTCTTACTGGTAAGAAATTTGTCTTTTCGTCGCCTCTTGCCCACAGAGGCTCGTCTCGCTGAAGGAGAATATGCTTATTTGTCGGTCCCCTTCGTCGCCTCTTCCCAGCAGAGGCTCGTCTCCTTGATGGAATGGCTCCCGATCTTCGACCAAATACAGACCTCAATCCCCTTCGTCGCCTCTTCCCTGCAGAGCCTCAGGTTTTTCTTCTAGCGAAGATCAGAACTGACAAATGGAACTTAATTGCATCAACAAATGGGTAATAGGTTTTTGAATGTCTCTTGATTCTGAATTTTTAGTTCATGTCTGTTGAAGGTGGACCGGTTTTTTAAAAACAAAACAAAGGTTTCAAATTGGTTTTTCATAAATCCCCAAATGTTTGGTTTGGTTTGGTTACTGTCGGTTTTGAATGATCTAAACCAAAAATCGAACCAATAATTTTGGTTCCTACAAAATAGAACCGAAGTTCAGTTTCATTATAATCAAAACCGACCCGATCCGAACCGATTTCACAAGTTCTGGTTTGGTTCATCAATTTTGGTTCAGTTTTGCACACTCCTAAGTGTAGATAGTTGGAATTAGTGAAAGATTATGATTGTAAAATTATATATCACTCTAGAAAGGCAAACGCGGTGGCTAACACACTAAGTAGAAGAGTCTCTTCAAGTGTTTCAACACTAAGACCGATTCCAAAAAAGTTAGTTGAAGAGATGCAGAAATTTGACATTGAGATAATAACTTTCAGATTGATTGAGAGATTATCTGCAATGACGCTACAACCAGGCTTGTTCGAGCAAATTAAGAACAAACAACATGACGATATTTTCTTAAGTAATATAAGTGGTCAATTGATAGGTAGGAAGATATCAGAATTTTCTATGTCGCAAGATGGAGTTAGTAAATTTAAGAAAAGATGGTGTATATGTAGGATCGTTATTGTCTAAGAGGGGGGTGTAACACCCGGTTCTATAGAACCAAGTCTTATCTCTTTCTAAATTAATGACACACTTTAATGACAATAGTAAAAGTGGGGTTAATGGATGACTAGGCAAGGGCATAAGAGTAATTGTAAATTTAAAATGGATAACATATTTAAGGAATAGGTTTTTGGATTTAATGCATTGTAGCCGCCACTGTTTTCCCAATTCTTTTCGACTCTCAGCTCCTCAGCTTAGCAGAGTGCTCTAGGAGGCCCTCCCTTCGATTTCTCCAGCGATTTCTCCGACTTAGGTGAGTTCCTTCATTTTTCCTTATGACTTGACGGTTAGATAACAGAGGAAATGCAATGTATGTGTTTTGGGAGTGTTGTGAATGAGTGTAGTTTCGGGTTAAGTGCAGAATCAGGAATGCACGAAGATCTGAGCTTCCAAACTAATTTCCTTAGACTCCTGGATAGTTTAGAATGAAGTTTAACTAATACACTGTCTACGGTTTTAGGTTTGAGCAGAACCCGAAGTGGTTAGCAACCAAACATTTCCCTAGGAATCCAGGTAAGTGAAGTATTGTGTGTGCCTTCGGGCCTACATCACAAAACAGTAGTGGTTTTAATATTTTGAATACGCCTTTGAGATCTTTCTGATAATAGTATTTTGTTGAGTTTTAATATTGGTTCTTACTGGATCTTGACTAATGCAATGTTTTGAATTGTTTCTGAATTGTTACAGTGAAGTAAGTAAATTTCTTTTCGTAGTCAGAGTTGTGTTTGTATAGCAAGGAGTAGTTGAAATGTCGCTCTGTTCTCTATTGATAGACGATGTCTATTGGCGGGTGCTGAGTTGTTGTTCTGTTATCTATCGGAAGATGTCTTCAGTAGAAGCCATCGGAAGATATGAGTAGAAAATTTGTCATTTTGTGACCGGTGGATGTCGAGTGTTAAATCTATCGGATGATGTAGTAGAAGTTTTGTCAATTAGTCACCGGTGGATGTCGTGTGTTGAATCCATCGGAAGATGTAAGATGTAAATTGTCGTTTAGTCACCGGTGGATGTCGTGTGTTAAATCCATCGGAAGATGTAGGATGTAGATTGTCGTTTTGTAACCGGATGATGTCGAGTATTTTACCTACCGGAAGGCGTGGGTAAAAAACTTGTCGTCTAGTGATCGGATGAGGCGGGATGAACGAATCATCCGGCTGACGTCACCGGTAGATGCAGTCGCAAAACTTGTCGTTTTGCGATCGGCTGAAGCTAGAAGAATGATCCTCCGGCTGACGTCATCGGTGGAGACCTTCAGTTTATTTCTGCCCTCTTGTTGACTTTGTACAGCGGCAGACGAGTTTGACTTTTGTAACTTTCAAAGTATTTCGCGATTTAAATTTTATTTCTTTTGGCCGAATATTCCCTAACATCTCAACTAATTATTCAAACATTGTTCTATAGTTTGGTTTAACTCTATTTTGCTCAAATGATTTCCGCTGCAACTCTCTAATGTTTTGAGGTTTTAGAAAATGTCAAATTTAGACTTTCGAGCGAAATTTTAAATTTGGTCCAAAGTTTCTTAGTCAAGTTCGAGTTTATGAGTAACAAACTGGGTTCAGAAAACTCGGGGCGTTACAGGGGGGTGAATTAGAAATTTCTTAATCTCTTTTACTAAGTGTAATAAACAAATTCTCAATTAATTGCTTACTGATTCAAATAAACAAAGAGAGAGAGAAAAAAAAACAACACCGAGAGTTTTTACGTGGTTCGGCCAAAACCTGCCTACGTCCACGCTTCAAGGTTTTTCCCTTGAAGATCCTTAACTTCTTCTCAACGAGAATTCTAGATCGAACTTCACGGGCGTCGATCTACTGCCTTACAATTCTGGATTGAACTTCACGGGCGTCAATCCACTACCTTTAAGGTTTTACATATTTGAATAAATGAGCACAAGAGCTACACTTTCTCAAAAAGGAATCTCCAGTTTAAGAGTAGAGAAAATGTAGAAGAAAATACAGAGTAGTGCAAAGTATTTGCTCGTAAAGATTAGAAGATAATTTCCGCAAAAAGGTCGTTCTCCCGAGCTTCTTTCTCCCCTTTATACTCAGTCTGTAATCGGTTTTAGATCTGGAAAACTTCTCATCTGAATATGGAAATAGCCGTTGGAGAAACATCCGTACATAGACAGCAAGCCGTTGCGTTCTGAAGTCGCTTTTGTTCGTCGCCATTAATGGTCTTGAGTTAAAGCTCTGGACGAGTGTCACTGCTACTTCGCAGTATTTTAAATATCAGTGTTGGCAGAAAAAGCAAGTGACCTGCCATCGGAAGATGTAGCTTTACAATGCTTGAACTGCCATAAGTGGATGTAACTTTACAATGCAGCCAAAAGATACTGTTCAGCGGTGGATGTTGCCTTTGAACAACCAGCGATAGATGTTGCCTTTGAACAACCAGCGGTGGATGTTGCCTTTGAAGAAACCGCAGTGGATGTTGACTTTGTCATTTTGCTAGCGGTAGAAGTAAATTTTATCGTTTTGCCAGCTGTAGAAGTAAACTTAGGAAGACTCTGCCAGCGTTAGATGTAAACTTTGTCGTTTTGCTAGCGGTGGAAGTCTTTTCTTCTACTTCGGTGGATATGCAGTACTTTATCAGTTTTAGCCATGTTTTGCTATCACACTCTGAACACTTAACCAGATTTGTTAAACAACTAAAATACCATTTTCAAAGGGCATTTCCACTTAAAAGCTAGAGAAAAATATAATAAGGTCAATATTTAATTTATTAAACAACTTATTAATCTCATTAACATAATTCATTAATCTCATACATTTACCTTAATCCAATTACACTTCTTAAAACACATCATCAAAAACATCGTTAGACTTAAACATTATTTAAGTCAACAGTATATCTGATGATACTGAATTGAAAGGAATTATATTAAATGAAGCACACTCAACTCCATACTCGGTACATCTTGGTGTAACCAAAATGTATCAAGATTTAAAGCTACATTATTGGTGGCCAAAATTAAAATTGGATGTGGCCAAATTTGTTGAAAGATGTCTTACATGTTAGCAAGTTAAAACGAAACATCAACGACCTTCTGGCATTTTACAACCGTTATTTGTACATCAGTGGAAATGAGAACATATCACGATAGATTTCGTTATTGGACTCCCAAGGTTAATTAAAAATTTTGATTCTATTTGGGTGATAGTAAATAGGCTGACAAAATCAACACATTTTCTTTCTGTATGGACTACCTTCAATATGGATCAATATGCTCAAATATATGTTATGGACATAATCAGACTTCATAGTACGCCTATCTCTATAGTCTCAGATTGAGATACTCATTTCACATCAAAGTTCTGGAAAAATTTGCAGAAAGCAATGGGCACTCAGTTAAATTAATCTAAATTATCCCTAAATTAGTCTAAATTAAACCCTAATTAGCATTCAATCAAATTGATTTCCTCAATTTGAACTCAATTAGCTCTAAATTGAGTGGATTCTAACATAAGAGATTTAAATAAAAAATCAATTTCCTTCCATAAATACAAACAAAAAGCCAAACAACTAAATCTCAATTAACATTCATAATTAGAACCAAATTACACAATCAACAACCTATGGAAATAATCCAGTCCTAATTTCAAGCCAATATTCTGCAAACATTAAGGAAATCAATTCTTTCCTATTTCATTTTTGGAATCTGCTCAATTGGAGGGCCAGAATCGTACTCCCCTATCTAAGGAAAATTTGTCGGAAAAATCACACTAATTGAGAAATCCCTTCTTCAAATTTCTGAAAGCAGAGAAGAAATAGGAGAAGCTCATACCTCGCCAAAACTGCCGTACCCAACCTTCAACCACCGAAACTTGCTCCGATCATTAGAAAACCTTTGAGGGAGCTTCAACATCACCTCGTTCAGCCGAGCAACTCCATTGATGAATTTCCTCTCTCGATCGAGCTCCAGCCTGCTACTGCAAACTACTCCTTTCGATCGAGCATGTGAAACCTCCCTTAAGAGTGTAATCCTCTCTCTCTCTCTCTCTCTGTTCTCCCTCTCACTCTCGATCTCTAGTTTCCTCTGTTCACAAAGGTGAAGAACAAAGAGGTCTTAATTTTCTTACAAGCCAGACCGAACTAGATCATTTAGAAAACTGAACCGGCAACATGAGAATCGAACCATCCCAAACCCAAAAGTGTTCCTATCAATCGAATATTTTTCGATCATTTAGGACGCCTAAATCGATTCAAAAATCCAACGCTATGATTTTATTGGTAAGGAATTTCCTACCCTTATTACTTTAAAAAAAGATTATTTTAAGATGAACGAAGAAATTTAAATCTCCCTAATTTCTAGGCAAAAACGATCAATCTAACGCTCGAAAAAACTACCTAAAATTATATTCTTTTTCTCTCTCTCTCAGAATCCAAGTAAGTAAAACACTAGGTTTTTCAATGTTTTGGTCGTAGGCCCTACATCACGAAACATTTATTAATTATTTTCTTTAAAGTATTTTATTAGTTAATTATGTTATTACTTGGACACGTATGTATAGGCATTTACTTACAAATGTAGAAAGATAAAAACAATAGGTCTTAATATATGCGTGTAGCACCCGGTTCCATTAAACCCAATTTAATTTGTCAAATTAAGATGTGCAAATATGGATTAGGTTAATGAATGGATATGCAAGGGCATCATGGTAAATTAAAAACTTATTAGTGGATAACCTATTTAAAAAAAATTTATTGAGCTTAGCCGCCACTGTTCATTCTTGCTCTCGGTTTTCAGCTAAAACCAGCAGACTTCCCAGGCGATTTCCTTCCCCGAGTCCGTTCGCCGAGCTAGGTAAGTTTCTACCTCGATTTTTCTGACTTAGTAACTAAGGAAGATTGTATGGGGGAGTGTTAGATATGTATTTTGGGAACTGATCAGGAAAGTGAGTAGATTCGGGTTTAGCATAAAATCAGTAATGCTTGGCGATCAGAACTCCCAACTATTCCCTTAGGTTTTCTGAATGCCTTAGAATGAGGTTTAGTACAGGTTGACTTAATGTTCTGTTTATGTTCTAGGTGAGAAAGATCCCGAAGAAGCTGCTAACCGAGCACTCACCAAGAATCCAGGTAAGTAGAGTTTGTTTGTGCCTTCGGGCCTACATCACAGAACAGTAGGATTTATGTATGTTTTGTATGTTTATTTTCCAGTTGTCATGCATCATGTTTTTGAAAGATTACGAAAATGAATTTACATGAAACGCATGGTAAGTGTGAGCAGGATGATCAGAACAACTGTTAAGGGGGATTAATCCGCCCCTTAACTGAGAACAGAGGATTGAGGTTTTGGGAAAAGTGATCCACTTCCCAATCCTACAGGGGGATCAGTGTAACACCCGAGATTTTTATACTTCGTGTAGGCCTAAGAGTAATCGGATAGAGGGTTGATGTTATGAATGAAAGGTTGGAAACAATGAAATGTGGGGGAAAGGGTTGACAAGTCAAAATGTTAGGGTTTGAAGTTAAAACAATTTGTGATTGGTGAGAGTTTGAGTTGACTTTGTCAAATGTGTATTAACCAATCAAATTTGTGATGGAAAGGTGTTGTGTTTGGCGTTGGATTAAGTGATGGGGGGGGGGAGGGCTTTGTGGTAATTTTCCTTGGTCATTAAATGCATAAAAAGAGAAAAAGGGTTATTTTTCTCTCATCTTCTCCTCCTCCATCGAGCTTTCTCCCTCTCCTCCATAGCCAACGCCTCCTCCTCTCTTCTCTTCAGTTTTTCAAGCCAATCCAAGGTAAGTTTACATGGGTTTTGAATTATATAGCTTTTGATGAAGTTTGAGAGTGTTTTTGGGAGCTTTGGTTGAGTTTGGTGAATGTTGGAAAACCCTAGGTTAGGGATTCCGAAAATTGAGTGTTGATGTTAGATTTCTTTCTTATTTTGATGGTTTAGTTGCTGAATGACTTGGTTTAGGTAGATTTGAGGGTTAGATGGAGGATTGGTGAAGTGTTCCACAAAAATGGTTGAAGAACACTAAAGGGCCGATTCTGTCTTTGGGAATTTCGGGCTGGCCATAGTGTTTGTTTGGTTAATTTGAGTGATTCAATGGATAGTAGACGTGTAGAGGTTTCCGAGTTGGGGTGGCACGTCGAATTCCGTTGAAAAACGAGAAAGTTATGGCTGTTTAAAGTTTGATGGTCGATGTGGGGTAGAAAATTGAGTTTGAATGTTTTGGAGTGTGAAGTTATTTAGGTATTATTTAGTTTTAGCTAGAAAAAAACCTTTTAGAATTATTGATAACTTATCAATTTAAGTTTCCGTGGATTTAGGTCGTCGAACGAAGGAAGTGACCGATAGCCGTGAGCAAGTGGAAGCCGAGCGTTCAGGTAAGTAGTGGGTGTTTTCGTTTGCCTTCGGGCCTACACCACAGGACGGTAGGGCTATTAGTTATTGATTGCTTCGTGTTGAGTTGTGTTAAGGCTTTGCATTGAGTTCATTGGAAGTTGAGTTGTTGTGTGTGGTGAGTTTGCTGTGTGTGTGTGAATGTTTGGTGTTGTCATGTGTTGGTGAGTTGTGTGCGTGTGTACTGTTGTGCGTGTGAATGTTAAGGCACTTCGGTGCGGGCAAATAAGGCACTTCGGTGCGGGCAACTAAGGCACTTCGGTGCGGGCAACTAAGGCACTTCGGTGCGGGCAACTAAGGCACTTCGGTGCGGGCAACTAAGGCACTTCGGTGCGGGCAACTAAGGCACTTCGGTGCGGGCAACTAAGGCACTTCGGTGCGGGCAACTAAGGCACTTCGGTGCGGGCAACTAAGGCACTTCGGTGCGGGCAACTAAGGCACTTCGGTGCGGGCAACTAAGGCACTTCGGTGCGGGCAACTAAGGCACTTCGGTGCGGGCAACTAAGGCACTTCGGTGCGGGCAACTAAGGCACTTCGGTGCGGGCAACTAAGGCACTTCGGTGCGGGCAACTAAGGCACTTCGGTGCGGGCAACTAAGGCACTTCGGTGCGGGCAACTAAGGCACTTCGGTGCGGGCAACTAAGGCACTTCGGTGCGGGCAACTAAGGCACTTCGGTGCGGGCAACTAAGGCACTTCGGTGCGGGCAACTAAGGCACTTCGGTGCGGGCAACTAAGGCACTTCGGTGCGGGCAACTAAGGCACTTCGGTGCGGGCAACTAAGGCACTTCGGTGCGGGCAACTAAGGCACTTCGGTGCGGGCAACTAAGGCACTTCGGTGCGGGCAACTAAGGCACTTCGGTGCGGGCAACTAAGGCACTTCGGTGCGGGCAACTAAGGCACTTCGGTGCGGGCAACTAAGGCACTTCGGTGCGGGCAACTAAGGCACTTCGGTGCGGGCAACTAAGGCACTTCGGTGCGGGCAACTAAGGCACTTCGGTGCGGGCAACTAAGGCACTTCGGTGCGGGCAACTAAGGCACTTCGGTGCGGGCAACTAAGGCACTTCGGTGCGGGCAACTAAGGCACTTCGGTGCGGGCAACTAAGGCACTTCGGTGCGGGCAACTAAGGCACTTCGGTGCGGGCAACTAAGGCACTTCGGTGCGGGCAACTAAGGCACTTCGGTGCGGGCAACTAAGGCACTTCGGTGCGGGCAACTAAGGCACTTCGGTGCGGGCAACTAAGGCACTTCGGTGCGGGCAACTAAGGCACTTCGGTGCGGGCAACTAAGGCACTTCGGTGCGGGCAACTAAGGCACTTCGGTGCGGGCAACTAAGGCACTTCGGTGCGGGCAACTAAGGCACTTCGGTGCGGGCAACTAAGGCACTTCGGTGCGGGCAACTAAGGCACTTCGGTGCGGGCAACTAAGGCACTTCGGTGCGGGCAACTAAGGCACTTCGGTGCGGGCAACTAAGGCACTTCGGTGCGGGCAACTAAGGCACTTCGGTGCGGGCAACTAAGGCACTTCGGTGCGGGCAACTAAGGCACTTCGGTGCGGGCAACTAAGGCACTTCGGTGCGGGCAACTAAGGCACTTCGGTGCGGGCAACTAGGCACTTCGGTGCGGGCAACTAAGGCACTTCGGTGCGGGCAAATAAGGCACTTCGGTGCGGGCAAATAAGGCACTTCGGTGCGGGCAAATTGTGTGTGAAATCGTTTGTTAGTTGGTGCTTGTGTTTGGTGTGATTGTAGTGTGCATTGTGCATGTTTACATTTGTCATTCATTACTTGCTAAGCGTAAGCTTACGTGTGTGTGTGTGTGTGTTCTGTGGTGTAGGTGACGAAGTACTCTCAGGTGATCTCGATAACGTGGATTAGGAGTAGCACCAGTCGGGGATACGCGGAGCTCGTCGGTGCAGGTCATTTGTCGGGGCGCTTCGACCTAGTCCTTGGCAAGGGTTGTGGTATTGCACGTTTTGTGATTAGGAGTGGGTTTGTGAATATTTTGGTTGTTAATGGTTTGGATAGGTTTTGAGTATTTTGGTTCGGTGTGTATAGTTGTTTGGTGTGTGTTTGTGGTGAATTGTGAATGTTATGGTCGGAATGGATTTTAGGTCGTTTGGTTGAATTGAGTTTGATGTATATAGTTTGGAGTTATCTGGTTATTTGGTTGTTTTAAATCGTATTTTAACGGCAATGTTTCTCAGGTTTTGGATTTTGAAAATTTAGCCGCTATATTGTCGATTTTTGGTTTAAAAATTTGATATGTCGGGTTGCCTTCGCTATTTTTTTTGTTAGGCGTTTTAATTCGTTTTTCCGAGATTTTCACGGGGATTGAAGATTTATGCGTCGGGGCGATATGGTAAAAATTTCGGAATTTTTGGAGGTGTCGGGATTGTAGAAAAGTGTAGAAATGTGAAGAGAGGTGAAGTGAGGTTAAAATGGGAAGTTTTGGGTGTTTTTAAGTGTTTTTGGGGGTGAAAAACCCGAGCCGGCCCGATCGGTCGGGCCCGGGGCGCGACCGGTCGTAGTCGGGAAGTTTCTGGGTGAAGAAAACCCGAGAAGGTCCGATCGATCGGGCATTTAGCCACGATCGATCGTGGTAGCCAAGAGCTGGGGCGCGCTGGTGCGCCCCAGCGCGCGCACGCGCGCGCGCGTGCAGCGCGTGCAGCGCGCTTAGCGCGCGAGCAGCGCGCTGCCTGGGCGCCTGGCGCCCAGCTACGCGCCCAGCAGCCTTCTTAGGCAATTTTTTTGTTTTTTTTTATTTTTTCCCGTTTCCTAAAATATTTTGACCCGACATTTTTCGAAGTATTTTAAACGTATTGTGGGCCCGTTTTCCAACAAACGTCGAGGGTTCGAAAAACCAGAAAACGAGTCAAAATATTTAAGATAATTATTTTTAAATTACGTTTGAAATGCGGGGTTGCTTAGCAACGTAGCGCACTGGGCCCGGGGCGGGTTCGGGGCGTTACAAGTTGGTATCAGAGCTTTTGTGGTCGAAACGTTCAGAGAATTACCCGACAATGCCAGCCGTCGCGCAACGTGCTTCACCGACTGTAAGTATTCTTTCCTTAGCTAGTTTTTTTTCTAAGCTAGATTGTTTTAAATTGGTTCTGGATTAAAGTAAGATGCATAACCCTAGACGACCCGGGAGACCTAGGCATGAACCCGAGCCACCCAGAAATCCACTAGAGGACTCTGTTAAGCAGTTAGCGGATATGGTTACCCGACAAGCAGAGCTAGTTGGAACTTTGATGGAGCACGGGGGACTTGGACATGCTGGAACAGGATCTAGGGGGGACAGGTTTCGGAGATTGAACCCTCCAGCATACGAGGGCAGATTAACAGATCCTACAGCTGCAGACAGGTGGATTCACACTATTGAGAATATGTTCAAGGTTGCCGAGGTGGAGGAAGTAAACAAAGTCAAGTGTGCCACCTTCCATTTAATCAATAACGCACAGAGCTGGTGGGAGTCAATAGAGTCCACTCTTGGTCATCAAGCTTTAACCTGGAAGGAGTTTAAAGATCTGTTCTTCGACAAGTATTACAACAAAACGGCTCAAGCTGTAAAACGGATGGAATTCATGACACTTAAACAGACGGGATCGGTGGGTGACTACATTCAGCAGTTTGAGTTGTTATCTCGGTTTGCCGGTCACATGATCAACCGTGAAGCGGACAAGATCTTTCAGTTCGTGCAAGGACTGAAGCCCGAAATTTATATGTTGGTAAAGACTTTTGGGATTTCTAAAAGTTCGTTTACTGAGGTGGTGGCAAAGGCGTTAGAAGTGGAGGAAGCGGCGGATAAATTATCCAGATCTGCTGAGAACCCGAAGAGGATGTTTAGAGAAATCACAGCCCAGTTTAATAGAGGCGGGTCTTCTTCTCAACAACAGGGGACCAAACGACAAGGAGGAAATTTAAGTGATCAGAGAGGAGGTAAAAAGCCACAGCAACAACCGAAAAAAGGATTTCGACAGTGTCCCAAGTGTTCGAGGTCCCATCCTGGCGAGTGTGGGCAATACGCCGGTAAATGTTACAATTGTCTAGAAGCAGGTCATATGTCCCGTGATTGTCCAAAGCCGAGGGTCCTCCGATGCTTTACATGCAACCAGACAGGTCACGTATCTAAGGATTGCCCTACTTCGAAGCCAGGTCCAGCTAGAGCTACTCCGAGGATTTTTGCTATGATCGAGCCTGATAGTGAGGACCGTCCTGCAGTAATTTCAGGTACTGTAATTGTTAATTCAGTACCAGCATTTACATTGATAGATTCAGGGGCGTCCCATTCTTTCGTAGCGGTAGCATTTGTGGCGAAAGTACAGTTAGAGGTGGAGCCGACTGAAAGTGCGTATATTGTGCAATTACCATCCGGCGAGTATATGCATTCTGCGCAAGTAGTGCCTAACAGTATGGTAATGGTCGGAAGGAAGACTTTACCCGCTGATTTGATCGTTATGGGGATCACTGGATATGACGTAATACTCGGTATGGACTGGTTATTTCGGCACCATGCGACGATCGATTGCAGAGCAGGGACTGTAAATTTCCAACCTCTGAGTGGTGAAAAGTTTTCTTTTCAAGCTTTGAAGAACATAAAGAGACTCTCAGTTATGGCACCCATGGACGCTCGTAAGTCTGTTATTGGTGAGTTTATGTGTTTTCTTGCCACTATTGTAGATTCTCAGTCTTTGGTAGAAGTTAAGCTTCAGGAGATAGACATTGTTCGTGATTTTCCTGAAGTGTTTTTAGATGATTTGCCTGGTCTACCTCCGGACCGGGAAATCGAGTTCGTAATTGACACTTACCCTGGAGCAGAGCCGGTGTCGAAGAATCCTTACAGGTTGGCTCCGCCTGAATTAAAAGAACTGAAAAAGCAATTGGAGGAATTGGTCGATAAGGGCTTTATACGCCCTAGTTTTTCGCCCTGGGGAGCGCCCGTGTTGTTTGTTAAGAAAAAGGACGGGTCGCTTCGAATGTGCATTGATTACCGGGAGTTGAACAAACTAACGGTGAAAAACAGGTATCCATTGCCAAGGATAGATGACCTATTTGATCAGTTGCAAGAAGCTAAAATATTTTCAAAAATTGATTTGAGATCGGGATACTACCAATTGAAAGTTAGAGCACAGGATATTCCGAAAACAGCTTTCAGGACTCGGTATGGACACTATGAGTTCCTGGTTATGTCGTTTGGTTTGACGAATGCTCCAGCCGCCTTTATGGACCTAATGAATCGAGTGTTCAGAGAGTATCTCGATAAGTTTGTAATCGTGTTTATCGATGACATTTTGATTTATTCCAGTAATGAAGAGGAGCATAGGGAGCATCTGAAGATAGTACTGGAAACTTTGAGACGGCATCAATTATATGCCAAGTTATCTAAATGCGACTTTTGGTTGACGAAGGTGCATTTTCTTGGTCACGTAATTTCGAGTGGTGGAATATCAGTGGATCCGGCCAAGATTCAGTCAATTAATGATTGGCCTCAGCCAAAGAATGTCAGTGAGATTCGGAGTTTTCTGGGATTAGCTGGCTATTACAGAAGGTTTATTGAGGGATTTTCTAAAATAGCAGCACCGATGACTCGCTTGACCAGGAAAGACGTGAAATATGAGTGGTCTGAAGAATGTGAACTGAGCTTTCAGACTTTGAAGCAGAAATTGACGACAGCTCCGATTTTAACGTTGCCAGTGGCCGAGGAGAAATTTTGTATTTATTGTGATGCCTCACGGATTGGGTTGGGTTGTGTACTTATGCAGAAAGACAAGGTGATTGCCTATGCTTTGAGGCAGCTAAAGCCCTATGAGAAGAATTATCCGACCCATGATTTGGAGTTAGCAGCAGTGGTCTTTGCTTTAAAGATCTGGAGGCATTACCTTTATGGTCAGCAGTGCGAGGTATATTCAGATCATAAAAGTCTGAAGTATATCTTCACTCAAAAGGAGCTTAATATGAGGCAGCGGCGGTGGTTAGAGTTCGTGAAAGATTATGATTTGGAAATCAAGTATCACCCCGGTAAAGCCAATGTGGTTGCAGATGCTTTAAGCCGAGTATCGACTTCGGTTTCAGCTATGGAGGCTGGTATGTCTGAACCTTTGCGATTGGAGATTCAGAGGTTTGATTTGGAGCTGGTTTCAGATGTGACAATAGTTTTAGCAGCTTTGTCTCTGAAGCCTACGGTTTTGGAGAAAATTAGAGAAGCTCAACAAAGAGATTTGGAGTGTAGTAAATTCAAGCTGAGTATGGTGTCTGACGATAGAACAGAGTTTAGCTACTCGGATGATGGTATTTTGAAATTTCGTAATCGGTGGTATGTTCCGAATGACGAGCAACTTCGGAAGGAAATTTTGGTTGAAGCTCATTCGTCAAGGTTTTCTGTTCATCCGGGGAGTACCAAGATGTACAGAGACCTCAAGCAGCACTATTGGTGGCCTGGTATGAAGAAGTCAGTGGCTGAATTTGTAGAGACATGTTTGATTTGTCAGCAGGTGAAGGCAGAGCATCAGAGACCTGCTGGGAAGTTACAACCATTGCCAGTTCCTGAATGGAAGTGGGATCAGATTTCAATGGACTTCGTTGTTGGATTGCCTAGGACGACGAAAGGATTTGATGGCATATGGGTGATCGTTGATCGTTTAACGAAGTCAGCCCATTTTCTGCCGGTGAAGATGACATACAGTATGGATCAGCTTGCTGAACTTTATATTCAGGAGGTTGTGAGATTACATGGGGTGCCTACTTCGATTGTATCAGATAGGGACCCGAGGTTCACTTCAAAATTTTGGCAGAGTCTACATAAGGCGATGGGGACTCGATTGAATTTCAGCACTGCTTTTCATCCTCAGACGGACGGACAATCTGAACGGACTATTCAGACTCTTGAGGATATGCTTCGAGTGTGTGTGCTTGAGTTCCAGGGTTCCTGGAGTAGGTATGTACCTTTGGTGGAGTTCTCATATAACAATAGTTATCAGGATACTATTGGAATGGCTCCATATGAGGCTCTATACGGGAGGAAATGCAGATCGCCTCTTTATTGGGACGAGGTAGGAGAATCTAGTTTAATTGGTCCAGAGATTGTGCAGCAAACCGCAGATAAAGTCCAGTTCATTCGGCAACGCATTCTGACAGCTCAGAGTCGCCAAAAGAGTTATGCCGATGGTAGGAGACGAGAGCTGGAATTTGAGGTAGGCGATGAGATTTTCTTGAAAATCTCGCCATTTAAGGGTGTCATGAGATTCGGGAAGCGAGGTAAGCTGAACCCGCGATTTGTTGGTCCTTTCCCTATTGTGAAGCGTGTGGGAAAGACAGCGTATCAGTTGGAATTGCCAGCTTCGATGGAGGGAGTGCATAACGTATTCCATGTATCAATGCTACGGAAATGCCTAAGGGATCCATCGCACGTGGTGGTACAGCAGGAGGTCGAAGTGCAACCCACATTGTCTTATGAGGAGAAACCAGTGGAAATATTGGATTATGCGGTGAAGAAATTGCGCAACAAGGACATTCCATTGGTAAAAGTTCTGTGGCGAAACCACAACATTGAGGAAGCAACGTGGGAGCGTCAACAGGATATGATGGAACGTTATCCAGAATTGTTTAGGTACGTCAAATTTTGAGGACAAAATTTTTGTAAGGAAGGTGGATTGTAACACCCGAGATTTTTATACTTCGTGTAGGCCTAAGAGTAATCGGATAGAGGGTTGATGTTATGAATGAAAGGTTGGAAACAATGAAATGTGGGGGAAAGGGTTGACAAGTCAAAATGTTAGGGTTTGAAGTTAAAACAATTTGTGATTGGTGAGAGTTTGAGTTGACTTTGTCAAATGTGTATTAACCAATCAAATTTGTGATGGAAAGGTGTTGTGTTTGGCGTTGGATTAAGTGATGGGGGGGGAGGGCTTTGTGGTAATTTTCCTTGGTCATTAAATGCATAAAAAGAGAAAAAGGGTTATTTTTCTCTCATCTTCTCCTCCTCCATCGAGCTTTCTCCCTCTCCTCCATAGCCAACGCCTCCTCCTCTCTTCTCTTCAGTTTTTCAAGCCAATCCAAGGTAAGTTTACATGGGTTTTGAATTATATAGCTTTTGATGAAGTTTGAGAGTGTTTTTGGGAGCTTTGGTTGAGTTTGGTGAATGTTGGAAAACCCTAGGTTAGGGATTCCGAAAATTGAGTGTTGATGTTAGATTTCTTTCTTATTTTGATGGTTTAGTTGTTGAATGACTTGGTTTAGGTAGATTTGAGGGTTAGATGGAGGATTGGTGAAGTGTTCCACAAAAATGGTTGAAGAACACTAAAGGGCCGATTCTGTCTTTGGGAATTTTGGGCTGGCCATAGTGTTTGTTTGGTTAATTTGAGTGATTCAATGGATAGTAGACGTGTAGAGGTTTCCGAGTTGGGGTGGCACGTCGAATTCCGTTGAAAAACGAGAAAGTTATGGCTGTTTAAAGTTTGATGGTCGATGTGGGGTAGAAAATTGAGTTTGAATGTTTTGGAGTGTGAAGTTATTTAGGTATTATTTAGTTTTAGCTAGAAAAAAACCTTTTAGAATTATTGATAACTTATCAATTTAAGTTTCCGTGGATTTAGGTCGTCGAACGAAGGAAGTGACCGATAGCCGTGAGCAAGTGGAAGCCGAGCGTTCAGGTAAGTAGTGGGTGTTTTCGTTTGCCTTCGGGCCTACACCACAGGACGGTAGGGCTATTAGTTATTGATTGCTTCGTGTTGAGTTGTGTTAAGGCTTTGCATTGAGTTAAGTTGTAAGTTGAGTTGTTGTGTGTGGTGAGTTTGCTGTGTGTGTGTGAATGTTATGGTGTTGCATTGTGTTGAGTGGAGTTGTGGTGCGTGTGTACTGTGGGCGTGTGAATGTTAAGGCACTTCGGTGCGGGCAAATAAGGCACTTCGTGCGGGCAACTAAGGCACTTCGGTGCGGGCAACTAAGGCACTTCGGTGCGGGCAAATAAGGCACTTCGGTGCGGGCAACTAAGGCACTTCGGTGCGGGCAAATAAGGCACTTCGGTGCGGGCAAATAAGGCACTTCGGTGCGGGCAAATAAGGCACTTCGGTGCGGGCAAATAAGGCACTTCGGTGCGGGCAACTAAGGCACTTCGGTGCGGGCAACTAAGGCACTTCGGTGCGGGCAAATAAGGCACTTCGGTGCGGGCAAATAAGGCACTTCGGTGCGGGCAACTAAGGCACTTCGGTGCGGGCAAATAAGGCACTTCGGTGCGGGCAACTAAGGCACTTCGGTGCGGGCAAATAAGGCACTTCGGTGCGGGCAAATAAGGCACTTCGGTGCGGGCAAATAAGGCACTTCGGTGCGGGCAACTAAGGCACTTCGGTGCGGGCAACTAAGGCACTTCGGTGCGGGCAACTAAGGCACTTCGGTGCGGGCAAATAAGGCACTTCGGTGCGGGCAAATAAGGCACTTCGGTGCGGGCAACTAAGGCACTTCGGTGCGGGCAAATAAGGCACTTCGGTGCGGGCAAATAAGGCACTTCGGTGCGGGCAAATAAGGCACTTCGGTGCGGGCAAATAAGGCACTTCGGTGCGGGCAAATAAGGCACTTCGGTGCGGGCAAATAAGGCACTTCGGTGCGGGCAACTAAGGCACTTCGGTGCGGGCAAATAAGGCACTTCGGTGCGGGCAACTAAGGCACTTCGGTGCGGGCAAATAAGGCACTTCGGTGCGGGCAAATAAGGCACTTCGGTGCGGGCAACTAAGGCACTTCGGTGCGGGCAAATAAGGCACTTCGGTGCGGGCAACTAAGGCACTTCGGTGCGGGCAAATAAGGCACTTCGGTGCGGGCAAATAAGGCACTTCGGTGCGGGCAAATAAGGCACTTCGGTGCGGGCAACTAAGGCACTTCGGTGCGGGCAAATAAGGCACTTCGGTGCGGGCAACTAAGGCACTTCGGTGCGGGCAAATAAGGCACTTCGGTGCGGGCAAATAAGGCACTTCGGTGCGGGCAAATAAGGCACTTCGGTGCGGGCAAATAAGGCACTTCGGTGCGGGCAAATAAGGCACTTCGGTGCGGGCAAATAAGGCACTTCGGTGCGGGCAACTAAGGCACTTCGGTGCGGGCAAATAAGGCACTTCGGTGCGGGCAAATAAGGCACTTCGGTGCGGGCAACTAAGGCACTTCGGTGCGGGCAAATAAGGCACTTCGGTGCGGGCAACTAAGGCACTTCGGTGCGGGCAAATAAGGCACGGCGGGCAACTAAGGCACTTCGGTGCGGGCAAATAAGGCACTTCGGTGCGGGCAACTAAGGCACTTCGGTGCGGGCAAATAGGCACTTCGGTGCGGGCAAAATTGTGTGTGAAATCGTTGTTAGTTGGTGCTTGTGTTTGGTGTGATTGTAGTGTGCATTGTGCATATTTACATTTGTCATTCATTACTTGCTAAGCGTAAGCTTACGTGTGTGTGTGTGTGTGTGTTCTGTGGTGTAGGTGACGAAGTACTCTCAGGTGATCTCGATAACGTGGATTAGGAGTAGCACCAGTCGGGGATACGCGGAGCTCGTCGGTGCAGGTCATTTGTCGGGGCGCTTCGACCTAGTCCTTGGCAAGGGTTGTGGTATTGCACGTTTTGTGATTAGGAGTGGGTTTGTGAATATTTTGGTTGTTAATGGTTTGGATAGGTTTTGCGTATTTTGGTTCGGTGTGTATAGTTGTTTGGTGTGTGTTTGTGGTGAATTGTGAATGTTATGGTCGGAATGGATTTTAGGTCGTTTGGTTGAATTGGGTTTGATGTATATAGTTTGGAGTTATCTGGTTATTTGGTTGTTTTAAATCGTATTTTAACGACAATGTTTCTCAGGTTTTGGATTTTGAAAATTTAGCCGTTATATTGTCGATTTTTGGTTTAAAAATTTGATATGTCGGGTTGCCTTCGCTATTTTTTTTGTTAGGCGTTTTAATTCTTTTTTTCAAGATTTTCACGGGGATTGAAGATTTATGCGTCGGGGCGATATGGTAAAAATTTCGGAATTTTTGGAGGTGTCAGGATTGTAGAAAAGTGTAGAAATGTGAAGAGAGGTGAAGTGAGGTTAAAATGGGAAGTTTTGGGTGTTTTTAAGTGTTTTTGGGGGTGAAAAACCCGAGCCGGCCCGATCGGTCGGGCCCGGGGCGCGACCGGTCGTAGTCGGGAAGTTTCTGGGTGAAGAAAACCCGAGAAGGCCCGATCGATCGGGCATTTAGCCACGATCGATCGTGGTAGCCAAGAGCTGGGGCGCGCTGGTGCGCCCCAGCGCGCGCACGCGCGCGCGCATGCAGCGCGCGCGTGCTGCTCACGCAGCGCGCTGCCTGGGCGCCTGGCGCTCAGCTGCGCGCCCAGCAGCCTTCTTAGGCAATTTTTTTGTTTTTTTTTATTTTCTCCCGTTTCCTAAAATATTTTGACCCGACATTTTTCGAAGTATTTTAAATGTATTGTGGGCCCGTTTTCCAACAAACGTCGAGGGTTCGAAAAACCCGAAAACGAGTCAAAATATTTAAGATAATTATTTTTAAATTACGTTTGAAATGCGGGGTTGCTTAGCAACTTAGTGCACCGGGCCCGGGGCGGGTTCGGGGCGTTACAATCAGACCAGTTAACTGTTAAGGGAATTAATCCGCCCCTTAATTGAGATCAGAGGATGTATGCTTTGGGGAATGACTGATCCACTTTCCCATCGTACAGAGGGATCAACAGAGAACGAATTTGAATACAACTGAGATGAGAAAGTAGAGACCACATGTTTAGGGAAATTATTGCTTCATTGATCCATTTCGTTCATCGCTCTACTTGCTTAGCATTAGGCTAATAGATGAGTTTTGTGATGTAGGTGAAGAAGTTACTGAAGGTATGTTTACCGACCTACATGAGGAATAGGCTGGTTGGAGGAGCATTTTCAGGCATCGGTTTGGTCATCTGTTGAGGCGGTTTAATCCATGGCTGCAGGTGTTGAGTTGAGGGTAACTAGTTCAGTATAGATGTTTTTCTGAAAATTTTATGACAATAGTGGTTTCAAAGCTTTGAAAACATTTTTTAGAATCATCTGATATTGGTATTCTGTTGGATTTTGAAAACATTGTTTTTACTGAATTTGGGAAGGGCAGTGATTTGGTTTGTTTCTGGATGTTTAGTTTTGTCGTTCTGCCTATCGGAAGGTGCCTTCAGTAAAGTCGTTGGATGAGAGAGAGAACATCCGGCTGACGTCATCGGCAGGTGCAAGTCGCAAAACCTGTAGTTTTGCTATCGGCAGATGTAGTGTATATTTTAATCTTATCGGAAGGAGTCGTAATGTCGTTGTCGGTAGATGTCGCGTGCTTGTCTATCGGCAGATGGAAATCTATCGGTAGATGAAATTATGTTGACTCCATTGGCAGATGAAGTTATGTTGACTTCATCGGCAGATGTAGTTGTGTTGGCTTGTCGGTAGATGGTGGTGCGTTGTTTGTACACGTCATCGGTAGAAACCTCCTATTCCAATTTCTGCTTCTTCCGTTGACTTTGTCGTCGGCAGATGTATTCGACTTCAGCAACTTCACGAGCATTCCGCGTTTTTTTTTTAAGCTTTACGTCTTTTGGCCAATTACTCTTAACACTTCCAACAGTCATTTTAAAATGTTTTCAGAGGTTACTTAGCTTCATTGATGTTCAATTGATTTTCCGCTGCAAGTTTTAAAATATATTTAGTTTTAGAAAAAGTCAAATTTTGGCTGTTGAGTGAAATTTTAAATTTAGCATCAAGACGTCATGGTTCGGTTCAGCGTTATGAGTAGCAAACCGGGTTCAGATAACTCGGGGCGTTACAATGCGAGTATGAAATACATGAAACAAATGGAATTGAAGGAAAGCATGAAAAAGCTATTGAGAGCCTAAACGCATGAGATGGTTTAGGAAAGCCTAAACGCATAGTTATAAATTGAGATGGCTGATGAAACTTTATGAGGGTTAGAAACTGCTAGTTTTCTGAAAGCCTGAACGCATGGTAAGGATTGAAAAATGAGTTTCATCCAGTATGTAACTTTTTAAAGCATGAATTGGATAATGTATGCAATTAAATTCACGTGTACGTGTTTTTACTTACTGAGTTTATCTCACGCATTAGTTTTGTGATGTAGGTGAATTTTTATCTGAGAATGAACTAGCGCTGTTCGAGAATTTTCTAGAGGCGGGAGAGCATACAGAGGAGGATGCCGTCGTTGGCTCCGAATAGTAATTTTAAGTCATATTTTTTTTTTATCGTTTAAAAAGATATTTCACATTTATTTGCATTTAATTTTAATTGATTTTAATTGAGTAATTTATTTCTTCAGTTGTTGAAGTTTTAATTAATGAAGTTATTGTTTTTTTTTTTGTTAAAATTTATAAATAAAGTTTTATTTAATGTTTGTTTAGCATTGAATCTTTCGAAATATTTATTGATAGTTGTTTCAAAGATTCCGCCTAATAAATAATTTTCACTATTTTCAAGGACTTTTAATTAAGAAAATTAAGGTTTTATAACGATTCAATTTAATGTAATTTGAAATCTATTTGATGAAAATTTTAGGGTGTCAAATTGAGAAAAAATGAAAATAAACTTTAGGGTCGTTACACTTGTTGTCTTTTTTCTAAAGTCTTCCAAATCTTTCCTTCTTCACGCCAAATCAAATTTTCAAATTTTAAATTTCAAAACCTCTTTATCCTCTTTTGACAATATTATCTTCTTTCTTTAAGATTTTTTTTCTCTCTCATATCTAAAATCTTCTCTTCTAAACAACAGTGAGCCCTCTTTATTCTTCTAAGAATCACAAATTTCTAACTCAACTTCAACATCAATCTACAATAATTTTTAATTAGTAATAAATTCTCTTAAAAGATAAGGAATAATAACAAAATTAATAAAAGCTGAAGCTGTGGTCGATTTTATAATATTCTCTGGCAAAATATATATTTTTATTTGATTTATCATTGAATTTTAGCAATATATACATAAAAAAACACTTGTGCAATAAGACTTATCACACATAATTATTAAAGTATCATAACATTGATCCATTTATGTTCATGATAAAAATCTTATTTTTATTTTAGAACTAATATAAATTATTAAGAAAAAAATATCTTTTTAGCCAACTTCACACAGACACAAAAAATGAGGAGATCTTTTCCACCTTTGAAACTGTAACGGCCCAGACCCCGTTCCCGCAAGCCCGAACCGTGCAGTTCCCACCGATGGGCTGCTGCCACGTGAGTCCCCAAAGGGCGGTACACGTGTACTCACGATCTTCCCTCCCCCTGAAGAGGGTTTTTGCCTTCCCCCCCACTCGAACCCAGGACCTCAGGGACAAGTCCCTGGGCTACGAATGAGGAGTACCACTGAGCTAGAATATCATTTAGAATTGCTTAACCTGCCATACTTTTTATGTATGATAATAATTCTACATTATTATCAATAAGTAGAATATCATCAACGTACAGAACTAAAAAGACCACGTTCTTTTCATTGATGAGCTTGTATACACAAGACTCGTCAAGACACTACGTGAACCCACAAGATTTGATTGCTTCATCAGAACAATAATAAAATCATGCATCAATGGTAAACGTCGTACATATACATACATGTAAAAATACTAATGTGGTAGTGATAGGCCCCGTCAGGTTTTCTATAGGGGACAACTCACCAAAATAGAGTTTTAGAAAACAATGATCTAACTGCAGTGCAAATAATATAAAACTTTTACGTCGAGCACTCATTCTTCCAACTAGGGGCGTAACCTCAACAACTGACTCAAAATTATCAAAGTCGTCTGAACCTAAAAAAAACTAATATTATGACTATCCCACTTGATACTAAGGATAAAAACAAAGATATGTCATAAATCGGGACTTGGGACTCAATCCATAATACTAATAACGGCCGTAAACTTCGTGATACTTTAAAGAGACTGGTCGACACTTTAGAAGGGATTGATCGACACTTATAAGTTGGGGTCGACCCACCTTTCAACACTTTATAGCTCTCGGATTCCAGCTCAAAAAGAACTAGCGGTCGACATCTCCTCCAAGCGGTCAACACTATGACGGCCCCAAATCCCATAGGGTAGCCACAGACTTGTCGTGACATACTCTTAACTTACTTCTCTTTCATTGACATAAAATTTTTTATTTTTCTTTTAACACCTTGAAGAACAGACTTGGATAATCGATCCTCTTTTATTGACATTTAAAACCTTACTTAAAACGTATTTAAAATGACTCGTTTAGGGTCAAAAAATATCGCTTAAAACTTGGGACCCGAAAACGAAAAAGGCACATGCATGGGGCGCGCCCAAACATTCAGCGCACGTGCCCCTCACACGCCCACCGCGCGCCATCAGGCGGACCACACTGCGTGCCATCAGGCAGACCACACTGCGCGCCTATAACGTGCCTACCCCGTGCACCGTACACACCGCGCACCGCGCACCTACTGTGCACGCCGCACGGCTGGCACACGCACCGCACACCTACTGCGCGCACCGCGTGCCTACCGCGCGCCTGACGTGCAAACCGTATGCCCATAGCGCGCATACCGTGCGCACCGCGTGCCTGGCACGTACACCGCGCACCCTGTGTGCCTACTGCATAACATATGTCGAGACTCGTGCAGAACATAGCATACATCAAGCTTCCAACAGCCGATGCATAAGGGTAGCATCTCATTTTTTCTACCTTTTGAGGTGTGTAAGGACACTGCTTTTTAGAAAGAATAACTCCATGTGTAGAAGATAAATAACACTTTTTGGAGTTTTGCATTGAATATTTGACATGTATCTTGTCAATATACAATGCTTGAGACAAAGCTAACATTCTATTTTTGCGACCTCTTATTAGACAAATCCTTAGAATGTAGCTTTCATTGCCTAAATCTTTCATTTAGAATTGCTTAACCTGCCATACTTTTTATGTCTGATAATAATTTTACATTATTCTCAATAAGTAGAATATCATCAATGTACAGAACTAAAAAGACCACGTTCTTTTCATTGATGAGCTTGTAGACACAAGACTCGTCAAGACACTACGTGAACCAATAAGATTTGATTGCTTCATTAGAACAATAATAAAATCATGTATCAATGGTAAACGTCGTACATGTACATACATATAAAAATACTAATGTGGTAGTGACAGGCCTCGTCAGGTTTTCTATAGGGGACAACTCACCAAAATAGAGTTTTAGAAAACAATGATTTAACTGCAGTGCAAATAATATAAAACTTTTACGTCGAGCACTCATTCTTCTAACTAGGGGCGTAACTTCAGCAACTGACTCAAAATTATCAAAGTCGTCTGAACCTAAAAAAAAACTAACATTATGATTATCCCACTTGATACTAAGGAAAAACACAAAGATATGTCATAAATCGGGACTTGGGACTCAATCCATAATACTAATAACGGCCGTAAACTTCGTGATACTTTAAAGAGACTGGTCGACACTTTAGGAGGGACTGATCGATACTTATAAGTGGGGGTTGACCCACCTTTCAACACTTTATAGCTCTCGAATTCTAGCTCAAAAAGAACTAGCGGTCGACATCTCCTCCAAGCAGTCAACACTGTGACGACCCCAAATCCCATAGGGCTGCCACGGACTTGCCGTGACATACTCTTAACTTACTCCTCTTTCATTGACATAAATTTTTTTATTTTTCTTTTAACACCTTGAAGAACGGACTTGGATAATCGATCATTGACATTTAAAACCTAACTTAAAATGTATTTAAAATGACTCGTTTAAGGTCAGAAAATGAAAAGGGCACATGCATGGGGCGCGCCCAATCATTCGGCGCACATGCCCCTCACACGCCCACCGCGCCATCAGGCGGACCACGCTATGTGCCATCAGGCGGACCACATTGCGCGCCCATAACGTGCCTACCCCGTGCACCGTACACACCGCACACCGTGCTCCTACTGTGCATGCCGCGTAGCTGGCTCACGCACCGCCCGCCTACCGCACACCTACCGCGCGCACCGCGTGCCTATCGGGCGCCTGACGCGCAAACCGTGCACCGACAGTGCGCTTACCGTGCGCACCGCGTGCCTGGCACGTACACCGCGCGCCCTGTGTGCCTCCCCCACCTCACCCCCCCCCCCCCGGCACGCGCCACGCGCGTGGCTCTCCATGGGAGCCAATCGATCACGCCCCTCAGCTGATCAATCGGCACCCTCTCAGGTACCAGATCGCTTCTTCACACCTTTGGCCGATGGATCGGCCATTGAGCGCCGATCGATCGGCGCACGTTCTGTCGAACGCCACACTTCCCCTTCATTCGGCTGATCGATCAGCCACCAGTCGCCGATTGATCAACGCACGTTCTGCCGAACGCCTGGGAAGGGAAACTTCGCCAATCGATCGGCCATTAGGCGTCGATCAATCGGCTAAGCAGGGTTGCGCACAAACCGTGCGCCTTGCTCGTCCCGCGTGCGCGCCTAGCGCACCTCCTCCCCCCTTTTCTACTTTCCTTTGCTTTTCTCCAATTTTTTTACCTACAAAACTTCAACCATACATATTCTCAATTCACCTTTCTATCTCCACCTAATGTACCACACACTTTCTTGCAAACTTACATACTCAAATCATCAAATCCAATCTGATACCTAATTCAGCTCTCTGACATAAAACGTGCAGCGAAAACTTCGTAAAAACTTTATCTGGAAAACTCATTTATAAACCTATCCAAAATGACAACAACTCCAAGCTAACTCTAATTATCCAAAAATAGACATTTATTTATAACTATTCCTAGTACCTTTACATACATTCACCCAAAAAGCTCGGAGCACACTCACGGGTCAAAATAGTTGTGTCAACACCACCCGCCCGCCACGAGCACCATCCGTCGACCGCCCTATACATTGACTTCAGGAGGATGTTCCTCACCTTCAACTTTGTCACCTACATCATATGATTTAAACGATAAGCCTAATGCTTAGTAAGGAGTGCATTAAACATAAACATATACATGAATGCATGATTTTCGTAAATTCGTTTCATTTCTTAACATTAGATACACATGGAAAAAAAAGGATTTACGCAAGAGTAGGCACAGACACCACCTCGTCTACCCCGTAGACCATGTGAGTTGCCATTTATCGGGGGTACTTGTCTTGCACTGAGTTGTCATTTATCGTACCCTATGCCTTACTCATACACTACCCACGCTTAACCATTACATACATTTCATCTTTTTACTTCCTTTTTCAAGAAAACATGCGTGTAAAATATTTGAGTATGCCATCTTTAGAAGACATGATGCATGAGAGAAGATGCACTTAAGACAAATAACAATCATCAAACATCATTGATAACTCTTAAATTAGAGTTATTTTATACGGTTAATAGTTGAAAGAACTTATATTAATTGAGTGAATACAAGAAGCAATTGGTAAAATTTATTGCAATTGTTAAGTAATGATGTCAAATCAATGTCTTGGTTAAATTTAATATATTCCGTGCATATTTTCTATTTTAAGCAGAATTTTCTCTATAATTTGAATTTTAAATTTTCATTTTTGAATGCAAAATTAATAGCGGGAAGATCAACTCAATTGTTGGAGAATCGTGAAGAAAGAGAAAACAAATCAAGAAAAATAAGAAAATTTGTTGCTCTGAATATGTTGAGAGAGAAGGATGCTGGAATCATGAAAGAGTAAAACAAATTAATTGAAATTTGGAAAAATAGAATAAATAGATTTGGAATTAATGGAGCACGTGGAACGAGAGCATGGATGATTTGGAGAGAAATGGATGATGGACGAAGCTGAGGTGGCGATGGACGATAAAAGACAAATGAACGACTGAGCAAAAAATGGACGACAAAGAAAATAGACAACAACCGTGGACGATAGAGAAAATGGACAATAACTGTGGACGATAAAAGAAAATGGAGGAAAACAGAAGAAATGGACTACTGGACCAAACAAAGCAAATGGACAACTGTAGAAGAAGTGGGCGATGCTGAAGTGGCATTAAACGACAAAGAAGCGTGGACGATTGAGAAGCGTGGACGAATAAAAAGCACTAAACAACAAAAAAACGTGTACAACTAGAATAGTAGCATAAGCTGGAATGGCAATATAAAAATGCATGATTCCAGGGATTGGATAGAGAAGATAAAATGCGTGATTCCAGAGATTTGAGAGAGAATTGTGGATCACACGCAGAACAAAAAGAGAGAGATTTTTCCAGAAGAGGCATTCGGGTATTCTGGCAAGCTCTGAATCTGGAGAAGACGATTGACGACAATTCTTGATCTTTTTCTTCTTCTCTTATTTTTACTGTTTATGAACAATATTATTTTTAAGTTTTATTTAGTTATGTCTAGTAGCTAAACTTCATTTCTTGGTTAGGACGAGAGTATTCGTTACGGTTTTTGCTACGATCTCGGTTTTGTTTATGCGATTGTTTATTGAACAATTATTTGTGATATTCCTTGCTTAATTCAGATCATATCGATAGATAGGTTGATGATCCATGTTTATATTGTATCGAAAGATAAATATAAATTCTATGATGCACAAATAATTAATCGGATTAAATTGTTACAACGTAGTTAACATTGATTCGATTGGCATTAAGAATAGGGTTTATAGAAATTTCATGTTAGTTACATTCTTTCAAATTCGAGAGAAATTCTAATCTGAAATTACCTAGGCAATTCGAAAGAATTCTAGAATTATTTCATTCTTGCTGTTCATAGACAATACTGCAGAGCATTACTAGAGTATCTGTAGCAAAACTAACGTAACGAAGAAATCGCTCCTAGCCAAGACTTCATTTTATTGATTTTACCTCGTTTAACCTGATTTCTTTTATTGCATCGTAATTCAGAGTTTATTTCTAATATTTTCATTTATCATTTGAATATTTTTATAAAATTTTTATAGCCATTTTAACATAGTTAACAATATCCTTGTGGGATCGATAATTTATATACTACTTGGTTGCGACACGTGCACTTGCGTAAAAAGTGTAGAAAATCACTAACAAGTTTTTGGCGCCATTGCCGGGGATATTGATTAGTTGTGATTATTTTGTTATAATTATTTTATTTTATTTTACGTCATTTTATTTTACTTGATTGCTATAATTTCAGGTATTATTGATTCATGCCTGACGAAGAAAACGAACAGGATCTCGTGCCAATAGATCCTGAAATAGAAAGAACATTCCGAGCAAGAAGAAGACAGCAGCAACAACCTTTTCTTGGAGGAGAAAACATGGCTAATCTCGATGGTGAAAGACACCATGCTGAACACGTTATCGATGATAGAGATAGACCCATTCAAAGATTTTGCCATCCCGACACTTGATGATTTAAACCCTGGTATCGTGAGACCAGACCTTCATGCAATCAGATTCGAGCTTAAGCCGGTGATGTTTCAAATGCTCCAAACGGTTGGACAGTTCACTGGAATGGTTACTGATAACCCGCACCGTCATTTGAAGGTGTTTGAAGAAGTTAGTGACTCATTGAACTTCCCTAGAGTATCTGCAGAAGCATTGAGGCTAAAACTCTTTCCATATTCTTTGAGAGATCGAGCCAGGGATTGGTTGAACAGTATTCCTTCAGACACAATCACCATGTGGGGAGATCTCGCCAAGAAGTTCATTATGAAGTATCATTCACCAGTGAGGAACGCGAGAATGAGAAATCAAATCACCAGCTTTTTGCAAAAAGATGGAGAATCACTGTAGGAAGCTTGGGACAGATTTAAAGAATTATTGAAGCAATGTCCCAACCATGGAATACCACACTGGATTTAGTTGGAGACGTTTTATAATGGACTCAATGGACAAACAAGATCGATTATTGATGCTGCAGCAAATGGAACACTTCTTTCTAAATCTTTCAATGAAGCTTACGATCTACTGGAGAGGATGGCAGTGAACAGTTATCAGTGGCCTTCAGACAGAACTCAATCCACAAGGCGTGCAGCTGGGGTTTATGATCTAGATGAAGTTGCTGCATTAAATGCAAAAATTTCTATGCTGGAGAATGCGATCAAGACAATGAATAACCCACCGAAACTAGTAACTAGAGAAGTGTCATGCATTTTTTGTGGAGAGAATCACGATGACAATTTGTGCCCTACTAACCCAGAGTCTGCCAACTATGTGGGATATAATAGGACTAATAACCTTTACTCGTAGACCTATAATCCTAGCTGGAAGCAGCATCCGAATTTTCAATGGAATTCACAGCAGCAAAATACTACTGCACAAAACAGATCTGCAGAGAACTACAAGCAAGGTTTCTCACAGCCAACCCAAACTTCAATATATCAAGAACGACAAGAGAGCTTTGCAAGAGAATATGCTGCAAAGACAGACGTAATCTTAGAAAACTTAGCTGCATCTATGGAAAATATGGAAACACAAATGGGACAGCTTGCTCAGTCTTTAAGCACGAGGAATATGGGACAATTACCTAGTGATACTGAAGTTCCACAGAGACCAGGTAAAGAACATTGCAAAGCTATAGTTTTGAGGAATGGAAGGGAATTAGACGTCCCAGAGAAGCTAAGGAAAGCTGAGGATTCCAAAAATCAAAATGAGGTGGCTGAACAGAAAGAATAAGATAAAACAGAAAATAGCAATCCACCCACTGATGTTGCAGCATCACCACAGCAACAACAAGAGAATTTAAAAATCCAGAAACCACCTCCTCCATTTCCTCAGCGATTACAGAAGCACAACTAGGACAAACAATTTAAGAAGTTCCTGGATGTTCTTAAGCAGCTACATATCAATGTGCTTTTAGTAGAAGCGCTTGAGCAGATGCCTAACTATGCCAAATTCATGAAGGATGTTCTATCCAAAAAGAGGAAGCTGGGAGAATATGAACTGGTGGCCATGACAGAAGAGACAAGCTACATACTGCAGAACAAGATTCCACCAAAATTAAAAGATCCTGACAGTTTCACCATCCCATGCACGATTGGTAACAGTTATTTTGGAAAAGCTTATATGATTTAGGAGCAAGTATTAACCTGATGCCCATGTCAATTTTCAAGAAGCTGGGAATTGGAGAAGTTAGACCTACAACTGTGACTCTGCAACTTGCCGATCGCTCGCTAACTCATCCACAAGAAAAAATAGAAGATGTCTTGGTGAAGGTAGACAAGTTCATTTTTCCAGCAGACTTTATTATATAGGATTATGAAGCCGATCGTGATGTACCAATCATTCTGGGAAGACCATTTTTAGCCACTGGCAGAACCCTGATTAACGTGCAAAAAGGTGAACTCACTATGAGCGTGAACGATCAACAGGCTACCATTAATGTTTTGAAGGCTATGAAGTGCCCTTATGATGAGGAAGATTATTTCAGTGTATCAGAAGAAAAAGAAACAGAAGAAGCAAAGCAACTCTATCGAAGCTATAAAAGACAGTTTGAGACACTAATCAGAATAGAAGATAGCCCAGAAATCCTTCAGCCATCAAGTGAAGAGGCACCAACAGTAGAGCTGAAATAGTTACCTTCTCACCTAAAGTATGCATTCCTGGGCCTCAAAGATACTCTTCCTGTGGTTATTTCAGCAGCTTTATCAACCAAGCAAGAGCAAGAGTTATTACATGTTCTGAAAAGTTATAAACAGGCATTTACATGGACAGTAAAGGATATAAAAGAGATTAGTCTGAGTATTTTCATGCACAAAATATTATTAGAAGAAGGATACAGTGCATCGATAGAGCAGCAGAGAAGGCTAAACCCCGTATTGAAATAAGTGGTGAAAAAGGAGATTCTGAAGTGGCTGGATGCAGGCATTATCTACCCTATTTCAGACAGCTCATGGATTAGCCAAGTCCAATGCGTTCCAAAGAAAGGAGGAACAACTGTGGTAGCCAATGAAAAGAATGAGCTAATCCCTACGAGAACTGTAATAGGATGGAGGATCTGCATGGACTACAAAAAACTAAATAAAGCCACACGTAAAAATCATTTTCCTCTACCCTTTATTGATCAAATGCTCGACAGGCTGGCGGGCAAAATATTTTACTGCTTCCTGGACGGTTATTCTGGATATAATCATATCACTATCGCCCCCGAGGATCAAGAGAAAACTACCTTCACATGCCCATATGGAACATTTGCTTTTAGAAGAATGTCTTTCGGGTTGTGTAATGCTCCAGAAACATTCCAGCGCTGCATGATGGCAATATTCTCAGATATGGTGGAAGAGTGTTTGGAAATATTTATTGATCAAATGCTGGACAGGCTGGCGGGCAAAATATTTTACTGCTTCCTGGACGGTTATTCTGGATATAATCATATCACTATCGCCCCCGAGGATCAAGAGAAAACTACCTTCACATGCCCATATGGAACATTTGCTTTTAGAAGAATGTCTTTCGGGTTGTGTAATGCTCCAGAAACATTCCAGCGCTGCATGATGGCAATATTCTCAGATATGGTGGAAGAGTGTTTGGAAATATTTATGGATGATTTTTCCATTGTGGGAGAATCTTTCGAATTATGTTTGAGAAATCTAGAGAAGGTTCTAAAAAGATGCATGGAAACCAACCTTGTGCTTAATTGGGAGAAATGTCATTTCATGGTTCCAGAAGGAATAGTACTCGGACATCGAGTTTCAGAGAAACGATTGGAAGTAGATAAAGCCAAGGTGGAGATCATTGAAAAACTGCCACCACCGAAAACAGTTAAGGGGATCAGAAGCTTTTTGGGACATGTGGGATTCTATCGCCGCTTTATTAAAGACTTCTCAAGAATTTCTAAACCGCTATGCATGTTATTGGAGCAAAACACTTTCTTTAATTTCAACAGAGACTGCCTGGAAGCTTTCAATTTGTTGAAGCAAAAGTTGATCACCGCACCTGTAATAGCAGCACCCGATTGGACTTCACCGTTTATTCTGATGTGCGATGCAAGTGATTATGCTGTGGGAGTAGTGTTGGGACAGAAGAAAGACAAAATATTTGATTCCATTTATTATGCCAGCAAGACTCTAAATGAAGCTCAGAAGAATTACACAACTACAAAAAAAAAACTTTTAGCATTGGTGTTTGCATTTGATAAGTTTAGAGCATATCTGATAGGAACTAAGGTTATTGTATACACTGATCATGCAGCAATCAAATATTTGGTTGCTAAGAAGGATGCTAAACCAAGACTAATCCACTGGGTGCTACTGCTTCAAGAGTTTGATCTGGAAATCCGTGACAGAAAGGGATGTGAAAATCAAGTTACAGATAACCTATCTCGGTTGGAAAATATAAGTGAACAGCCACTGGGAGAGAGTATCAAGGAAACATTCCCAGATGAACAGATGTTGAAATTGGATATATCTCTAGCACCTTGGTATGCAGACTTTGTCAATTATATTGTGAGTGATATCATTCCCCCTGAAATGGATTATCAGCAGAGAAGAAAGTTCTTAAAAGAAGTGAAGCAATACTTTTGGGATGAACCATTCCTCTTCAAACAGTGTGCGGATCATTTGCTGCGAAGATGTATACCCAGAAGAAGAAATGAACCAAGTGCTGCAGCAATGCCATGCAGCATCATACGGAGGCCATTATGGAGGAACACGTACAGCAGGAAAAGTTTTGCAGTCAGGTTTGTATTGGCCTACTCTCTTTAAAGATGCTAACAATTTTGTTCAAAACTGTGACAGATGTCAAAGAACAGGGAACATATCAAGAAGACATGAGCTGCCACTAACCAACATCTTGGAGATTGAAGTCTTTGACGCCTGGGGAATTGACTTCATGGGACCTTTCCCAGCATCTCATGGGAACCAATATATACTGTTGGCAGTTGATTATGTTTCTAAATGGGTAGAAGCTGCAGCACTACCAAACAATGAAGGGAAGAGTATTCTGAAGTCTTTACAGAAAAACATTTTCATAAGGTTTGGAACTCCCCGAGCAATTATCAGTGATGGAGGATCTCATTTTTGCAATAAAGCCTTCACTGCATTACTAAGTAAATATGGAGTTAGACATAAAGTGACCACAACATACCACCCTCAGAGCAATGGCCAAGCAGAAGTGTCTAACAGGGAAGTGAAACGGATTTTGGAGAAGGTGGTGAATCCGAACAGGAAAGACTGGTCACTAAAATTAGACGATGCATTATAGGCATACAGAACAGCATTTAAGACTCCTCTGGGCACTACTCCGTTCAACATGATTTATGGAAAAGCTTGCCATCTCCCTGTAGAGCTAGAGCACAAGGTCTTCTGGGCAATAAAAATATTGAACTTGGATTTACAGCATGCAGGAAGAAGTAGAATGGTGCAATTACAAGAATTAGAGGAGTTGAGAATGGCAACTTATGAGAATGCAAGGATTTATAAAGAGAAAGTAAAAAAATGGCATGATAAAAAAAATTCAGCAAAGAGTTTTCGAGAAGGGCTAGAAGGTGTTACTCTTCAACTCAAGAATGAAGTTGTTTCCAGGTAAACTTAAATCTAGATGGTCTGGGCCATTTGAAATTATGAAAATATTTTCATATGGAACAGTGGAGTTACATGATGAAAAAATTGAAAAAAAATTTAAGGTGAATGGTCAACGAATAAAGCAATATTTTGGAGAAAAATTGACGAAAATTATGTCAATTTCTCTAAAAGATTTGGAAGAATAATGAGTAGTGGAAAGTCTGGCTGAAGACTTAAACAAAAACTTAGCGCTCTAGGGAGGCAGCCCTCAATAATATCCTTTTATGATATCCTTTATTTTTATTTTTATTTTTATTCTTCTATGTTTAAATGAGTTATTTTTGAATTTTACTTCTCTGATTCATCACCGAAGTTCTCTCGCAGCAGTCATTAGGGTTATTTTACTGCTCAACACCCATCGCAGACAATCAGTAAAGCTTTGAAAACTTTCCGCTCCCTGCCGCTTCTACAAACGCTTGGGCGTTAGACGACAAAGCTTACTCGGATTTTTCAGAAACAACTCTTGGCCGATAAGATGAGGCTGAAACAGAAGGGAAAGAAGAACGTTAAGAAAGTAAACAGAATGGCCTTCATATCTGAGGAGGCACAGCTGCGATATGAGCAAGGCTTACAACAGCAGTCTTTTGCTCAGGAAAAAGGGTTCCTAGTTTAAGCCGAACAGTTACAAAGGTACCCGAGTTATGTGAGCAATATTATTGTAACGCCCCGAGTTTTTTGAACCATGTTCGCTACGCAAAATGCTGAACCAAACTATGACATTTTGAGAAAATTTTAAAATTTCATTCAACGATAAAAATTTGACCCTTTAAACGTTAAAACTTGCAGCGGAAAACCATTTGTGTAAAACAACATTTATTAAATGATTAAAATATTAGAGACAGTTGGTTGAAAGAAGACAAAGGAAAAACAGAACACATCTACCGCAGAATAGTTCCAGCGGTAGAAATAGAGACAGAATAGTCTCGGCGGTAGAAACGGAAATAGAAGGCATCCACCGCTAAACAGTGTCAGCGGTAGAAGCAGAAACAAAAGACATCTTCTGTTACCAATATCCACCGCTCACGTCAGCCGAACGACACGTCGACTTCTCATATCTACCGCTCACATCCACCGCTCACATCTGCCAACGACACATCGACTACTCACATCTACCGCTCACAGTAACACTCGACTCTATCACCCAACACTACCGGTGAACAGTACACTCATTATCCACCAATAGACAACATCCACCGATAGACAACATCTATCGATAGACAACATCTACCGGTGAACAGTAACACTCAACATTCACCGATAGACAACATTCACCAATAGACAACATCCATCGATAGACAACATCTACCAGTAGATAACATCTACCGGTGAACAGTAACACTCTAAACAAACAGACAACTCTTACTACTAAAAGGACTTGCAAATTTGACAGCAACCATTCAACACAACCTGAATCCATAAAATTGTACAAAATCTAGAAAGAAGAACTACAGTTAAAACCAACATATTTTCATAATCGATAATCACAAAACATATTAAAACATTAAAACTACCACTGTCATTAAAATTCTCAACACACTTAACAAAACAATTGCCCACTAAGACTGTAACACCCGACAATCCCGGCTAGGTGATCTTCTTAACCGAATTAACTGTCACCTTTATTTTTTGTCCTTTGATTTGAATTTAATGCCAAGGCTTATTTGATTGCTAATTGTGTGGTGGCAGAATTGTAATTATGAGGGATTGCAATTGGTATAAATAGAAAATGGAAACCTTAAACCTCACTAAAACCTCACTGTAGCCGACACATTCACTCTCGGTGATTTCTCTCTTCTCTAGAGCTCTCTCTCTCAGCCAGCTACAGCTCCTTTCAGCGACCGATTCTTCAGTCTCCACCCCGACGAATTCACACCCTAGGTAAGACTCGACAATGTAGTTGCTGGTTAACCATTTTGAGCTCTGTTTTTCAGCTAAGCTCTGTAGTTTCGGATTCTTTAATGGCAGAGTTATTTTAGTGACATTTTAATCCGCATTTAGTAATAGCATTTCCGATTCGAATCTGGACATTTAAGATAATCGACTGTGTACAGCTGCTAGGTTGAATCTGATTATTTAAGATCTAGAAACTGAATCCACGCACACAAGGTGCTGACTAGAGAACCTAGAAGTACAAATGTGTTAGATTCTAGAATAACTATTGGTTAGGACTTTTAGGATTTTGTTTAACTCTGTAATGTGGAATGTTCTAGGTGAAGAAGATTGCATAGAAGTGCTCCATTTGCTAAGGAAACTAGGTAAGTGAATGTGTAGGATTGCCCGGCCATTAGGGCCCTACATCACAGGGGTACTAGTTAGAAGTTATTTTTTAACATTTAAAGGTTATTTGGGCTTTTGTCTGCTGGTTACGATACTTGAACTGAAAGAATGATCCTTGTTAGATGTGTGATCTGTTCAGTAGAATGATGAACCAAGGGTATCCCTGCTCATACATCACGAATGTTTCTCTAGCATATGAAAATGTTTTAAGTGCATGTTTTCTCTCATAAATAAAATATGAATGTGAAACTTTTGCAACATGGATTATGAGAGGGTTGGGGGCGGTTTAGCGTATGTCACTGTCCAAAAGAGGGACCAAGAATACGACCCGCAAGGGACTATGTACACTTTCATTGTCGAACCCCCTTTACCGGCACAAATCCTCTCTTAATCCATACAATGTAAATGATGAATATGAACATGAATATGAACAAGAACAAGAAAGATTCATGGGCATGCTTTTCTTTAAATTGTGTGCATTCATGCATATGTGTTAGCATCGCATTCCTTACTAAGCATTAGGCTTATAGTTTAAACCTTATGATGTAGGTGAAGAATTAACAGGTGAGGATTCCAAATTCAATGAGGAAGTATAAGGCTGGTTGCTGGATGTGCTCAAGGTGACAGTGCGTGGCTGGAAGAGGCGATTATGACCCGTGGTTACTGCTCATGTGATATCAGTAAGGATTACGAAAACTGAGGTTAAAGTAGGATGAGTTTTCTCTTGTCATTAGATACTAGAATATGACTGATACAATTTCTAAGTAGGATGAGGTTTCTCTTAAAAGCGTTACATTTTTTAAATATTACATGTTTTAGCTTCTGAGCTCGAGAATGATTTTGAAAATTTATATATATGTGATGGTCTGTTTTAATGAAGCCTTCCGCTATGTATACTCAGATTGAGTTTATGTTTAAGTCAGAGCAGGATTATATTGTCATGATGAGAGTGTGTGAAAAATTTGGATGTCCTCTATGGGTAAATGTCAAAGGTGTTTACCCACCGATGGATGTTTTCTGTCAGTAGAAGTCGTCTAATAAGTTAAGGTTTTCTGTCTTTGGGGTAAAGTCTATCGGATGATGTGAATAGTGCTGTTTTGATCGGACGAGTAAATCATCCGGCTGACGTCATCGGCAGGAGTAGTTTAAACTTGTCGTTTTGTGATCGGATGATGTGAATAAAGATGAGCAATCAGATGATGTGAGTAGTGCTGTTTTGATTGCATGAGTAAATCATCCGGCTGACGTCATCGGCAGGAGTAGTTTAAACTTTGTTGTTTGTGATCGGATGATATTGTTTATTTTATCGGATGAGTGTATATAGGTTTTGTCGTCTAGCGATCGGATGGAGTCTTAATGTGTCACGTGAGATACGCATGTCAACCGGATGATGTTGTTTATCCTATCGGATGATGTTGTTTATTTTATCGGATGAGTGCATATAGGTTTTGTCGTCTAGCGATCGGATGGAGTCTTAATGTGTCACGTGAGATACACATGTCAACCGGATGATGTTGTTTATCCTATCAGATGATGTTGTTTATTTTAAATGATGAGTGTATATAAGTTTTGTCGTTAGCGATCGGATTAAGTTTAATGTGGCATGTGGGATACACATGTTGGTCGGTGGATGTTTGCCAATCCATGCAACCCCGCGAACGATGAAGTCGTGAGGTCTGAGGGCACCTTCCTTCTGCCCGATCGTGTTATGAAATCAATGTCTGAGTTTAGTCGCTCTGCTCTGCGACTAGTTATGCCGACAGTTTTATGGATGAGTCGAGTGTTGAAGAGTTAGTTTTGTCTGATATGACAATGGTTTAAAGTTCTTTCCGTAAAAAAAAATGTGCAGAGAGAATATTTAGAGTGAAAGTTCCACGAAAATATGAATTAGTCTCGGCCCTTAACGGGATCGTGACAAAGACTTCACATACTGACATTTGTTAAACCGCCTCATCAGTGTACCAAACCGCGACATGAATGTACTCCTCCAACCAGCCTAGTACTCAACAAGCTCAAAGAACACACCTGCTGACACTTCCTCACCTACATCACAAAACTCATCTATTAGCCTAATGCTAAATAAGTAGGGCAATAATGAAACGATAAGCTGAAACATAAATCCTAGTCATGTCGTTTCTACTTTCACATCTCAGTTGCATTCACATTCTTTCTCTGATCTGATCCCTCGGTTCCATTGGGAGTTTGATCAATTTTCCCAAAGTTATACATCCTCTTCATTGATTAAGGGGCAGATTAGTTCCCTTAACAGTTGATCTGATCCTATATCCATTGGGAAGCGGATCAATTTTCTAAAGTTATACATCCTCTTCATCAATTAAGGGGCGGATTAGTTCCCTTAACAGTTGGTCCGTTACAATCTGTTCATGCCTTATCATGTCATTACATGTAAATTCATTTTCGTGTTCTTTCCAAAAAAAAAAACGTGATGCATGACATATAGAAAACATTCAAACAAGCATAAATCTACTGTTTTGTAATGCAGGCCTGAAGGCGCACACATACTCCACTTACCTGGTTTCCTGGAAAAGCTTGGTTGCAAACTACTTTGGATTTTGCTCAAACCTATAGCCGTAGACAGAGTATTAGTTAAGCTTCATTCTAAACTATCCTCAAATCTACCAGAACTCGTAAGGAAACTAGTTTGGGAACTCTGATCATCAAGCATTCCTGATTTGCCCCAAACCCGAACTAACTCTCACTTACAGCATTCTCAAAACTCACATTTAAAATCCCCCTCTATCATCGATAGTTACAATGTAGCAAGAAATCGAAGTAGAACTCACCTAGCTTGGAGAAAATGGGAAAGAAAATCGCTGAGAGAAACTCTTCTTAGTTGAGCTGAATGCCGAGAAAGGAAAATGAGAAACAGTGGCAGCTAAACCTCATTAAACCCTCCCTTAAATACGTTATTCACTATAGATCTCTATTTACCATTTTGCCCTTATTTAGTCACTCATTAACCTAATCAATAATTCTCCCAATTTCATCCATAAAATGTACACTATTAGTTGACAAGGTAAAATCGGTTCGATGGAACCGGGTGTTACAATCTACCCTCCTTAAAAGAATTTTGTCCTCAAAATTCAATACCTGAATAATCCTGGATGTTAGTCCATCATGTCCTGCTGGCGTTCCCAAGTTGTCTCCTCTATGCTCTTGTTATGCCATAATACTTTCACTAGTGGGACCTCTTTGTTGCGCAACACTTTCACAGCATAGTCAAGGATCTTTACTGGTTTCTCCTCATAAAAGTAGGATGAATTTCAACGTTTTCCTGTTCCACAACCTGAGTTGGATTCCACATACACTTATTCAGCATAAAAACATGGAACACATTGTGAATTCCTTTATAGAGACTTGTAACTGTAACTGATATGTTGTCTTCCTAATCCTATTCAAGATTGCGAAAGGTCCGATGTTTCTAGGATTTAACTTGCCCCTCTTCCCAAATCTGACAACTCCTTTGAACGGTGAAACTCTAAGAAAAACTTCATCGCCAACTTCAAACTCTAATTCTCTACGTCTTCTATCGGCATAACTTTTCTGTTGACTTTGAGATTTCAAAATCCTTTGTCGGATAAGAGCAATCTTCTCAATTGTTTGTTGCACAATGTCAGGACCGATTATTCGTGCTTCTCTAATTTCATCCCAGTATAGTGGAGATCTGCACTTTCGTCCATATAATGCCTCGTATGGTGTCATGTCTATTGTTGCCTGAAAACTGTTGTTATAAGAGAACTCCACTAATGATAAATACTTACTCTAACAACTCTGAAATTCTAATACACATGCACGAAGCATATCCTCCAATGTTTGAATAGTCCTCTCTGATTGTCCATCTGTTTGAGGGTGAAAGGCTGTGCTAAAACTGAGCTGTGTTCCCATAGCCTTGTGCAAACTCGTCCAAAACTTAGATGTAAATCTAGAATCCCGATCTGATACTATAGTGCTTGGAACTCCATGCAGCCTAACAATTTCATGTACATACAATTCAGCTAGCTGATCCATCGAGTATGTCATCTTTATGGGTAGAAAATGGGCAGATTTGGTTAGACGATCAACTATCACCCAAATTGCATCATGTCCCTTTGCTGTCCTAGGCAATCCTACCACAAAATCCATCGTTATTTGTTCCCATTTCCATTCAGGAACTGGTAAAGGTTGTAATGTTCCTGCAGGTCTCTGATGTTCAGCTTTAATCCGTTGGCAAATCAAACACGATCCAATGAATTCTGCCACACTTCTTTTCATATTCGGCCACCAATAATATTGTTTAAAGTCTCTGCACATTTTTTTACTTCCAAGATGGGCAGAAAATCTAGAAGAATGAGCCTCAAAAAGGATTTCCTTATGAAGTTTGTCAATAGCCGAAACAAACCATCTATTCTGAAACTTAAGAATTCCATCCACAGAATAGTTGAAATCCGACTTATCAGTAGAATCCATGCTCAATTTGTACTTGTTGCACTCAACATCATTTGTCTGGGCTTTCTTTATTTTTCTAAAATAGTAGGCTTCAAGGATATAGCAGAAAGCATAGCTGACACGCTGAACACAACTTCCAAGTTAAATCTTTGGAATTCTGTCTCTAAGGCTATCGGTATGTCAAGAATCAATACTGAGGCTGATGTTGACACTCTACTTAAAGCATCAGCTACTACATTCGCCTTGCCGGGGTGGTATTTAATCTCAAAATCATAATCTTTGACAAACTCCAACCACCGACATTGTCTCATGTTTAGCTCTTTCTATGTGAAAATATATTTCATACTTTTATTATCTGAGAATATTTCACAAGATTGTCCATACAAGTAATGTGTGACGACCCTTCAACTATTCCTAATTTTTCCGTATTATTAATTTTTTTTTATACTTGAAAACTTTAAGCCTAGCGTTTTAGCGAAAATAAAACTTTTAAATTGTTTCGAAAATCTATAAACAATTGAAATAAAACAATTAAAACATTTTAAACAATTAAAAAGAAAAGAAAAGAAAACATCGGCCAAAGAGCGAGGGACAAAAGGGGAAACTCCCCTTGAAAATGTAGGGGCGATCGATCGCCTGTTTCAGGCGATCGATCGCCAGATGTAAAATGGAGGGGCGATCGTGATCGCCCCTCGCTGTGGTGAACGATCGCAAGGCGATCGTTCACCAGGCGATCGATTGCCCACCTTTGGGCGATCGATCGCCACATGCTCTGGAAAAATTCCAAAGCATGGCGATCCACTATGGTGACCGATCGCCTCTCTTGGTGATTGGTCGCCAAGTGCACTGCCTTCCCCCCTTTTCTTTTCCTCTTCTTCTCATTCTTTCTCCCTGTAAACACGTTCACTAACATCCTTAACCATTTTTCTTCATTTTCAATACATTTCACAACTTCTTCAACAACATAACTCTTTTCCCCCTACATACAATTCACACCTCATTAATCCCTCGTTTAACAACTCAAAACACGATTAAAACCAAGTACATTTTCATGAAAACGAACTGCGTGGTTCTGTTTGAAAATTGTACAAAATCCCCTATGAAAATTTAAAACAACCAAGCAGTTCTAGAATTTCAAAACAAATTTCCTCACTTAAACATCCTATACATATTCTATCCATTTGTCCTAAAATACTTACATACAATCCCCACAGGTCAAAACGCACCGACTGCCCAACGCACTCCCACAGGCCATCCTCCTTCAATCTGTACGATCGTCTGGTAGAGGGAATTCCTCCTCACCTGGATCTATGTCACCTACACCATAAAGACATCTATGAGATAAAAATCTCAGTAAGCTCTACGTAAATGCTAATGCATGATCATGTATGCTCAATGCTATGAAAACCGTCCATCTCAATGCATATATCAGTACGTGTCAGTCTATGGTTATCGAAAACGCTCGATAGATGGATAGGGCACATCCAGCGGTTAGACAGCCCACACCATCTGAAGGAAGGAAAACCCGCTCACCACGGAACGCTAGGTCTGAACCTCATCCCCGATAACCCCATGTCATGGTTGTTTACTGTGATACTTTACTTGCCTTTACGATGCATGTTCTTTTCATGAAATCCGTGCATAAATTCATTTTCATGACATTTTTAAAACCATGATGCATGAACAGTTCAATATAAACATACATGAAGAGTATACCATTAAAACTTGACAAATACCATCAAAACAATCAACCTATAAAACAACTGAACCTAAACTACCCAACCAAAGCAATTTAAACAAACACGTCACCAAAACTCCTCAAGACGACTTCGACGTACGGTGTAGGCCTATCGGCCAGAGTAAGTCACGAGAACTTACCTCGTGTCTGTTGCAATCCAAGCTCTGTCCACAAGCGTTGTTCACCTAAGCAATTTCACCAAATTGTCGTTAAAACGAGCTTAAACAATTTAATGCCCAAACTAACAGAATCCTTAACTAAGGAAATTCCTAAAATTCTAACTTAACTAATCGAAGCATTTAAACAAACAATTAATGCTCGATAGTTCAAAACCACAATTAACGAGCTTTTTCCAAAAAAACCTGAAAATCCTCTAATTTTAACATTTCTCACCAATCAATCGAACTTCGTCCAATAACGTTCAATGCGTCCTTTATATCCTCAAACACGATAAACTTATCAATTTCGAACCATAAACCATATTTTTAACGAATCCTAAACGAACCCTAATCGTTGTTAACTCTCTAAAAACTGAACAATAAGCTTCCAAAACTACATAATCATACCTAGAGCGTTGATTAGAGGAGAAAGCACGAAGGAAATAAGTCGAACGGAGGAGGAATCGATCGCCGGAAAGTGGAACGCGGTGAGGAAGAAGGAATCGCCGAGAGAAATCGCAAAAAGGAGAGAGAAAAAAGGAAAATCATGGCTTGCTAGAGAAGAAGAGGAGAGGATTTGATTTTTAATTAATTTGACTTTGCAAATTACCTTTTTGTCCTTCCTTTGATTTTCTATTTGTTTCGTCCTTCGTTTCGTTAATTGTCTAACGATTCATTTTCTCCAAATCTCTTTATTTCACCAATAAGTCCAACTTATTACTAGGGTTCAATTAAAACTGTCCGTTCGTAATTCGGACCTCGTTTGCTATTTTTACCAAAGTATCCTTTATATTACGATAATCGTAATTCTCGTAAAATTAGCGTTACGACTCCTAAAATTCCCGAAATTTTCTTAAAATCCTTATAAATCATTAGGATCATAATAACACTTTCTTTTGTAAAACACACTTGATTTGACATATTAACAAAAATGCCATTTACATTAAAATATTAATGTTCCGTACAGCCGGGTATTACATAATGCCTCCCAATCTTCAATGATAACACAACCGCAGCTAATTCCAAATCATGTGTAGGATAATTCTTCTCATGTGTTTTTAGTTGTCTACCTTTCCATCTTGCATCAAGACACAGCCAAGTCCAACCTTGGAAGCATCACAATAAATGCTAAACTTTTCATTCTCAACAGGGAGTGTTAGTATTAGGGCATTGGTCAATCTCTGTTTCAAGGTTTGAAAACTAAACTCACATTCCTCAGTCCACACATACTTCATGTTTTTCTTTGTTAACCGAGTAGGGGGTGTGGCAATCTTCGAGAATCCTTCAATAAACTTCCTGTAATATCCTGCTAATCCAAGAAAACTCCGAATATCTGTAGTATTCTTTGGTTGGGGTCATTCCTTAACTGCTTGAACCTTGGCTGGATCGACAGATATCCCATCTCCCGAGATGACGTGACCTAAAAAGTGAACTTGGTCCAACCAAAACTCACACTTGGAAAACTTGGCATAAAGTTGGTGCTGCTTAAGTTCTCCTAATACCAAGTTCAAGTGTTTTGCATGTTCATCCTCAGTACGTAAATAGATTAAGATATCATCAATAAACACTATGACAAATTTATCTAGATACTCATGAAACACTCTATTCATGAGATCCATGAAAGCTGCTGGTGCATTAGTCAATCCAAAAGACATAACCAAAAACTCATAATGTCCATATCTTGTGCGAAAGGCTGTCTTAGGAATATCTTCTGATTTGACTTTCAATTGGTAATAACCAGACCTAAAGTCAATCTTAGAGAAGACTCGTGCACCATTAAGTTGGTCGAATAGATCATCAATCCTTGGTAATGGATATTTGTTCTTGATAGTTAATTTGTTCAATTCCCGATAGTCAACACACATGCGCAATGATCCATCCTTCTTCTTAACAAAAAGGACAGGTGCACCCCACGGTGAAAAACTCAGAGGTATGAACCATTTCTCTAACAATTTCTCCAATTGTGTCTTTAGTTCTCTAAGTTCTGTTGGTGCCGATCTGTAAGGATTCTTAGATACAGGCTCCGCGTCTGGGTAAACATCTACAACAAACTCAATTTTCCTATTTGGCGGCAAGCCAGGAAGGTCATTAAGAAATACTTCTGGAAACTCTTGGACAACTAAGACATTTTGAGGACTTGCTTTTCCTACTAGTTGTGTGTTTAAAACACTGGCCAAAAAGCACAAATATTCTCCACATGGGGAGGGTCTAGCATCGATAGAAGTCATAACAGTCATTTCCTTACTCTTCTTCAAAGCTTGAAAGGTATGTTTCAAACCACCAGAGGGGTGAAAACTAACTACTCCAGTCCTACAATCGATTGTGGCATAATGCTTAAACAACCAATCCATTTCTAGGATTACATCGAATCCCATTATATCCATAATAATAAGATCAGCAGGTAGACTCACGTTCCCTACTAACACATCACTGTCAAGCATCACTTGGTTAGAGTGGATGCGTTCACCAGAGGGTAACGCAACATTAAACACATGCACAGTAGGGGTAAACTGTACATTTAACTTAACAGCAAACACAGATGCTATAAATGAATGTGTCGCACCAGAATCTATTAAAGTAAAAGCAGACACAGAGTTTATCAATATGGTACCTGACACCACAGCAGGCTGGTCTTCATACCCGACTCCATCATGGAGAATATCCTCGGTTTCAACTTAGTAGGGCCATTCTTTAAGGCTGGGCAGTCCCTGTTGATATGGCCGACTTTGTTATAGTTGAAGCATCGGGTGACTCTACGCTTTGGGCAATCTCTGTATGTGTGTCCAACTCCTCACAGTTGAAACACTTTCCCGTCCCAAATCTACACTCGCCCAGGTGACTCTTCAAACATTTCGGGCACTGGAAAAACTTCTTGGTATCCTGTACTTTCCTTCCTGTTCCTTGGATACTCTGGCCTTCACTGGGCCTCTTCATTCCTCTCTGTTGGTGGGGCTGGATGAACTTTCGTGGGGCTTCCTTTGGTCCAGACACTTCATTTCAGCTTCACTAAATGACAACCCTTTAATACCACAAAATTTGACTCCTCTGTAAATTTCTAGCTTCAGTACATGCACAAATTGAAACACCTTATCTTCATTCCTGTGAACAAGGTGTCCAGCGAATCTTGACAGGGACTCAAATTGTCTGCTGTACTCAGCCACAGACCCCGTTTGTTTCAATTGCAAGAACTCTACTTTCTTCGAACTTTGGACGGTGATACTGAAATATTTCTCAAAGAAAACTTCCTTGAATTGCGCCCACGACATTGCCAGGACATCGGTGGTGGTCTCCATTGATTCCTACCAAAGCATAGCATCACCAGCCAAATGAAATGTTGCCAAAGTGACTTTGTCTCATTCTCCAATGTTGGCACATCTGAACATGCTCTCAATCTTCCTAAGCCACTCCTCAGCAACAATCAGATTGGATGACTTTCCATTAAATGTGGGCGGCTGTAGCCTCCGGAATCGATCTCCTGAATGCTCACTGCTGGAACTCGAGTTGGCACTTCCTTGTACTTCTCGGTTTAACAGCACTCCTAACTAATCGGATTGCTGACGCACTAAGTCTGTTTGCTGACGCACCAAATCTGTCAGCTGCCTAATCACACTAGGATCTTCCTCACGTCTCGGATTTGGTATCTCTCTTGGTACCCTTGGTCTTCTTGGTCATCTAGCCATATTGCTATATTCTTGTACAATGTTAATTACTCTCATAAATATCTAGCAACTAGTTAAACACTTACAGTCGTTCGAATACTCCCATGCGAAGATCGGTACTGATGAGTGATCTTTTGAACGGTTTAACAAAATGTCTCTGATACCAAGCTGTAACACCCTGAGTTTTCTTAACCCGGTTCGCTACACAAAATGTTGAACCGAACTATGACATTTTGAGAAAATTTTAAAATTTCATTCAACAATCAAAATTTGACCCTTTAAACGTTAAAACTTGCAGCGGAAAACCATTTGTATAAAACAACATTTATTAAATGATTAAAATATTAGAGACAGTTGGTTGAAAGAAGACAAAGGGAAAACAGAACACATCTACCGCTGAATAGTTCCAGCGGTAGAAATAGAGACAGAATAGTCTCGGTGATAGAAACGGGAATAGAAGGCATCCACCGCTAAACAGTGTCAGCGGTAGAAGTAGAAACAAAAGACATCTTCTGTTACCAACATCCACCGCTCACGTTAGCCGAACGACACGTCGACTTCTCACATCTACCGCTCACATCCACCGCTCACATCTGCCAACGACACGTCAACTACTCACATCTACCGCTCACAGTAACACTTGACTCTAACACCTAACATCTACCGGTGAACAGTACACTCAACATCCACCGATAGACAACATCTACCGATAGACAACATCTACCGGTGAACAGTAACACTCAACATCCACCGATAGACAACATCCACTGATAGACAACATCTACCGGTGGACAACATCTACCAGTGAACAGTAACACTCTAAACAAACGAACAACTCTGACTACTAAAAGGACTTGCAAATTTGACAGCAACCATTCAACACAACCTGAATCCATAAAATTGTTCAAAATCTAGAAAGAAGAACTACAGTTAAAACCAACATGTTTTTATAATCGATAATCACAAAACATATTAAAATATTAAAAATACCACTGTCATTAAAATTCTCAGCACACTTAACAAAAAAATTATCCACTAAGACTTCACATACTGACATTTGTTAAACCACCTCATTAGTGCACCAAACCGCGGCATGAATGTACTCCTCCAACCAGCCTAGTCCTCAACAAGCTCAGAGAACACACCTGCTGACACTTCCTCACCTACATCACAGAACTCATCTATTAGCCTAATGCTAAATAAGTAGGGCAATAATGAAATGATAAACTGAAACATAAATCCTAGTCATGCCATTTCTACTGTCACATCTCAGTTGCATTCACATTCTTTCTCTGATCTAATCCCTCGGCTCCATTGGGAGTTGGATCAATTTTCCCAAAATTATACATCCCCTTCATCGATTAAGGGGCGGATTAGTTCCCTTAACAGTTGATCTGATGCTATATTCCATTGAGAAGCGGATTAATTTCCCAAAGTTATACATCCTTCTCATCGATTAAGGGGTGGATTAGTTCCCTTAACAGTTGATCTGATCCTATATTCCATTGGGAAGCAGATCAATTTCCCAAAGTTATACATCCTCTTCATCGATTAAGGGGCGGATTAGTTCCCTTAACAGTTGATCTGATCATATATTCCATTGGGAAGCAGATCAATTTCCCAAAGTTATACATCCTCTTCATCGATTAAGGGGCGGATTAGTTCCCTTAACAGTTGGTCTGTTACAATCTGTTCATTCCTTACCATGTCATTGCATGTAAATTCATTTTCGTGTTCTTTCTAAAAAAAAAAACGTGATGCATGACATACAGAAAACATTCAAACAAGCATAAACCTACTGTAGGCCTGAAGGCACACACATACTCCACTTACCTGGTTTCTTGGAAAAGCTTGGTTGTAAACTACTTCGGGTTTTGCTCAAACCTATAGCCGTAGACAGAGTATTAGTTAAGCTTCATTCTAAACTATCCTCAAATCTACCAGAACTCATAAGGAAACTAGTTTGGGAACTCTGATCATCAAGCATTCCTGATTTTCCCCAAACCCGAACTAACTCTCACTTACAGCATTCTCAAAACTGTAACACCCGGAAATTTCTAGTATCAAGTGTAGCTTTAGAAGGTAGCAAGAGTTGGACTAGGCATTTAAGTTTGAATGGTGAGTGGATGAAGTATAGTGGAGAGTTTGACAAGTCAAACTTAATTGTGATTGGTGGAAAATCTTTGGTTTGAAAAGTCCAACTATTTTAACCAATAAAATTCAAGCAATTTGTGAATGAAAAAGGATGAAAAGTGGGTAGTTGAAGGATGTCACGTTGGCTGCCAAGAGGAGGAAAAGTGAGGGTTAATTGGTAATTTCAAAGGCCATTTAATGAATAAAGAAAAAGAAGAAAAAGGGTTAGGTTTAAAAGAAGACAAGTGGTCTTCTTCTTCACTCCATCGGCTCTCTCTCCCCCTCTCTTCCATAGCCGACGACAACCCTCCCATGTTCTTCATTTTCTCAAGGCAATCCAAGGTAAAATTTATTGGGTTTTGGTTTATGTGCTATGGGATGAAGTTTGGAAGAGTTTTTAGGGTGTTTTAGAAGGTTTTGGTGAGGGTTTGAAAATCCTAGGTTAGGGATTCCGAATTTTGGTTTTCAAGTGAGGGTTTCCTTCCATTTTTGGTTGTTTAAGCCTTAGATATGATGGTTTAGGTTGTTGGAGTGATTAGATTATGATTTGAAATTTAAATGCACAAAACCGGTTTTTAGGCATAAAGTGCACCGATTCTGTTTGCTGAATTTTGAGTTGGCTAAGTGTTTGTTTAATTAATTTAAGTGTATTAATGGATAGTAGACGTGTAGAGGTTTCCGAATTGGGGTGGCAAGTCAAATTCTGGTGAAAAACGAGGGAGTTATGACCGTTTGAAGTTGGACGATCAATTTTGGAGTAAAAATCGGGTTTTGAGTTAAGTTGTAGTTTTAGGTTGAAGTGTTTGTTAGTTTTGGTTTTAGGATCCGTTAGAATTTTATTAGTGATTTACTAAGTTGAGTTTTTATTATTTTAAGGTGATCGAGAGTGAAATTCGGTTGGACGAAGTGAGCGAACACATACCGAGACGTCAGGTAAGTATTGGGTGTCATCCTTTCGCCTTCGGGCCTACACCACAGGACGGTAGGGTGTAGCGACCCTTACACTATTCCTTGAAATTCCCGAAAAATTTAAAATTTCTTTTATCCGTAATTACTCGTAACCTTTGAGCGGAATTTAAATCATAAACTAAATCGTTAAAATTCGTTTGAAACTATTTGTAAAAAAAAATCAATTAAATGAAACTTAAACAATAATCAAATCAATTAAAACTTAAATTAAGACATCGGTCATTTGAAGCAACAGGCCATCGAAACAGAGGAGGGGTAGGAAAGACAATTCAGCCGAAAATGTAAGAGGCGACCGAACGCGTGATGTTATGCGATCGGGCGCCCCTTGCACAGCCGCCCGAACGCTTAACCTCAAGCGTTCGGTCGGTTCACGTTCTGTTTCCAGAACGTGAAATCCGACTCCAAAACCGATCGAACTCCTCTCTACCCGCGCACAGTCGCCAAACTCTCTGGAAAACCCGAGAGTTCTGCGTTCCAACTCCTTTCCTCCTGCGATCAGTCGCCCCCCCCCCCCCCCCCCCCCCCCCCCCCCTTATTTCTTTCTTTTCGTCTTCTTTCCTTTCACGCTCTACTCACCAATTTCTCACACAACACTCAAACACTTTTCAACATCCACATTTCTTCATCTTTCTTCATCACATACCATTACAATTTCACAATCACACTTCTATACAATAACCCCGTCTCTCGCATATATTACACACGCTATTAAAGACCTATTTACCGACTCAAAACGCATTTAAAAACATAACCATATTTCATGAAAACGAACCGCGTGGTTCCGTTTAAAAGTTTAACATTTCCTCTTGTTTCAAAATACCCAAACATTTCAAATTTCCTATCCAGTCCCAATCATCCTAAAACATTTATCTATACAAGTTTTCTATATTCTATTCCAAAGCATTTACCTACGTCCCCACGGGTCAAAATCACGCTCCGACTGCCAGCGCACTCCCACGGGCCATCTTTCTTCAACGTGCTTATACTTCAGGCGGAGGGACATCATCCTCACCTGTCTCAAAATCACCTACGCCATAAAGACACCTATGAGATAAAAATCTCAGTAAGCCCTACATAAATGCTAATGCATGATCATGTATGCTCTGTACTATGAAAACCGTCCATGTCTATGCATATATCCGTACGTGTCAGTCTATGGTTATCGGAAACGCTCGACAGATGGATAGGGCACGTCAAGCGATTAGACAGCCCACACCATCTGAAGGGAGGGAAATCCGCTCACCACGGAATGCCAGGTCTGAACCTCATCCCCGATAACCCCATGTCATCGTTGTTTACTGTGATACTTTACTTGCCTTTACATGCATGTTCTTTTCATGAAATCCGTGCGTAAATTCATTTTCATGTCGTTTTTAAAACCGTGATGCATGAACAGTTCAAATATAACATAAAGTAAACAATCACATGTGTACCATCAAGACGATAAACAAATAACATGTAAACAACTAGTCCTAACTACCCAAATCCAAAACAATTTAAACAAACAATCATCAAGGTTCCTCGAGACGACTTTGACATATGGTGTAGGCCTATCGGCCAGAGTAAGTCACGAGAACTTACCTCGCGTCCGTTGTTCACCGAGCTTCGTCCAAAATCGTTCGTTCACCTATAATATTTCACAACATACATACATATTAAATCGAGTCTAAAACCGTCAAACTCCGAAATTGCTAACTCCTAACTAAATAAAATTCTCCTAAACTCTATTTTAGTTCATTGAGGCATTTCGTCGAGCAATTCGCGCTCGAGAATCATCAAACTCCATTAATGGAGGTTTTTAAGCTCCAAGTTAACCAATGCTTCAATACACCTCAACAAATCAATGAACTAGCTCCGAAAACTATCAATACGTCTACTAGAGGCATAACTAAGCTCAACCTATCAATCGCAAACATCGATTCACATTCCCAACGAAAACCCTAACGAACCCTAATTGTTTTAAACCCTAGAAATCGCTATTTAACGTTCCTAAAGTGTAGAGCCTTACCTAGAGAGCAAAGACGACGAAGAAACGTGAAGAGTCGTCAGAGTTTGGAGGTACGTCGACCGGCGTTCGAAGACAATCGCCGTTGAGAGGAGAAAAGTCACGTGGAGGGAGAGGAAGAAATGAATTTGCGTTGAAGTGTTGGAGAAGAAATGAAAAGGTGTAATATTTAATAAAATTCAATTTGGCAATTACCAAATCGCCCTTCCATTTAACTTAATTTCTTCATCCAATTGTCTCGTTATTTAGCTAACGATCCGATTTTCCAAATTTCTCATATTTCACCATAAATTCCAATTTATTATTATGGTCTCATTAAAACTTTCCGTTCGCAAAACGGGCTTAATTTGACATATTCACAAAATGGCCGTATATGTTGGAATAAAATAGATCCCGTAAAGCCGGGCGTTACATAGGGTTTATTCGTTATTGCTTTACTTTGTGACGTTGAGTTATTGTTTTGCTTAGTGTCATGTTGTTGAGTGCGTTGTGTGTTGTGTTGCATTGTGAGTTTGTCATTGTGAGTTTGTCGTTGTGTAAGGCACTTCGGTGCGGGCAATGTGTCGTTGTGTGTTTGTCGTTGTGTGTTTGTCATTGTGAGTTTGTCGTTGTGTAAGGCACTTCGGTGCGGGCAATGTGTAAGGCACTTTGGTGCGGGCAATGTGTCGTTGTGTGTTTGTCGTTGTGTGTTTGTCGTTGTGTGTTTGTCGTTGTGTGTTTGTCATTGTGAGTAGTGGTAAGGCATAGCTTCGGGCGGCAATGTGTAAGGCACTTCGGTGCGGGCAATGTGTCGTTGTGTGTTTGTCGTTGTGTGTTTGTCATTGTGAGTTTGTCGTTGTGTAAGGCACTTCGTTGCGAGTAATGTGTAAGGCACCTTTTGGGTGCGGGCAACTATGAGTTGAGTTGTTGAGTTGCATTGTGGTGTTGTGTTGCATTGTTTGGCCGTATTGTGTTGTTGTGCATAGGGCTTGGTTTTTAAACTGTATTTGTTATCCCCTACTTGCTAAGCGTAAGCTTACGTGTGTGTGTGTGTTCTGTGGTGTAGGTGACGACAGGAGTACAGGTTAGAGCTACGAGGAAAGCTAGGATTGGGACGCAGTCGTTGATGTACGCTGTATGCCGGTGCGGGCAGTTGTCGGGGCGCCTCGGCCAAAGTCTTCGGAGCTGTGGGGTTAGTGTTCGGCAAATGGGGTATTTTGTGGTTTGTAGTTGATATTGTGAGACTAGGGAATCGGTTTGGTGAGATTTTGGTTTGTAGTTGGGATTGTGGGATTTTGTGGTCGATTCGTGAGAGTTGTCTAGTGTAAATGGTTGTGGATTTGTTCTGGTGTAAACTGGGTTGAGTGGTGGTTTAAGTATTTGTTTTTCAGGTTTTCGGGCTTAGAATTATTTAGTCGTTATATTGTTGGTTTTGATTTTAAAACAAATGACGTCGGGTCACATTATTTATTTTGGTTAATATTCGTTTTAAGTCGGTTTTACGAGATTTTTACGGGACTTGAAGGTTTGGATGTCGGGAAGGTATGATTAAAGTTTTGTGATTTTTGGAAGTGTTCGGGGTGGTGAAATGTGAAGGAGAGTGAGGGAAGATCAAATTAGGCATTTTTGAGTGTTTTGGGTGAGAAAAACCCGAGCCGGCCCGATCGATCGGGCCCGGGGCGCGATCGATCGAGGTCGGGGTGTTCTTGGGCGAAAATAGCCCGAGCGGGCCCGATCGATCGGGCAAAACGATCGATCGCGGCTGGGCACACTCGGGGCGCGCGCAGCGCCGAGCGCGCACGGCACCCTGTGCGCGCGCGGCGCCCAGCGCCCATTTGAGTCCAAATTTCGTTTTTTTTCTGAAATTTTCCCGATTTCTACGATGTTTTGACCCGACATTTTCCGACATATTTTAAACGTATTTTGGGCCCGTTTTCCAATAAATTTTGAGGGTTCGAAAAACTCGAAAACGAGTCGTAAAATTTACGAAAACTATTTTAAACGATGTTTTAAATGCGGGTTTGATTTGCTAACGTAGCGTTCCGAGCCGGGTGGGTTCGGGGCGTTACAAAAACTCACATTTAAAATCTCCCTCTATCATCGATAGTTACAATGTAGCAAGAAATTGAAGTAGAACTCACCTAGCTTGGAGAAAATGGGAGAGAAAATCACCGAGATAAACTCTGCTTAGCTGAGCTCAATGCCGAGAAAGGAAAATGAGAAACAGTGGCGGCTAAACCTCATTAAACCCTCCCTTAAATATGTTATCCACTATAGATCTCTATTTACCATTTTGCCCTTATTTAGTCACTCATTAACCTAATCAATAATTCTCCCAATTTCATCCATAAAATGTACACTATTAGTTGGCAAGGTAAAATCGGTTCGATGAAACTGGGTGTTACAATTATTCAAGAAAGAGGTTGGGAAAAACTTTGTGTTGTTCCATAATCAGCAGTAATAAATGTAGTGCGAGAGTTTTATGCCAATTTTGAGGGCGATTTGCCCGAAAATATTCGGGTTCGAGCAATTGATGTGGGAATCGGACCCTCTGAAATCAACGATTTTTACAATCTAGAGCAAGTGGAAGATGAGTTTTATAAGTTTGAGGATAATTTGTCTCCGGGATTTTTAAACAAGGCATTGAAATAAATAGTTGTGCCCAGAACAGAATGGGTACAATCAAAGACTGGATTTCTCTCCATTCCTCGGATTGCCCTGCTTTCCAAGGCCAAGGTATGGTATCACTTCCTGAAACTCCGGATATCCCCTTCTTCCCATGGTCAGCATGTGACCAGAGACCGCGCCATTTTACTTTATTGCATTTTAACCAACACGAAGATAAATATTGGGTTGGTTATCTATCAAAATCTATGTGCAAATGCTCTAAGGCCAAAAGGGCAGTTATTGTTTCCCTCCCTTGTATCAGGAATATGTGAGCTGGCTGGAGTTGCGTATGAAGCCGATGAAGAACACCTCTCCCCGGTCAACATCTATAATTAGGAGAATTGCTTCAGACAGTTTAGGAGCAGGGGAACACGAAGCTGACGAAAATGCTGCAAGCGGAGCTGCAGCATCATCCGACGACAGCAGCATCCAGCAGAAAATACTTGATAGCCTGGAGTCTTTGAATACCAGATTCGATTGGCACAAAAGTTCCATTGACACTTTGAAGCAGAAACTTCATATTCAAGAGACTCTACAATACCAGATGACAGAGACCGTGAAGAGCTTAAAACGCAAAAACAAGATATTTTGGCAGTACACAAAGATGAGGGATACAGCAATTGCAGCTAGCTTTGCTAAAAAACCGAAGGATAAATCTCCCGTTTTTCCTCATTTCCCAACAACACTCTTAAGAGACTCTGATGATGAATCAGAGAATGACACATAAAGACTAGGGAAGTACTAAACCCCCTAGTTTTATTTTGTTTTAATTTATTTTTTTGGATTTCATTTTGTTTGGCAGTGGGGACACTACCAATTTTTAAGTATGGGGGTGCATATTTAGTGTTAACGGTCTAATTTGGATTTCTAAGAAATTTAGTGTTAATTGTTTAATATGGATATTACTCAGTTTTCTGTTTAATTTGAGTGTTTGGAAATTGTTTAGAATGTTTAGTGTAATTAATTTTGATTGTTTAAGTTCTCTGTTTAATTTTGTTTAGTTCATTGTTTTGTTTTATTTGTCCTGTGTGATTTGTTTTCTGTGCTCTGTTTGTTAAAAATAAAATAAAATAAAAATGAAGAACAATGAAATTTCCTAATATCTCCTAATTTAGTAAGTTAGTGAATAATGTCATTATTACACATATTAGAAATTAATTAAGATTTATTCCCATAAGCTTAATTGTTCCTAACACACAAACTCTTTTTGGTTGCTTAGGAATATTATCCTTTCTAAATATTACAATTTTATCTAGATGTCAATAATTTAGTGCTTGATGAAAGAAATTAGCGATTAAAGACTTCTTCTAAAAAAGAATATATAATAAATAATAAGTTTGGAGGTTATATAACAAAAAAAAATTACAATTTCCTAATCTACTTTCAATTTCGAGTGAGCCTTTTAGATACTCGATGGGTAGAAATAAATTAGAACAATTTTGGGAGGAACTCCGTTGCATATTTATTGGTCATACTCCTCTATTCTATATGAGTATATATCTTGAGGTGACATTACCGAATAATCGGAGGACTTCATCACCAATATTGTCAATCGCGTAAAAAGGTAGTGCGACTAAAAGATAAAGTCAATATAAAAATTATTATTGTGTAGCCCTTTGACTTATGTTAAAAAAAAAAAAAAAAGAAGAAGAAGAAAAATCTTTAAAAGCTAATGGATTTAGGAAGAACATTAAAGAATTGACATCTTATAATATGAATTGTGATGTTTAATTTTAATTTTTGAACTTAGCAATTCAAATGGAGTTTGAGCACACACACACTTTGAAAATTAGTTTATTGGGAATTAAGTCTATATTGATTGCTTTTAATTGTGATAATGAAATTTTTCAATAATTTACTAGTTACTAGATATTTTGAAATTATACAAATTTTGTTAATGTTACTTTGGGAATTTATCTTTGTTTCGCATCACTCGAGGACGAGTAATGGTTCAAGTTTGGGGGCATTTGATAACTCTTAAATTAGAGTTATTTTATACGGTTAATAGTTGAAAGAACTTATATTAATTGAGTAATGCAAGAAGCAATTGGTAAAATTTATTGCAATTGTTAAGTAATGCTGCCAAATCAATGTCTTTGTTAAATTTAATATATTCCGTGCATATTTTCTATTTTGAGCAGGATTTTCTCTATAATTTGAATTTTAAATTTTCATATTTGAATGCAAAATTAATAGAGGGAATGTAACGACCCCTGTTCCCAGCAAGATATTGTCCGCTCTGGGGATTGGGCCGCAGCCCAATATCCTCCCCTCACGGCTTTGTTTGGCGAGAGCACTTCCCAGAAGGTCACCCAACCTGGAATTACTCTCGCCGAAACCCTCTTAACTTCGGAGTTCTTATGGGATCCGTTGTCAATTGAGCTCCAAAACGCGTCTTACTATGTTGGGAGGGATCTCTTACATATGTTTCATTTCCATGGACTTCCCCAAGCGATGTGGGTTCGTAACGGCCCTTGCTTCAACGGAGAAACCACTCCGGCCCAGGTCAGCCCCAGGATCCGCGGAGAATGGGTGGTTCCTTATCAGTCCGTTGAAAGACGGGTCGTCACAATCACCCCCCCTCGGGGGCCCAACGTCCTCGTTGGCCACATTTCCGGTTGGGTACAGGCTCTGATACCATTTGTAACGACCCCTGTTCCCAGCAAGATATTGTCCGCTCTGGGGATTGGGCTGCAGCCCAATATCCTCCCCTCACGGCTTTGTTTGGCGAGAGCACTTCCCGGAAGGTCACCCAACCTGGAATTACTCTCGCCGAAACCCTCTTAACTTCGGAGTTCTTATGGGATCCGTTGTCAATTGAGCTCCAAAACGCGTCTTACTATGTTGGGAGGGATCTCTTACATATGTTTCATTTCCATGTACTTCCCCAAGCGATGTGGGTTCGTAACGGCCCCTGCTTCAACGGAGAAACCACTCCGGCCCAGGTCAGCCCCAGGATCCGCGGAGCTTTACCCACCTCCGGCCCAGGTCAGCCCCAGGATCCGCGGAGAATGGGTGGTTCCTTATCAGTCCGTTGAAAGACGGGTCGTCACAGGGAAGATCAACTCAATTGCGGGAGAATCGTGAAGAAAGAGAAAACAAATCAAGAAAATTAAGGAAATTTGTTGCTCTGAATATAATGAGAGAGAAGGATGCTGGAATCATGGAAGAGTAAAACAAATTAATTGAAATTTGGAAAAATAGAAGAAATAGATTTGGAATTAATGGAGCACGTGGAACGAGAGCCTTGACGATTTGGAGAGAAATGGACGATGGACGAAGCTGAGGTGGCGATGGACGATAAAAGACAAATGAACGACTGAGCAAAAAATGGACGACAAAGAAAATAGACAGCAACCGTGGACGATAGAGAAAATGGACAATAACTGTGGACGATAAAAGAAAATGGACGAAAACAGAAGAAATGGACTACTGGGCCAAAGAAAGCAAATGGACAACTGTAGAAGAAGTGGACAATGCTGAAGTGGCACTAAACGACAAAGAAGCGTGGACGACTGAGAAGCGTGGACGAATAAAAAGCACTAAACGACAAAGAAGCGTGGACGACTGTGAAGCGTGGACTTGGCTGAAAAGAAAAATCGGAATAGAAAGCGTGGACGACTGGAATAGTAGCATAAGCTGGAATGGCAATATAAAAATGCATGATTCCAGGGATTGGAGAGAGAAGATAAAAATGCATGATTCCAGGGATTTGAGAGAGAATTGTGTGGATCACATGCAGAACAAAAAGAGAGAGGTTTTTCCAGAAGAGGCATTCGGGTATTCTGGCAAGCTCTGGATCTGGAGAAGACGATTGACGACGATTCTTGATCTTTTTCTTCTTCTCTTATTTTTACTGTTTATGAACAATATTATTTTTAAGTTTTATTTAGTTATGTCTAGTAACTAAACTTCATTTCTTGGTTAGGACGAGAGTATTCGTTACAGTATTAGCTACGATCTTGGTTTTGTTTATGCGATTGTTTATTGAACAATTATTTGTGATATTCCTTGCTTAATTCAGATCATATCGATAGATAGGTTGATGATCCATGTTTATATTGTATCGAAAGATAAATATAAATTATATGATGCACAAATAATTAATCGAATTAAATTGTTACAACGTAGTTAGCAATGATTCGATTTGCATCAAGAATAGGGTTTATAGAAATTTCATGTTAGTTACATTCTTTCAAATTCGAGAGAAATTCTAATCTGAAATTACCTAGGTAATTCGAAAGAATCCTAGAATTATTTCATTCTTTCTGTTCATAGACAATGCTGCAGAACATTACCAGAGCATCAGTAGCAAAACTAACATAACGAAGAAATCGCTCCTAGCCAAGACTTCATTTTATTGATTTTACCTCGTTTAACCTGATTTCTTTTATTGCATCGTAATTCAGAGTTTATTTCTAATATTTTCATTTATCATTTGAATATTTTTATAAAATTTTTATAGCCATTTTAACATAGTTAATAATATCCTCGTGGGATCGATAATTTATATACTGCTTGGTTGCGACACGTGCACTTGCGTAAAAAGTGTAGAAAATCACTAACAATCATCAAGACTCAAACATCCTAGCATCGTTACAATGTAGGGTCTTATGAGCCGGAAACCTAACACACACTTACCTGACATCCTTAGCAAGCCGAGCACCTCACCTTAAGCCTTGTCCACCTAAGACATTTCATAATCTCAGCGTTAAAGTCAATCCTAAACAAACGATTCCAAAATTAAATATAATTCCTAACTAAGGCAATTTCCTAGAAGTTCCGGTTTACCTCATTCAAATATTTCATCGAACATCTTAAGCTCACAATTATATTACACAACCATTAATGGCATTTACACTCTCCAATTACCAAAATTCAAACCAATATTCACTTTTCAATCTAACTACTAACAATATTCATAACTTTACCATTAACAGCCATTAATACGCTAAACTCATCAATCTCTAACAGTAACCTAAAATCTCACAACCTAAAACCTAAAACCCTAACTAGTCTCAACCCTAAAATCGAAAACTAAACGTATCAAACACTCAAATCTCACCTAGAGCTTTGATCGTTGAAGAAATCGGAAGAAGGAATGGCGTTAGAGGAGAAAACCCGTCAGCCGCGTGGGGAATCGTTGGAGGAAGAAGAAATCGTAAAAGGAGGGGGGAGAAATTTTGCTCTGGAGAAAACGTGGAGGGGGAGAAGAAAAGAGGGTGAAAGTTTTATAAAAATTTTAACTTCTAATTACCCTTTTACCCCTCAACCTAATTTTCTAACTAGATCGTTACTTAGCCCGTCAATTTGGATTCTTCAAAATTTTCTTACTCTACTAAATCTCCCAATTAATTCTTAGGGTTCTAATAAAACTTCCCGCTTATGAAACGACCTTAAATTTCTCCGTTTATGAGCATATAGTTAAAAATCGTAACACCGAAAATCCTGAGTGTTTTAAACACTTCATACCTCTTGGGTTTTTGTCCAAATACACTAGCGGTCGACACTTCCTTCTAACATGTCGACATCTTTCGAAAATAAAAATGTACGCGGTCAAAACTTCCCTCAAGTGGTTGACACTTAATGTGTCTATGTTTCCACAAGGTTAAAGTTTTGACCGACTTCCACAACAATCGACACTTGGGCGATTTCCAGTGACGGGAATTCGTGAAAAATGCTCTCCCTCGCCGTTTCTAACTTCCAATTGACAAATAAACTTACCAAAATCATAAATCTACTCAAATAGACCAAAGACAACACACGAATTCGAGTTTCCAAGCTTGAATCATTTTTCCATAAAAACTATAAACTTTGAGCCTCAAAACGGTGAAGAGAAACTTACTAACTTTCGAAGTTTCTTCACAAATAATGATACCCGATGCCTTACGAATACTTCCCCATCCTTGAAATGCAACAGTTTGCACAACACAAAACCGTCACCCTCCCTTTCTGACTCTACTTTCTGCGAGCGTGGAGAAGAAATGAAGTGGGTAGGGTTTCCTACCCCTTTCATTAAAATAATCATTTTTTATCTAATTTTCATTATTTACACTTTAACCCCTTCACTTCTCTAATTTATTTAATATCATTCATTAAATTACACCAAAAATCCTCGTAATTCTATCATTCACAATTTCAAGCATTACCCAAAACTCTATATTGAAATAAATTTGAATTCTTACTCATATAAAAAATCTAACACGTGAAATTTAATAAATTATAAAATTACTGATTTTTAACAATGCTAACTAAGAGAACACACCCCAAGAAATTCCTCGTGAGTAATTAATAGCAATTACAATCAAGAATAACCATGGAAACTTACCCACAGATTGGGGCCATGTCAAACGTCACTTCATTACTAATATTCTAGATGTTCAAAAATTGAATATTTATCTACTAATTTAAATATTGAAATTGCCTAAAGTTTCTCGAAATGCTGTTACAAATATTTGATAATATTGTCTCACTAATTATATAGTTTTCTTAATTCAAGGGTTGACAAAATGTGGAGAGAATCTTAACGTTCTCAATATTGTCAATTGTATTTTTCCCTTGACTTATCAAATCATTTGTAACTTCCATACATGAAGTGACCAATTTTTTGTAATATTTTTCTACATATTTTGATGGGCAAGAACAATGTTTTCGTAATAATTGCAACAAAATTTTTAACAATATTTTCAAATTATCAAAATATATTTTTTTATTATTTTAGAGATTAATATATTTCATAGAAATTTTTATTATATCATTTTTTAACTAAATTTGAATTTTGGCAAAAACAAAATGTTAAAATTGACTAGGCGGATTAGTTCATACCAAAAACTACAGGTGAACCAGTTCGGTTCGTTTCTACCCTGTATTGAAAGTCTAAATAACCTATCAATGCCATTACAACTGGTTTTGGTTATGACTAATATTTTAAAACACAAACCAAGAATAAAATTGAGAACTTTTGATTCTACCACTCAATTTTAAGTTTAATTTTCTTAAAATTGGAATCCAACCGAAAATCTCAGTTTCTTTGACCAATTTTAACGAAATTTGTTTTCTCCCAGATAAAAATAGTAATTATATTACAATTTAAAGACTTATCTTTTAAATTATAAATATGTCCTCCTTACCTTGATAAAAATAATAATTATAATAAAAATTTAAAACTTACCTATACTATAAAATTGGGTAAAGTGCAATTTGACCCCTACAACTAGGTGAAATGTGCAATTTACACCGTAAACTTGAATAATAGGCAAGAACAACTTTAATGTATTGATAATGGGCAATATGGCTCATACCGTCATATTTTCCATCAAAAAGTAACATTTTTCACTTGTTCATTTTTTTCTCGAAATGCTCCTCACTGGACCGAACCGGACAAGACCGGTTCGGCTAATTTCATTCTGGTTTTTTTTTTTAAATTCTATTTCTCGGAAAAGAGAAGACAGAGGAATAGAATTAAAAAAAATAAAAAACCAAAGTGTAATTAGCCGAACCGGTCCGGTCCAGTCCGGTTCGGTCCAGTGAGGGGCATTTCGGGAAAAAAAATGAACAAGTGAAAAATCGTTACTTTTTGACGAAAATTATGACAGTAGGGGCCATATTGCCCATTATCAATACATTAAGGTTGTTATTGCCTATTATCCAAGTTTACGGTGTAAATTACACATTTCACCTAGTTGTAGGGGCCAAATTGCACTTTACCCTATAAAATTTAAGGTTTAAAAAAAAAAACCCTGAACTAAGGGTTGGTAGTGAAAAAACCCTTAAAAAATACTATTCATCGCCGAAAACCTTAAACTATTCGAAACATGCATTTTAAACCTGGCAGGGGGTGAGGAGTACGTACTCGGTTATCGAGTACGGCCGGTCCAATTAGACCAACCGTACCGGACTCTTTTTGCAATATTTGCAAAATATAGAGGCCGAGTGCGGCCGGTCCAGCTGGACCGGCCATACTCCCACTCTTAAAACCCGTGACAATAGTCACGGGTTTTGTCCTTTTGTGGCGAGTACGGCCGGTCCATTTGGACCGGCTGTACTCCCACCGTTAAAACCCGTGACAATAGTCACGGGTTTTTGTCACTTTCCACCTTAAAACCCGTGACCGGTCATGGGTCCGTCCTCTAGTGGGTCGAGTACGGCCGGTCCATTGGACAAGCCATACTCGACTCACTAGAAGACGAAAAACTTGAGAGTCGAGTACGGCCGGTCCAACTGGACCGGCCGTACTTGACTCCCCTATATAAAGCCCCCCCTCCCTCTCCCCCCCTCGGGACTTTAATTCACACTTCAAACCCCGATCCTCTCTCAAATCTCTCCCGCTTCAATTCTCTCCATTTGTTCATATTTCCACTAATATTTCTCTACATTCACCTACCAGGTACGAAAGTTATTTTTTTTATTTAAATAAGTTATAATATATCTAATATTTTTTTTAATACTTTTAAATATTTCTAATATTTATTTATTTAATAAGTATTGCTAATACTTTTTTTTTTATTACTGATAATTTATTTATCGCTTAGCGTCTACACGTTTTAGTTTAAAAACTCAATTTTAAACTAAAATTTCGATTTTTTTATTTAAATAATTTCTAATATATCTAATATTTTTTTTATACTTTTTGTAACACCCGGCATTTTTGCCATGTAAATATTCCTTAAATTATTCAACGAGATTAATGGGAATATTTATACAATGTGTATTTTTAATAATTGCTAATGTTTCCAATCGAACATGTGTGATTCATAAAATCAATTTGTGGAAACTAAATTGGTTAAAAACCAATGGCAGGGTAAATGGGGAAGAATTTAAGGTTGGTAGGAGGAAACCAGTGGTTGAGTGACACGTGACAGCTTGTTGAAGAAGCTAAGTTCTTCCTCCTACGTGAAACCCTCACTTCTCATCTGTTTCTTTCCGCTGCTCTCTGTTCTTCTTGTCCCGGCGATTGTGACAAAGTATCAGCACTTTGTTTTCTCCTGTTTCTTCTGTTCCCTTCAGCAAAAAGATCTGTGCATTTTCGCGGCTTTCCAGCTAACTGCATCGCGGATAATAGGTAAGTTCATAACCGTAGGTTGGCCCTTAAGGCCCTACATCATGGAGGTACTAGGTGTTTCATTTCTGTTGGGTTGTTTTTGGGTAGAAACGTTATGATAGGTTCCAGGCCTGCAATGGGGTTAGAAATGCACATGCGGAAGATAGCAAAATGAGACAATGATCGGTGCTCAAAGGAACACCCCAAAACAGAACAGAAAATCGATAAATAGGGCAATGAGAAATTGAAAATGGCGAGAGGGGGAGAAGAGTGATACCGAGCTTCCAAGAAGTGGGTGCTGTGCAGAATGGTGCGGAAATGATGGAGGAGTGGATTGAAGACCCCAAACCGACCCAGAAACGATTCGGCGTTTTGGGTGACAGAAATCCGTCGTTGCCAGCGAAGGATTCTCGGCGGAGGGCACTATGGCATTCGCCCCTTTTCTTCATTGCTTCCATTGCCTGGAAAAGGAAGAAAGGGACTAAGATCACCCCCTAGCAGCCACGAGCTCGGGATGAAATCGGGGGCTTCATCCAGGCGCTGTGCGCCGATGAAGCACCGAGAGAAAATCTCTCTGTCGCTCGCGGAGAGCGTTCCAAACAAGAAGAAAACTCCTTTGCAATTCCAAAAATTCGTAATATAAGCTAAAGTTTTACAGAGGTGAAAGGAAAGCTTAAATACAAGAGGGAGAATCGGGGAAGAAGAAGAAGAGAGGCGCCTGGAAAAATCATCGGGCAACGGCTAGAAAAAGAGCCGTTGGCAGCGAAGAAGAAGCTGCTCGGGCGGTTCGGTCTGCAGAATGCACTCCAGGCCGGTTCACTTCTTTGCCCTTTGGTTCAGCTTTGGTTCAAGCTTTGTTCTCCTTGGTTCATCCGGTTCAGCTTGGTTCCTCTTGGTTCGGCCTTGGTTCAGCATTCTTTAGGCCTCGGTTCACCTTCCTTTGAGGACTATTACAAAAAAACTACGTTCTAAAAGACTAAAATTTGCCAATTAATGAGTTTTAAACAAAACTAAAATTTCCTAAAAATATATAAATTAAATACAAGTTTAAGTTTCCTAAACTTTAAACAAAGAAAACTTAAAAACACGAATTTGTCTAAGGGAAGACAAATTCCCCCTTTAAACCCATGGGTTGTCACCTACAAAATTAGCAAACAAATTAGGCCATAAAGATGGATAGAAGACGTACCTCAACTTGGCTCGGGCCTCGAGTCTCGGGGCACATCACGTTACAGTCTATGTTCTGAGTTGTCCGTGTTCTGCTTCATAGTATGTTCTGTTATTTCTGTCGTCTGCTATTATAAGTTCAGGCACTGAAAATGTTCATGCATACAAGTTTTCACCGAAAGTTCATGCAAAACCGATTTCTGTACACTGTTTGAAACTAAACAAGATAAAATCTGACTGAAATGTATTGGTTAAGTGCGGGATGGGGACTGGCCCCCAGATCTGTTTCTGTACTGTACCGTATAACTGTTTGTGCCTGATAGTGCACCCACTGTTCGCCAGTTCCCCTATAAGCCCCACTTATACCCCACTGCCACTGAAACGTAATGTACTGTACTGTCACTGAGTTTCTGAAAACCGCATGCATAGCATATGCATCACTGCATTTTATATGTTCTTACTGAGCTTTAGGCTCATAGATGAACTCTCTGATGTAGATACTGAACCCGAAAATGAGGACTTTGTGCCTCAGTCTGATGAATAGGTGGCTGGTGGTTCCAGCTCTCGGGTTGGTTGTGGCTGTCAGACAAATTCCCGACTGAGAGAGTGAAATTTCAAACTATGTTCTGTTTATGTATTTAAAACTTCTGTTTTGGAAATTCTGCAAATGTATGTGAGGTTTTGTACTGATCCTCAGATTTTAAAACAATGCACAGATTTTGATATCTAAGTTTTAAAAATTACTGTATTTAACAGTTGAATTTATGTTCTGAATATTCTGGAATTATTTGGGGATATTTTCTATTAGTTTGTGCATGGATGACTTCTGGTTTTGGAACTATCCATGCAGTCTATTTCTTTGAATCTGTCAATTGTAAAGTATGTTCTACAACCTTGTTTAGAATCGTGTATTGGAGGTCTACAACTTCCATGCCTTCTGTTAGTGCTGTATTAGACAGTTGAATTATGTTCTGAAATATTTTGAAATGGTTTTGAATATTTTCTGTTAGTCTATGCATGGATGGTCTCTGGTTTTTGTGCTATCTATGCAGTGTGATTATTCTTAAGTTTCTGTTATGCCTTCTGTTGTGCTCGAGAACCATGTTTTGAAGTGGTTTGAGAATCTGAGACATTTATGTCTTCTGTTTTTATGCTCTCTGTCTGTGTGTCTTCCTGTCAAAAGTTGTAAAAGTTTGCCTTTGAAACTATGTCTACCGATTGATACTGTTCATATTTTGTCTTATTCATATCCACCGCCAAACAGTGTTTCTGCCTTAGGCTTTCTTCTGCCGATTTTGTTTAATGTCTGTATCTTCCGATTGACGTCATCCATCTTCCGGCTGATGTCATCACCTCATCCGATTCCATCTGCTGCCTGCACCTTCCGTCTGACGTCATCTCCTCTTCCGATGACATCACCCACTGTTTACATCCTCTGATTCCATCTACTGCCTGTATCTTTCGGCTGACATCATCCATCTTTCGGCTGACGTCATCCCCTCATCTGATTTCATTTACTGCCTATGTCTTCCGCCTGACGTCATCCATCTTCCGGCTGATGTCATCACCTCATCCGATTCCATCTGCTGTCTGCACCTTCCGTCTGACGTCATCTCCTCTTCTGATGACGTCACCCACTGTTTACATCCTCCGATTCCATCTGCTGCCTGTATCTTCGGCTGACGTCATCCATCTTCCGGCTGACGTCATCACCTCATCCGATTCCATCTGCTGCCTGTATCTTCGGCTGACGTCATCCATCTTCCGATTGACGTCATCACCTCATCCGATTCCATCTGCTGCCTGTATCTTCGGCTGACGTCATCCATCTTCCGATTGACGTCATCCATCTTCCGATTGACGTCATCCATCTTCCGATTGACGTCATCCATCTTCCGATTGACGTCATCCATCTTCCGATTGACGTCATCCATCTTCCGATTGACGTCATCCATCTTCCGATTGACGTCATCCATCTTCCGATTGACGTCATCCATCTTCCGATTGACGTCATCCATCTTCCGATTGACGTCATCCATCTTCCGATTGACGTCATCCATCTTCCGATTGACGTCATCCATCTTCCGATTGACGTCATCCATCTTCCGATTGACGTCATCCATCTTCCGATTGACGTCATCCATCTTCCGATTGACCCGTCATACCCTCATTCGATTTCATTTGCTGCCTATGTCTTCCGCCTGACGTCATCCATCTTCCGATTGACGTCATCACCTCATACGATTTCATCTGCTGCCTGTATCTTTCGACTGACGTCATCTCTGCTTCTACCTTCAAAACTACATCATCCGATAGATTTTTCTCGTCAGTCTTCTGCCTATGTCTTCCGCCTTTATTTCTTGTTTTCTACTGCCATTTATAACTGTTATTCAGATTCTTTTTACATTCCTTCCTGCACTCTTTAGATTTCTCCTTGCCCGATATTCCAAATGTCCAAAGTTTAGTTTACATCTGTCTCCATGTTTTCTTCAGTCTGTTATTTCTGTGGATTTAAAATTTTACATGTCTTCTGATTCTGTTTTAAGTATTCTGAATCCCTTCTGCCTGCATTCCTGCAATCCGATTTCAATAGGTTTCTGCCTTCTGTTTCCTGTTTTCACGTCTTCCAGCCTCCAGTTCCCGTAAGGGTTTTCTTCCTGTGTGTAATGTTCTAAATGTCAAAAAAAAAAAAAAGTCACCGTTTACAATTTTTCGTTAACCGTTCTGAGTGATGGCTTGGCTCTCGGATCTTGCTGATCGGGATCCGGATTCGGGCTGTCACACTTTTAAATATTTCTAATATTTATTTATTTAAATAATAAGTATTGCTAATACTTTTTTTCGATTACCGATAATTTATTTATTGTTTAGCGTACTCTACACGTTTTAGTTTAAAGACTCAATTTTATTTTTACGTAAACTTGACAGGATCTTACCATGAAATTTTTGTCCCAAGATTTCCAGAGAAAGTTTGAGCAAGATCTGCGAAAATGCTCACTAAACTTTTGCATGCATGTAGACTTTAGCGGTTGGGAGTCGTTGGGCATCAAAGAGATGTTGGAGAACATCGGCCTAAACGGGATCAATGCATTGACAGGCGAGACGTGCGAGAGAATAGTTCGCTTGTTCTACGTCAACCTGAGAACGGTCGGGACAGATGGAGTTTTAACTGGTTTGAGGGCGTACATTCTTGGGTTTGATTTTATGATACAGGCAGAGTAGGTGAATGAAGTCTTGGAATTTAACATAGAAGGGGCGGAGTGATATTACCATACTTTCCTAGACTGCCCTTTTTTTACATTGCCCAAGAGAGTAGAGTTCCTTCGGCAAATTCACTGCAACCCCAATATTGAGGTGTTCGTGAAGCCAAGAGCGCACGAGCTGAATGTTAGAGGCTGGGTTCTCCGAAACATGCTCGCCCACACCCTTCTGCCGCGAGAGGGCCATCGAAATCACGTGAGTTGCATGGACCTCTATGTCATGGAGAAGCTGTGCAACAGGAAGCCTTTTGACCCTGGTTTCTTGATTTTAAATCACATACGTAAGATCGAGAGAGCACCCACGACTAATCTCTCATACGGGGCATTGATTCTGAAGCTCGTCATGCGAGCTGGGATTTGCATACAGGTTGGAGAGCAGATAATCCCTCGTAGATCTACCGACGTATTTGACACGACCCAGTTGATACAGATGGGGATTGTCGAAGTCGATGGCGAGGGGGTGCTGAGGAGAAATCAGGGGGCATCCACTTCTCGGGCATCCACCTCTCGGGTAGTGCCGATGGATGAGACTACATCGCCACCAAACGCCCCCAAGAGGATGAGAGAAGCGGCTGGGATACAAGGCGGTATCTACAACAGCTATATCAGATGCAAGAGACGCATCAACAGCAGTTGTATGATATGCACAAGCAACAGTACCAGCAACAGCAGCAGATAAATGAGATGCATCAAAAACACCACCACCAACAGTACCAGTAACAACAGCAAATATATGAGATGCAGCAAACACACCATCAGCAGCTGCAGCAATTGTTGGAATCACAGCAAAGCTAGCAACGAGACATCCAGCAACTGGTCTCTGCTCATCATTATCTCAATGAGTCTTATAAAGAGATAAACGAGAGGTTCCAGACTTGGATGGCGAACAACGCCACAGACTCTGACGGTGATGTCCCTCCTGCATAGTCTGCTTAGGTGTTGTATGTAAAGTTGATGTACTTTAATTATAATTAAATATAAAATTTTATATGTTTTACAATTGGATTTATTTTAAAATAACCATAACAATAATTAACTAAAATTACAATAAATCATACAAATGTTATTAAATCACGAAATTTTTATCATATGTAGAATAAATCATGGAAATGTAATCCAAAAATTTTCGTAATTTTCTAACATTTGCACGATTTATTATAATTTAACTCTAAAATAATTAACTAAAATTACAATAAATCGTACAAATGTTATAAAATCATCAAAATTTTCAGATTCTTTTCTTCTGATTTGATCTGCATATGGTAAAAATTTTGTGATTTAATAACACTTGTATGATTTATTGTAAATTTAGTTAATTATTTTAGTATCAAAATACAACAAATCGTGCAAATGTTAGAAAATCATGACAATTTGTGAGACTCCCTTCCCTTAAGCCCTTATTTAAAAGCAACGCCTGAAGTTGATCTCCGGTTAGGACAAGGGCGAGTATTATGCCTCTGAATTTTTTGTTATAGTAAGAACGATAAAGATGCGTTTTTCAAAGCATGTCAGATTCCCAAACATGATATAGATAGGTTCTGAGTAAGACATGAGGAAGAGGAAAAAGAGGCACAGAAATCGAGATATTAAATTAAAGGAAGAGGAAAAATAGGCACAGAAGTCGAGACAAGATTTTACATTAAATTAAGAGTACCATCGAGAAAGAGAAAGAAGAAACAGACGATGCAATAATACTCTCTGAAATTATCAGTCTATGAATGCAGAAAAAGAAATCATAATATATGCCAGACTGAAGTATTTGTTCATGATATAGAAATAAATAATAAAAAAAACATAAATCGATGAAAGACTATTTTATTTTTTCGAAAAAAGTTGGTAGAAGGTGAAGAATCACATATGGTTCACTGAATGACGAACGTAAGGAAACAAAGAGTCACCTCATGGCACATGAAAAATGAAATGAGACGATGGAAACAAAGGGAAGTTAGTTTGGCTTAGAGATGGCGAGCCGAGCATGGTCTGGTCTCATAAAAGTATACCGTAAATTACAGAAAATCTACTATATAGAGAGAGAAAGTTCACTCGGGGCGAAAATGGAGGATGAGAGGAGGAAGATTGACCGACCAAAGTCCAGAGTGAGAAAAAGGAAGTGATTTTGGAGTGAGAAACAAGTAATTGGGCAGGCGTTGTAAATCTAGAGGAGGGGACAACACTCTGAGAAATGTGCAGAAGGCTAAGAAGTTAGAACAGAAAAATTTACACATTCATGAAGAGCAAATGTAACACCCGACATTTCGGCCAGGTGATTTTCTGACCATTTTCATTGTCACCCTCTTATTTAACCTTTATGATTTAAATTTAATGTTAAGACAAATTTATTGCAAGTTGAGTAAAACTAGGTTGGGTGGCAGTTTTGTAATTAAAACTGATGGGTTGAGTATAAATAGAAAATGGAAACCTTAAACCTCATTTTATTACCACTGTAGCCGACATTCCCTCTCGGCGATTTCTTCCCTCCCAAGTTCTTGCTCTCGGCTACCAGAACTTTCCTTTACCGACGGCTGGTTTCAGCCTGCTTTTCTCTGCAAATCTGCACCCGAGGTATGAAATGGACAATGTAGTCATTTATTAGTGATTAAAGTTCTGCTTTCAGCTCGGCATTTGAGTTCGGAATTTTCTTAGCAGTGGCCGAGTAGTTTAAGACCCTTTTAAGTCTGAGAGTAGAAATGTCATCCCAAATCGATTCTGAACATTTCAAAGTAACCAACTCGGATTTTATCAATGGTAAAACCTATCCACCTAATTTCAGATTTCAGACTGCAGTGTGTCAAACAGAGGATTCGGAGTAACCTTAGCTATTAGAGTCCTAGGACGATTTATGAATAGAACTATTAGGACCTTTGTTTTAACTACTGTAATGTACATGTTTTAGGTGAAGAAGCTTAAAGGGAAGAAGCTCGGATTGCTAAGGAATCCAGGTAAGTGAATGTATTAAGGTTTCCGGCCACTAGGGCCCTACACCGCAAGGGTATTAGGAAATCATTGAGATGTTAGTCTGTTGACTATGATTAGTTATTACTATGACATGAAGAATCGGAGTAAGAAGATGTTAGGTTACGAGATGTTATGCTTGTCCTTATGATATGACTTCTCTCTATGAACTTTATGTCTATGCACTGTGTCCATATTATGATTTAGTTGAGAACATGAAAAGCAAATGTAACCAAGATTAAGTGCAGAGCGGGGAAAAGACTATGTTATGTACGACTCGCGAAATCTCCCACTGGTGGAGGCCGAGCTAATGATGTGTATGACTCGCGAAATCTCCCACTGGTGGAGGCCGAGTTAATGATATGTATGGCTCGCGAATTCTCCCACTGGGGGAGGCCGAGTGATGTATTATGATTACTGCGATAGGCAAATGATTATGTATGACTGCCGCGATAGGCAAATGACTATGTACCCCTGTCTTCCTCCCTCGTCTCCTGCCTTAATACATGTCATGTAAATAATGAAAATGAACGTGAATGAAGAAAGACTTATGAACTTGTGTTCTTTAAATTGTGCACTCATATATATCTGTCAGTATGCATTCCTTACTAAGCATTAGGCTTATAGTTGAACCTTATGGTGTAGGTGAAGAAGGTTCAGGTGAGGATACTATGTTCAAAGAGGATGCTTAAGGCTGGTTGCTGGTGGAAGCTCAAAATGACAGTGCAGGACTGGAAAAGCGATTGATGACCCCTGGTTAATGCTCTTTTGTTTCAGTATAATAAAGGATATAAAAGTTTAAGTAGGATGAGATTATTTTATAATGTTGAGCTTTGAGACTGTCTAGTTGATTCACTGAGTTAGGGATTGATTTTTATAGACTTATAAATGATCTGTTACTTAAGTCTTCCGCTATATGCATTCTGAATGGGTTGTGGTATTTTCTGTTGGAAGAAGTCGTTTGATGGTTTAGTCTTCCGGCTGATGTCATTGGCAGATGCCGAATGTTAGAGTTTGATGGTTTAGTCTTCCGGCTGACGTCATCGGCAAATGCCGAGTGATAGAGTTTGATGGTTTAGTCTTCCGGCTGATGTCATCGGCAGATGCCGAATATTAGAGTTTGATGGTTTAGTCTTCCGACTGACGTCATCGGCAAATGCCGAGTGATAGAGTTTGATGGTTTAGTCTTCCGGCTGATGTCATCGGCAGATGCCGAATGTTAGAGTTTGATGGTTTAGTCTTTCGGCTGACGTCATCGGCAGATGCCGAGTGATAGAGTTTAGTTTGATGGTTTAGTCTTCCGGCTGACGTCATCGGCAAATGCCGAGTGATAGAGTTTGATGGTTTAGTCTTCCGGCTGACGTCATCGGCAAATGCTGAGTGATAGAGTTTGATGGTTTAGTCTTCCGGCTGATGTCATCAGCAGATGCCGAATGTTAGAGTTTGATGGTTTAGTCGTCATCGGCAAATGCCGAGTGATAGAGTTTGATGGTTTAGTCTTCCGGCTGATGTCATCGGCAGATGCCGAATGTTAGAGTTTGATGGTTTAGTCTTCCGGCTGACGTCATCGGCAAATGCCGAGTGATAGAGTTTGATGGTTTAGTCTTCCGGCTGACGTCATCGGCAGATGCCGAATGTTAGAGTTTGATGGTTTAGTGTTCCGGCTGACGTCATCGGCAAATGCCGAGTGATAGAGTTTGATGGTTTAGTCTTCCGGCTGATGTCATCGGCAGATGCCGAATGTTAGAGTTTGATGGTTTAGTCTTCCGGCTGATGTCATCGGCAGATGCCGAATGTTAGAGTTTGATGGTTTAGTCTTCCGGCTGACGTCATCGGCAAATGCCGAGTGATAGAGTTTGATGGTTTAGTCTTCCGGCTGACGTCATCGGCAAATGCCGAGTGATAGAGTTTGATGGTTTAGTCTTCCGGCTGACGTCATCGGCAAATGCCGAGTGATAGAGTTTGATGGTTTAGTCTTCCGGCTGACGTCATCGGCAAATGCCGAGTGATAGAGTTTGATGGTTTAGTCTTCCGGCTGACGTCATCGGCAAATGCCGAGTGATAGAGTTTGATGGTTTAGTCTTCCGGCTGATGTCATCGGCAGATGCCGAATGTTAGAGTTTGATGGTTTAGTCTTCCGGCTGATGTCATCGGCAGATGCCGAATGTTAGAGTTTGATGGTTTAGTCTTCCGGCTGATGTCATCGGCAGATGCCGAATGTTAGAGTTTGATGGTTTAGTCTTCCGGCTGACGTCATCGGCAAATGCCGAGTGATAGAGTTTGATGGTTTAGTCTTCCGGCTGACGTCATCGGCAAATGCCGAGTGATAGAGTTTGATGGTTTAGTCTTCCGGCTGATGTCATCGGCAGATGCCGAATGTTAGAGTTTGATGGTTTAGTCTTCCGGCTGATGTCATCGGCAGATGCCGAATGTTAGAGTTTGATGGTTTAGTCTTCCAATGAGGATAGCAATGCTATGCTCAGTTGACTGAGTTGGTCATGCGCCAATCTCACCAGATAGAACGACTGATGACAGCTAGAGAAGAACAAGGCAACTCCAGTACTAACGCAACTCATGACCATGGGGGTGAGCGCTTTCACCGGCTTCGACCCCCGGTGTTTAATGGGTATGTTTCAGATCCTATTCATGCTGAGGAGTGGATCCGAAAGATTGAAGACATGTTTAAGTATGCAAAGGTTGACGAAGGGGATAAGGTCACCTATGCTGTCTTTCATTTGGAGTTAAGTGCTAGGCATTGGTGGGACTCGATCCAGAAACACCGCTAATGCCGAGACTATGACCTGGGGATGTTCAAGACTGCTTCTTTGACAAGTACTTTAATAGGACTATTCGGGCCAACAAGAAGAAGGAGTTCATGAATCTATGACAAACCGGCTCGGTGACGGATTATATATGTGAATTTGATGCTTTATCACGGTTTGCTCCCCGTATGATTGAGGATGAGGAAGATAAGATTTACCAGTTTGTTCAAGGACTGAAGCCAAGTCTGTACATGAAGGTGAAGACTGCTGGGATACATAATGTAACTTATGGGGATGTGACGGCTAAGGCCTTGGAGCTGGAAGAGGCAGAAATGACAGCATACGCACAGCGCGAACAACCAAAGAAACTCATGAAGGACACTCAGCCGCCGCCACGTCAGAACAAGGGTTGGCAGCCACGTCAGAACAGGGGACCACAGCAACAACAGTATGGAATAAAGAGGCCCCTTAATCAGAGTGATGATCAGGAAAAAGGAAAGAGACCTTTGGCACCTCTGTGCCCTACATGTCAGAGGAACCACCCTGGTGAGTGCAAGTTGCTTTCTGGCCGCTGTTTCAGGTGTGGCAAGACCGGACACCTAGTCAGAGACTGCCCCATGCCGCCAGACCATAATCGTGCAAGGGTTGTACCCAGAGTGTATGCGTTGATGGAAGATGAGGGAGCTGTTCAGCATACAGTCATATCAGGTACTATCATGATCTGTGGTTTTGCCGCTTATACACTCATAGATACAGGGGCCACACACTCGTTTATATCAACCTTGTTTGTATGCAAACATAACATAGGACCTTTACCAGCTGAAAGGTCATATAGTGTCGTGTTACCATCAGGGAAGTCCCTACATTCAGAACAGATTGTTAAGGGTGACGTCGTGTCCTTAAGGGATAGGAATCTCTATGCGGAATTAATTGTCATTGACATAAAAGGATATGAAGTGATATTAGGGATGGATTGGTTATTTAGACATCATGCCACGATAAGTTGTAGATCTGGAATAGTTGATTTTAGACCCCCAAATGATAACCATTATTCCTTCCAAGCTATTCCTAAAATAAGTAAGATACCAATTATATCCTCACTAGAAATATACCGAATGCTGAGATGTGGATGTGAGAGCTACCTGGCTAGTGTAATAGATGATCGGGTGAAGAATAAAATTGAGCTGCAGGACATTCCTATAGTCCGGGAGTTTCCCGAGGCATTCTTAGATGACTTACCGGGTATACCACCTGATAGGGAAATAAAATTTGTAATTGATACATACCCTGAGGCATCACCTGTATCCAAAAATCCTTACCGTATGGCACCTGTTGAGTTGAAAGAATTGAAGGTCCAACTGCAGGAATTGGTTGACAAGGGATTTATTCGCCCCAGTAGTTCTCCCTGGGGTGCACCAGTCTTATTTGTAAGGAAGAAAGATGGTTCTCTTAGAATGTGCATAGACTACAGGGAACTAAATAAGTTGACCATCAAGAATAGGTACCCCTTACCGAGGATCGATGATTTGTTTGACCAATTGCAAGGAGCTAAGGTATTTTCAAAGATAGATTTACGTTCGGGTTATTACCAACTGAAGGTTAGAGAAGGGGATATACCAAAGACAGCCTTCAGAACCCGCTATGGACATTATGAATTCTTAGTCATGTCGTTTGGATTGACAAACGCCCCTGCAGCCTTCATGGATTTAATGAACCGTGTGTTTCGTGAGTATTTGGATAAGTTTGTGATTGTATTCATAGATGATATCTTGATATACTCCCGAACTGTGGCTGACCATGAAGAACATTTGAAAGTAATTTTGACGACATTGAAGGAGCATCAACTTTATGCCAAACTGTCTAAGTGTGAGTTTTGGTTAGATAAGGTTAATTTCCTTGGCCATGTAGTTTCTGCTAATGGCATATATGTGGACCCGACCAAAATTCAGGCAGTAGAGGATTGGCTTCAACCTAAGAATGCCAGCGAAGTCCGCAGCTTCCTTGGACTGGCAGGCTATTACAGGAAGTTCATCAAGGGATTTTCTATGATAGCCAAACCCCTGACGAGTTTGACAAAGAAGGACATTAAGTATTCTTGGACTGAAGCCTGTGAAGACAGCTTCCAGACGTTAAAACTGAAGTTAACAACAGCCCCTGTATTGACCCTCCCAACCGAAGAAGAAAAGTTTAGTGTTTACTGCGATGCGTCTAAAGTTGGTTTAGGTTGTGTTCTGATGCAAGAGGGTAAAGTTATAGCGTATGCTTCTAGGCAGCTAAAGAGTTACGAGCAAAATTACCCCACTGATGATCTAGAATTAGCTGCCGTTGTTTTTGCCTTGAAGATTTGGAGACACTATTTATATGGACAGCAATGTGAGGTGTTTTCTGACCATAAAAGTCTAAAGTACATCTTCACGCAGAAGGAATTGAACATGAGACAGAGACGTTGGTTGGAATTTGTCAAGGATTATGATTTTGAGATCAAGTATCACCCCGGGAAGGCTAACTCTGTAGCTGATGCGTTGAGTAGGATGTCAACAACAATGCAGCCCGTGGTTTCAACCATGTCTATACCCTTAAGAACAGAAGTTCAGAAATTTGACTTGGAGATAGTTCCAGAGTTATCAGTCTTGCTCGCTGAGTTATCCATTCAACCAACAATTTTGGAAAAGATCAAGGATGCACAACAGAGGGATTCAGAGGAAAATATCAGCATGATGAATAAGTTGAAGGACCCCACCTCCGAGTTCAGTCTCTCCAAGGATGGAATCCTGAGGTTTAGGGATCGGTGGTGCATTCCTAATGATGTGGAATTGCGTAAGTTGATCTTAGCTGAGGCGCACTCCTCTTCCTTTTCTGTACATCCTGGCTGCACCAAGATGTACCGAGACCTGAAGTTACTGTACTGGTGGCCTAACCTAAAAAGGGATGTTGCTAAGTATGTAGAGTCCTGTTTAGTATGCCAACAAGTCAAAGCCGAGCACCAACGTCCAGGAGGTACTCTTCAGCCTTTGCCTATTCCCGAATGGAAGTGGGAACACATAGCTATGGATTTCGTAGTAGGACTACCTAAGACGACAAAAGGACATGATTGTATTTGGGTTGTGGTGGATAGGATGACAAAATCAGCCCATTTCTTACCAGTAAGGACCACCTATACGATGGACCAATTCGCTGATCTCTATGTTCAGGAAATTATTAGGTTACATGGAATCCCTGTATCCATTGTCTCAGACCGTGACCCCAGGTTTACCTCTCGATTCTGGAAAAGTTTGCAAGGCACATTAGGTACAAAGTTATCTTTCAGCACGGCTTTTCACCCACAGACCGATGGCCAATCAGAAAGGACTATTCAAATACTCGAAGATATGTTGAGAGCATGTGTACTTGACTTTCAGACAACTTGGAGTAGACATTTACCGCTAGTTGAGTTCTCCTACAATAACAGTTATCAGTCCACCATTGGTATGGCACCATACGAAGCACTGTACGGTAGGAAATGTAGGTCACCTCTTTACTGGGACGAGGTTGGTGAAACAAAGCTTCTTGGACCCGATATTCTGCAGCAAATGTCAGATAAGATTGACACTATTCGGAAGAGAATGATGACTGCACAAAGCCGGCAGAAGTGTTATGCAGATCAAAGGAGGAGGGAACTCGAGTTTGCAGTAGGAGATGAAGTATTCTTAAAGGTGTCACCATTTAAGGGAGTTTTAAGATTTGGCAAGAAAGGAAAACTTAATCCGAGATTTATTGGACCCTTCCCTGTCTTGATAAAAGTCGGGAGTACAGCGTACAGACTACAACTGCCTCCATCATTGGATAAAGTTCATAATGTCTTCCATGTGTCAATGTTAAGGAAGTGCATGCGTGATCCAATGCAAGTCATCCAGCCATCGGATATTAGTTTAGAGCCGACACTGGAGTATGAGGAGAAACCGATACAGATATTGGAATATGCGGTCAAGACTCTGAGAAACAAAGAGATTCCATTGGTGAAAGTGTTATGGACAAATCACGGCATTGAAGAAGCCACATGGGAAAGACAGCAAGAGATGTTGGACAATTATCCTGAGTTATTTGCTTGAGCAATTTTCGAGGACGAAAATTTTGTTTAAGGAGGGGTGGATGTAACACCCGACATTTCGGCCAGGTGATTTTCTGACCATTTTCATTGTCACCCTCTTATTTAACCTTTATGATTTAAATTTAATGTTAAGACAAATTTATTGCAAGTTGAGTAAAACTAGGTTGGGTGGCAGTTTTGTAATTAAAACTGATGGGTTGAGTATAAATAGAAAATGGAAACCTTAAACCTCATTTTATTACCACTGTAGCCGACATTCCCTCTTGGCGATTTCTTCCCTCCCAAGTTCTTGCTCTCGGCTACCAGAACTTTCCTTTACCGACGGCTGGTTTCAGCCTGCTTTTCTCTGCAAATCTGCACCCGAGGTATGAAATGGACAATGTAGTCATTTATTAGTGATTAAAGTTCTGCTTTCAGCTCGGCATTTGAGTTTGGAATTTTCTTAGCAGTGGCCGAGTAGTTTAAGACCCTTTTAAGTCTGAGAGTAGAAATGCCATCCCAAATCGATTCTGAACATTTCAAAGTAACCAACTCGGATTTTATCAATGGTAAAACCTGTCCACCTAGTTTCAGATTTCGGACTGCAGTGTGTCAAACAGAGGATTCGGAGTAACCTTAGCTATTAGAGTCCTAGGACGATTTATGAATAGAACTATTAGGACCTTTGTTTTAACTACTGTAATGTACATGTTTTAGGTGAAGAAGCTTAAAGGGAAGAAGCTCGGATTGCTAAGGAATCCAGGTAAGTGAATGTATTAAGGTTTCCGGCCACTAGGGCCCTACACCGCAAGGGTATTAGGAAATCATTGAGATGTTAGTCTGTTGACTATGATTAGTTATTACTATGACATGAAGAATCGGAGTAAGAAGATGTTAGGTTACGAGATGTTATGCTTGTCCTTATGATATGACTTCTCTCTATGAACTTTATGTCTATGCACTGTGTCCATATTATGATTTAGTTGAGAACATGAAAAGCAAATGTAACCAAGATTAAGTGCAGAGCGGGGAAAAGACTATGTTATGTATGACTCGCGAAATCTCCCACTGGTGGAGGCCGAGTTAATGATGTGTATGACTCGCGAAATCTCCCACTGGTGGAGGCCGAGTTAATGATATGTATGGCTCGCGAATTCTCCCACTGGGGGAGGCCGAGTGATGTATTATGATTGCCGCGATAGGCAAATGATTATGTATGACTGCCGTGATAGGCAAATGACTATGTACCCCTGTCTTCCTCCCTTGTCTCCTGCCTTAATACATGTCATGTAAATAATGAAAATGAACGTGAATGAAGAAAGACTTATGAACTTGTGTTCTTTAAATTGTGCACTCATGTATATCTGTCAGTATGCATTCCTTACTAAGCATTAGGCTTATAGTTGAACCTTATGGTGTAGGTGAAGAAGGTTCAGGTGAGGATACTATGTTCAAAGAGGATGCTTAAGGCTGGTTGCTGGTGGAAGCTCAAAATGACAGTGCAGGACTGGAAAGGCGATTGATGACCCCTGGTTAATGCTCTTTTGTTTTAGTATAATAAAGGATATAAAAGTTTAAGTAGGATGAGATTATTTTATAATGTTGAGCTTTGAGACTGTCTAGTTGATTCACTGAGTTAGGGATTGATTTTTATAGACTTATAAATGATCTGTTACTTAAGTCTTCCGCTATATGCATTCTGAATGGGTTGTGGTATTTTCTGTTGGAAGAAGTCGTTTGATGGTTTAGTCTTCCGGCTGATGTCATCGGCAGATGCCGAATGTTAGAGTTTGATGGTTTAGTCTTCCGGCTGACGTCATCGGCAAATGCCGAGTGATAGAGTTTGATGGTTTAGTCTTCCGGCTGATGTCATCGGCAGATGCCGAATGTTAGAGTTTGATGGTTTAGTCTTCCGGCTGACGTCATCGGCAAATGCCGAGTGATAGAGTTTGATGGTTTAGTCTTCCGGCTGATGTCATCGGCAGATGCCGAATGTTAGAGTTTGATGGTTTAGTCTTCCGGCTGACGTCATCGGCAGATGCCGAGTGATAGAGTTTGATGGTTTAGTCTTCCGGCTGACGTCATCGGCAAATGCCGAGTGATAGAGTTTGATGGTTTAGTCTTCCGGCTGACGTCATCGGCAAATGCCGAGTGATAGAGTTTGATGGTTTAGTCTTCCGGCTGATGTCATCGGCAGATGCCGAATGTTAGAGTTTGATGATTTAGTCTTCCGGATGACGTCACCGGTAGATGTAAATGTTTCTTTGTCGACTAGTGACCGGTGGATGTCACTGGATGATGTAGAAGATATTTTAACTGAGCACGCGAGGCCCACGTGCCCACCGGAAGATCTCTTCCATTAGGCGATGTAAGCAAGTCACGCGCGTTGCACGTGACGACCGGACGACTAAATTTCTGAGGGTTGCCAACGCATGCAACCCATGCAAACCCGAGTAGAATCATGTCGAGAGGGTTGGAGACATTTCTTCCCTGCTCGAATTTGTCCAGAAACCGATGACCGAGCCTAGTCGCTCGACTCTGTGAATGTTTGAACCGACGTGGTATAGGAAGTCGAGCACGAAAGGGGTTCGTTTTCCTTAATGGTTCGGCGTCTCTGTTTCCAGTTTAGAAAACAAAATATACGCGACGTAAATGTCTGACGAGAAAAAGTAAGTGAATGCAATAATAGTAAAAGTCAAGCAAACGATTAATGAAAGATTATGATCACGTGACGGCTCCTGGCCGGGGTCGTTACAGCAAATGTGCCAAGATTATTTGGTCACGTGACTTCACTATCTTTTTTTTTTCTATTTCTTTTTTTATTCAGTCAAGTCTATTTTACAGCTCTATATTTGTAGGCAAAAATATGTACGAAAATAAAGAGAAAAATGACATGAAGAGCAAAGAAATTTAAACTAAATCAAAAAAATTCACAAAAATTTACACATTCCTGCCACGGCCGCGTGTCGAAGATTCCTGCGTCCCATCAAATGTGTTAAAGCCCATGAATGTGTCATGCGAAGCTGCGCCTGAAGTTGATCCCCGGTTAGGACAAGTGCGAGTATTATGCCCCTACTGCCGACATATACCACAACACATGGTTGTGTTCCTCTTACTGATTCTCGAGTTTGACGGCTCTTTGGCATCTCGTACTCTTATCTTCTTCGGCCTACCAGGTTGAAGCTGTCTTTTTGGCAGGAGAATTTCATTCATATCTTGTACGATCGGCCACATTATTTGGCCACTAATGGGACGAATATAGTGTGAGTACATCTGCAAGTATCTTCCCGTGTAATAGCATGCATGCACGTAGTCTTCCGGCACGACTCTCATCCAATACATGCAAGGAATGGAATGGACACACGGGATTCCTGTACGCTTCCACCTAGTGCAGTTGCACACAGCCAAAGTCATGTCCATATCGAATTGATCGTATCCATTACTGACTTGAAATCGTGTAGCTCCCGCAAACGTTGCATGCCAATTTCCAGATGCAGTCTTTAGCTTCTCAAGTTTTGTCCTTATCTTGGGACATAGGATGTCGTTTGAATCGACCAGCTTCTCATATTTCTTTACGATGCGAGTCATCAAGCGCGTTCGGATCATCTCGAACATGGTCAGGATCGGTTTGTCCCTGACTGGCAAAAGAAGTGCATTGAATGACTCGCTCAAGTTATTCAATCCTAGATCGCACTTGGGATTCGGAGAGAAGACATAACTAGCCCAAAATTTTAGCTCTTCTACTCTAAGCCATTCGTGGGCTTCCGGACATAGCCGGTGTAGTTTCCGCATTTCTTGCTCAAAATGGGCCTCAGTGGGTGCTCTGGCTGCATTCCACATCACATTTCTGTATGCTTTGCCCCGAAAGCGATTTTTGAAATTCGCATACATATGCCAGAGGCAGAAGTGGTGTTCAGCATATGGGAATTGATCTCGAATAGCTCTTTGTAACCCCTGATATTTGCACAAACAATGATGTTAATAAAACAATATTAAACCACCAAAGCCACAAAATTTTGAAACAACATATAGAAATGCATCATACCTTTTGTCGATCTGAAATAAGTGTCTAACCGTGGCGATGCTGAGTGTTGAGGTCTTGCTTTAATATATGCAAAAACCATGTCCATGAGTCTGTACACTCAGACTCGATGTTGGCAACAGCAACAGGGTAGATTCCATCGTTTCCATCGATGCTGACGGCTGTGAGTAGTTGGCCAGCACACGACCCCTTTAGATGATAGCCATCTAAGCAGATAAGGGGTCTCCCGCACTCCAGCAACCCAGTCTTGCAAGCAGCCATGCACATATAGAATCTTTGGAATCCCAATTGATTACGACCCACTGGGTTTCCATCAATTTTTACTGTGCTGTCCGGATTTGATCTGAATATTTCAGCTGCGTACAACCACAGTTGCCCGTACTGTTCGTCACACTTCCCTTCACTGTCTCCATAATAGATGGGATGTCCTAGGTAGGGTGACTTTTGAACCTGTCCAGGTAATGGTTCGCCAGCCATTTTGCTGAAGCGCGTCGATTTTCAACTTGCCTCGAACAACAAAGAGAGTCGATCAAGCTCTTTATTTGGAACGTTCGCTCATTTTGCATCAACGAATCATGCAATCGCCACCCACATCCATCTCTACATTCAGCCGTCAGTCGACTTCTTTCACATTTCTTGTATGTAATACCATAACCATTTTCTATGAAATATTTGTCTATCTCGTTTTTCAGTTCCTGCAAAGAACCATATTCTCTACCCTTATAAAATCCCATTGAGATTTGTTCTCTTACCGGTATGCTTTCCACCTCGTCGTCATCTGAGCCGACCGGTGCCTGAAGCTCATCGTCTAGCGTTTTGGAGGTCGAATAGACATATATTTCTTCATTTGCCAGTGGGTTATCGAATTCTCGTACGTCACCATATGCAGGCGTGTTGTCCAAATCCCAATCCATTTCGGCATCACCACTTGATTGCTCATCTAAATCAATCGATCAACTTGAGTCGGAATCTATTTTCGTTGCTAATAAAACCTTCGTTAAAAAAAAAAGGGAAAAGTATCATTTAGACCCCAATGTATGGGGTCAGTGGCCATTTGGCCCCTAACGTTTGGTTTTTATCCAATCAAACCCTAACGTATAAAACGTTTGCCATTCAAACCCTGTCGTTAAAAAGTCCGTTAAAATTGACACGTGATCTGCACGTGCGATGCTAAAACCCGATAATACCCTCCTTTCATCCTGAAATCAATCAGTAAAAAAAAAGTTTAAGTTTAAAATTGTCTGAAGTAAAAATCCCTAATTTTCGTTCATCGCGTTCTCCTCTGTCTCCGGCGTTCACCTCTGTCTCCGGCATCGCACAGTCGCTCGGCTTGCTCGCATCGCACAGCTCTCGCTCTCAGATAGACTTCTGATTCGCGCTTGCTTCTACTGGTAGGTACGGCTTTTTCTAATTCGCGCTCGCACAGGCTTTCGCTCGACTTCTGATTTTTTGTTTCTTTGATTTCTAAGAAGGAAAATCTGGCTTTCTAGAATCCCTTTGGTTGTTGAGATTATTACGGGGTTTTTGTCTGGTTGTGGCGAGTGAACTCTCTGTTTTGTTTTTCTTCCAGAATCGAGCAATTGTTTTTTATTCAGAGCTCTGTTTTGTTTTATTTTTCATCCAGAATTGAGGAATTGTTGATATTGCTTTCTGTTGATATTGAACTCTCTGCTCGGTTTTGTTGACTTGTTATATGTTTTCTATAATGCAGGTAAAAGATATGGATGAATTTAGTATAGAGATAAATTTTGGAGGAAAATTCGTACATAATAAGAGGTTAATGTACAGCTGTGGAAAACAGGAAATTGTTCCCAAGTGCGAGGGAGATCGAATGTCCATTTTGGTGATTATTGACATGCTAGCGGAGTTTGGAGTCACTGCATGGAAGACTCTTTCTTATGTGATTCCTAAATTGAGTTTGCAGAAGGGATTGAGGCGCTTGAAAACTGACAAGGATGTGATGAAGATGGTTAGCAGACTCGATGAAAAGCGATACGTTAGGATTTATGTGGAGGATGAAGACAATTGTACAATATGTTATTTAAGTGATAGTGGGGATGAATTAATTGATGGTGATGGGGATGAATGTAGTGGGAATGGAGATGAGGTAAGTGCTGATAAGTTAGATGATGATGATGATGAGTTAGCTGCTGATTGGGATGAACGTAGTGGGAATGTGGATGTATTAAGTTCTGATGGGGATGAAGAGGGAAAAAATGTTGATTCAATGGCGAGTGATAATGAAATTGCCATAGATTCTGTTTCGCAGCGTATGGATGAGGATGAATTAAACTCAATAACAGAATCAGGTGATGATATGAGACAGAGCAGTGTTCGATCATCAAGAATCAATACTCCCAATGAGCTTCAGTTAGGAAAGACTTTTAATTCGATACATGCCATAAAAGACGCAGTAAAAAAGTTTGCAATGGAGAATGGATATGATATCAGGTTCAAGAAAAGTGAAAAATGCAAACTACAAGCAGTATGCAAAACTGGATGTCCATGGAGACTATATGCATCAAAGATGCGGGCCGAGGAGACATACATGATTAAAACATTGAAAGCCTCGCACTCATGCACACGCAAGATGGAGAGTCGTCATGCATCATCCAAGTGGGTGGCAACTGAGTACCTGCGTATGTTTAGAAGTAACCCACAGTGGAATATTGCGTCTATTATTGAAACAGTCAGAGAAGACTACAACGTGAACATCTCAAAGACTGTAGCATATAAGGCGAGGAGGAAAGCTCGAATAATGGTAGATGGAAGTTCAGAGGAGCAATATAAAAAACTGTGGTCATATGCAGAAGAAATTAATAGGTCGAATCCTGGGAGCACATGCATCGTCAGTGTGGATCCAACAGATAGTGAGGAGAATAAAATTTTCAAGAGACTATATATGTGTTTGAATGCATGTAAGACAGGATTTTTAACTTGTTGTCGACCCGTCATTAGTTTGGACGGTTGTCATTTAAAAGGACAATGTCACGGACAACTTTTGACGGCAGTTGGAGTTGATGGGGATGGTGGAATATTTCCCATTTCCATTGCTGTTGTAGAGGGTGAAACCAAAGAGTCTTGGACATGGTTTTTGAGGTTATTGCTGAGGGACCTAAACAATTTCTTTGGTTGTGGATTGACTTTTATTTCAGACCAGCAAAAAGTAAGTCTTCTTTTTCATGTACTTTTGTTTCCAAATGCAATTTCATATCACTTATCAATTTGCAATGCAGGGTTTGGTTCCAACATTAGAGGATGTGGTACCCGAAGCTGAAGTTCGGTATTGTGTACGACACCTATATGCAAATTTTAAAAAAGAGTTTCGGGGAAAAGTCTATAAAGAAGCAATGTGGAATGCATCATTGGCTACAACAGGAGCTGCCTTTAAGCAGGAGATGGACAAGTTGGCTGCTTTGAATAGAGCGGCATACATGGCATTGCTAGAGATTCCTCTGAAGTTCTGGTCCCGACATGCATTCAGTCAAGAATCAAAGTGCGAGCTCACTTTGAACAACCTCAGCGAGTCATTCAACTCCTTAATACTCCCAGCAAGAGATAAGCCAATCTTGACGATGCTCGAAATGATTAGGAGGATTATGATGGCTAGAATTGCGAAGAGGCATAGCACAATGGAAAAATATAATGACGTCCTATGTCCTGAAGTTCGCAAGAAAGTTGAGAAATTAAAGAATGCTGCAAGACACTGGTTTGAAACGCCTGCTGGAGGGGAAAGATTTGAGGTTACTAATCATTTCCAACAATTTGATGTCGACTTACATAATCGGCGATGCAGTTGTTACATGTGGGAGCTGACTGGTATACCTTGTGTGCACGCGATTCCTTGTCTTTCATTCATGAGAAGGAATATCGAGGACTACATTAACCCATACTACCATTGGGAGACATATATCCGGTTGTACTCTCATTTCATTAGACCACTTAACGGTGCTGATATGTGGCCTTCTAGAAGTACGCCCACCATACTGCCACCTTTAATGAAACGACAACCTGGCAGACCAAAGAAGAAGAGAAATAGAGACATCGATGAACCACAAAGCCAGACATCAGTTTCTAGAAAAAATATGATTATGACATGTGGGAAATGTGGTGGGACGAATCATAATTCAAGAACGTGCAAAGGAGTCTCAAATGCAACCCGAGTAAGTAAAGATTATGTTTGTTGACGCTCAGTGAATGTCTTTCATAATTTCTATACTCGTCGTTTCAGGCTTCCTCGGCAGGAACAAGCTCCCAAGGCTAGACATCAGTTTCTAGGAAAAAAATGATTATGACATGTCGGAAATGTGGTGGGACTAATCATAACTCAAGAACGTGCAAAGGAGTCTCAAGTGCAACCCAAGTAAGTAAAGATTACTATGATAATATGTTTGTTGATGCTCAGTAAATGTCTTTCATAATTTCTATACTTGTCGTTTCAGGCTTCCTCGGCAGGAACAAGCTCCCAAAGCAATTATAGTTTGTTCATGGGTTTTAGGTAACGACAACATGTGATGAGTGATCTTTTTGTGTTACATGTTGTATTTTGTACCATGTTTTTAGAAGCAAGACAATGGTTGCTTCTTGTAATTTTGGAACTAGAAAGTCATTGTATGAACTAGCAAAAATCCAAGCCAAGCCAAGTAAAAAAAGGCAGAGAGGCAGAGCTCAAGAAATCCAAGCGAGGGAACACTCCCACTGTCCAGGAATGCTCCAGCAGGCCCGCAAGTCTTGCCAGTGGTTCTGCATGTAGAAATTTATGTATTGTTGTTTCTTGGAGCAATTATTAATATTGTAGAATGTACTGTTAGTTGGACAATGAAATTTATGTATTGTTGTTTCTTGGAGTAATTATTAATTAACTTGGATCACATTCTTCAATTTTTTCGTCACAAATTATGTGTCAATGAGGTTGTGAATGAGTACGGTTAGGTCCGATCAGGATTGAGAAATCACGACAGTTGGTTTTTGTTCAGGAAAGTATGAAGTGTCGACCTATACAATAATTGGTCGACACTTTTCATTTTGTAGTCGAGAGAATCAATCTCTTTTATGATGAAGTGTCGACCCCTACTACTATCGGTCGACACCTAAAAAGGCATTTATATAAACATAGTGTCGCCCGAAACCCTAACCACGCGATTTCTCTCTAAATTTTCTTCGGCGATTTTCTGCCTCTTTCCAAATCTTCGTCGGCTTTCCTCCGATAAGTGGAATTCTACTCTTCATTCTAAACTTCAAATGGCATCAACCTCCCGCAGCAAGCTCGTCGTTCGCAAGAGGAGATCAAAGAACCCTACTCCAGCGAATGAAGTTGAAGAACCAACGACTTGGCCATCTCCATTATTCAAGAGTGCTGAGTCGATGAAAAGGTATGAGGACGACTTTCAATTCAAGCCTCTGATTCTGAGTAGAAAAGTGGAATTCGATGAGTTAAGTAGTTTAGATTTGGTCCTGCCTTTCAGAAATTTGGGGTTAATTGATCTGTTTACCTGTGATGGCCCATACTATGAAAGACCAGTGAGAATGTTCTATGCCAATTTAGAACATTCTCTAAGGCCTCTTAAACTTATTAGTTATGTGTATGGAAAACGCATTGAGATATCCTCGCACTCACTAAATTCAATTTTACATTGTGAATTTAACAATTCGGCTGAAAGGTATTATGAGGCCTCTAGGGACCCTGAATTTATGGGGACCAGTGAAGGGAATAATTTTATAAGAATGATAGTTAAGGATCCAAATCGTTCCCTTCCATTGAAGCCTAAGTCAAAGGACTTAAATGTACGTGCAAGGCTCATCCACCATATGATCACGTACAATCTACTACCTAGAGATGGACATAGAGACTACATAAGTGGTATGGATCTCTATGTTTTATATAAGATCTTTCGACAAGAATCATTCAATGTGGGATATATGATTTTGAAACGCATGATTCAAGTCTTCAGTAACGCAGCAAAGTCCCTACCTTATAATCTTCTTTTATTGAAAATCTTTAAGGAGAATGGTGTACAAATTCCAAGGACCGAAATTCCATTACCTCTAAAGAAGACCGACACATACACCACATCCACTTTAACTCGGATGGGGTTTGGTCTTAATGCTGAAGGTAATTGGATCTTTAAAGGAGACCAAGTTGGAGCTGGACCATCCAACATGGAAGTTGATGAAGGAGGCCACGAGCCTGAACACACTCCGGAACCCCCCTCCTTCAATGCATCTAGATCTAACACTGAAGAAAGGTTGAATATGTTGGAGGCAAATATAGCTAGCATCGGGACTGCTTTTGACTCATTTCAGAACGTGATTCTCGATCGCTTTGATCGGTTGGAAGAGAAGACACATTATATACGTGACGATATCCGTGAGGTTCACCAGCATCTTCATTATCTTCAAGATTATTGGGACGGGTTAGTTGATTCTCCAGTCAATCCTCCAGTTGATCCTCCAACCGATCCTTTCGACGATCCAAGCTACTCCCCATCATATTGATAATTTTTTGTTTGCGTGATACTCGTAGCTTGCTCATATCCTAATTTGTTGAAATATGAGTTTAGTGTTTGTAACAGCAGGATATTAGTATATAGCTGATATTTATCTATGTTTTGTTGGACTCACTTCTGAAATTTTGGAAATATACTATCTTATTTGTGTTGAATGACCTATGGAATGTTATTGTGTGTTATAATATTTGACCTTGAAATATCTGTCAAAGGGGGAGACAAAATTGAAAGTTTAGAAGCAAAACAAGTGTCGACCGATAAATGAAAGTGTCGACCAAACTTGTGAAGAAATGGAGACAGAAGAATCGAGCGTCGACCCTGGTGCAAACAGACTAAATCATGTGTCGACCAGATTTTACAGGGGTCGACACTTGAATACAACGAGGTATGATGTGTCGACCACAGTTTTAGATTTCAACTTAAACATATTTCAACAGCTAAATTAGCTAAATCCAACGGTAACAAAGTGTCGACCGATAAATGAAAGTGTCGACCAAACTTGTTAAGAAATGAAGACAGAAGAATCGAGCGTCGACCCTGGTGCAAACAGACTAAATCATGTGTCGACCAGATTTTACAGGGGTCGACACTTGAATACAACGAGGTATGATGTGTCGACCACAGTTTTAGATTTCAACTTAAACATATTTCAACAGCTAAATCAGCTAAATCCAACGGTAACAAAGTGTCGACCGATAAATGAAAGTGTCGACCAAACTTGTTAAGAAATGAAGACAGAAGAATCGAGCGATTGTTAGAATCGAGCGATAAATCCAACGGTAACAAGGTGTCGACCAATTGTTAGACAGGTCGACCACCTGGTGACAGAATTCAGCAAGAGTATAAATTGAAGAATGAAGTTTTTAAGAAACAACAACCTGCTGATCAAAAAGTTAGTTTTTCTCTGAACTTTCAAGTGCGTTCATTGGTGATTCTCAAAGTTGAAAGTAATAGTTCGGGGTCACACCAGTTATCATTACAACTACAACAACAAATTCCATAACTCTGACTTTTTTGTTTCACACAGAAGATAGTTTGACAATCCACATTTTGCATTTTACGTACATTTGTAGCATACAAAAAGAGCAACTACAACTGTTGTGGCAATCCACAGAGACTTATATAATAGTAGCTTTGTTCGCAACTTCTCGTTCTTTGCTTCCGCGACTGTAATAGATTCAGTACCTTCTTCTCTCTCTCCTTCGTTGGTGGATCGTACCATGTGAAATCACATCCTCTTGTGCCTCGCTATGAGAAAATGAATAATGTAAGTGTGTTCGAACTTAAAGTAAAGTAAATAATTCACACAATTTCATTGTATTTATCTCATCCTGGATTGTCTAGTGTCCATGATGTGCGCATAGCAGCTCTTTCATGACAAAAACAAACAATGAGAGATACTCATTCACGAACAACTGTCATTGAAGAGTTAATATATGAAGAACTAAATATCAATTAAACATACTTTTCCTAATTGGATGATGCATGACGACTCTCCATCTTGCGTGTGCATGAGTGCGAGGCTTTCAATGTTTTAATCATGTATGTCTCCTCGGCCCGCATCTTTGATGCATATAGTCTCCATGGACATCCAGTTTTGCATACTGCTTGTAGTTTGCATTTTTCACTTTTCTTGAACCTGATATCATATCCATTCTCCATTGCAAACTTTTTTACTGCGTCTTTTATGGCATGTATCGAATTAAAAGTCTTTCCTAACTGAAGCTCATTGGGAGTATTGATTCTTGATGATCGAACACTGCTCTGTCTCATATCATCACCTGATTCTGTTATTGAGTTTAATTCATCCTCATCCATACGTTGCGAAACAGAATCTATGGCAATTTCATTATCACTCGCCATTGAATCAACATTTTTGCCCTCTTCATCCCCATCAGAACTTAATACATCCACATTCCCACTACGTTCATCCCAATCAGCAGCTAACTCATCATCATCATCATCTAACTTATCAGCACTTACCTCATCTCCATTCCCACTACATTCATCCCCATCACCATCAATTAATTCATCCCCACTATCACTTAAATAACATATTGTACAATTGTCTTCATCCTCCACATAAATCCTAACGTATCGCTTTTCATCGAGTCTGCTAACCATCTTCATCACATCCTTGTCAGTTTTCAAGCGCCTCAATCCCTTCTGCAAACTCAATTTAGGAATCACATAAGAAAGAGTCTTCCATGCAGTGACTCCAAACTCCGCTAGCATGTCAATAATCACCAAAATGGACATTCGATCTCCCTCGCACTTGGGAACAATTTCCTGTTTTCCACAGCTGTACATTAACCTCTTATTATGTACGAATTTTCCTCCAAAATTTATCTCTATACTAAATTCATCCATATCTTTTACCTGCATTATAGAAAACATATAACAAGTCAACAAAACCGAGCAGAGAGTTCAATATCAACAGGAAGCAATATCAACAATTCCTCAATTCTGGATGAAAAATAAAACAAAACAGAGCTCTGAATAAAAAACAATTGCTCGATTCTGGAAGAAAAACAAAACAGAGAGTTCACTCGCCACAACCAGACAAAAACCCCGTAATAATCTCAACAACCAAAGGGATTCTAGAAAGCCAGATTTTCCTTCTTAGAAATCAAAGAAACAAAAAATCAGAAGTCGAGCGAAAGCCTGTGCGAGCGCGAATCAGAAAAAGCCGTACCTACCAGTAGAAGCAAGCGCGAATCAGAAGTCTATCTGAGAGCGAGAGCTGTGCGATGCGAGCAAGCCGAGCGACTGTGCGATGCCGGAGACAGAGGAGAACGCCGGAGACAGAGGAGAACGCGATGAACGAAAATTAGGGATTTTTACTTTAGACAATTTTAAACTTAAACTTTTTTTTTACTGATTGATTTCAGGATGAAAAGAGGGTATTATCGGGTTTTAGCATCGCACGTGCAGATCACGTGTCAATTTTAACGGACTTTTTAACGACAGGGTTTGAATGGCAAACGTTTTATACGTTAGGGTTTGATTGGATAAAAACCAAACGTTAGGGGCCAAATGGCCACTGACCCCATACGTTGGGGTCTAAATGATACTTTTCCCAAAAAAAAATAGATACCATTCAATTATTTACAGTATAATATATAAATATATGGTAAATGATAAAATCGAAGAAAATAGTATTAGAAATATCGTCGGGGCAGGAAAATAGTCGTCGGTAATCGAGAAAATAGTATTAGAAATATGGTTAAAATAAACCAAAATACAAATTAAAATAATAAAAAAAAAATATTATACCTGTAGATGAATACGGAAGAATATCGTCGAAATAAGAAATAACTGAGAGAGAGATTTGATAGAGAGAGATTTGTGAGAGAGAGAGAGAGAGAGAGAGAGAGAATTGAGAGAGGAGGGGGGAGGTGTGTTTTTTTTCAAACGCCGGGTGCCCTTTTAAATAGGGGAGTCGAGTATGGCCGCTCCAACTGGACCGGCCATACTCGATCTGTCACGGGTTCTGTCCTTTAGTGGGGTGAGTACGGCTGGTCCATTTGGACTAGCCGTACTCACCCCACAAAAAACAAAACCCGTGATTTTACTCACGGGTTTTTATGGTGTGAGTACGGTCGGTCTGAATGGACCAGCCGTACTCGCCCCACTAGAGGACGGAACCCGTGAGTAAAATCACGGGTTTTTACCCTCCGAGTACTGCCGGTCCATTTGGACCGGCCGTACTCGCACCACTAGAGGACGCGGCTCGTGACAAAAGTCACGGGTTTTTGCCCTCCGAGTACGGCAGGTCCAAATGGACCGGCCGTACTCGCCACGAATATTGCAAAAAGAGTCCGGTACGACTGGTCTAACTGGACCGGCCGTACTCGGTAACCGAGTACGTACTCCTCACCCCCCTGCCAAGTTTAAAATGCATGTTTCGAATAGTTTAAGGTTTTCGGCGATGAATAGTATTTTTTAAGAGTTTTTTCACTATCAATCCTTAGTTGAGGTTTTTTTTTTTTGAAAAAACCCCTAAAATTTAATGGATAAAAAAAAAGAAAAAAAAAACATAAAATTGCAGTGACAACCAAATTCAAGTTTATGGTAATTAAATCAGACAAGGCTAGAAATTGAGAACTCTCTCTCCTCTTTTGAAATTTGAAATCTGAAATGACCCTCCCTTCGGCCTTCACTCCCCTCCAAAATGAGACTGTCCCTCTCTCTCTCCTCCCTCAGATACTTTTAAACGTTAAGAGTCAAGCTCGGATCTCTCCTTCTTCCACTTCCATTTTGTAATTTTATCGTCAACTTTTTTCTGCAAGACCCACATTCGATATTTCGACCGAAAGCTCTTCCTTGTGCTCTAATGTTTCGTTCTTGTTCATGGGTATGTGCTAATTCTTTTCAAAAGGATGTCGAACGTACGGCATTGCATATTTTCACTCTGTTTCTGATTTTCTCTCTAATTTTTGTTGCATACGTTATAACACGAAGCAGTTTTGTGTTTTGTACCATTTTTTTTAATTCATCTAGCATTCTTGCAATCTTGCTTTTTTGGTTTTGATTTCGTAGAGTTTGCCGTAATAATTCCCGAATTTCTGCTTCATACTGAATCAGAATTTCTCCTTTTAGCTTATTTTTTCAAATATTCCTGCTACGATTCTATCAAACGCAGAAGTCTGTTTTTTTTACACATCTAGAACTTTTCAACATTTGTGTACAACTTCTCTGGCTAAAGTAAAGCAACGCTATACCCCTATTTAACAAGTTAGAGTTATATCCAACAGTCAATTGTCGTTCAGAAACTAATGAACTGGAACTTGGACTGTGCCATTATAGCGTTACTTTCCCTGGATAAATTTAGGTGTGACCCTAACGTTATGTACCTGTATATGCCATGTTCAGTATTGGGATAACACTGTAGGAAAGAAAGGGAACTGTAATCTTTCGCTTTCTATTACATACTTGATTTGTTCTTCCGCAAAGCGAGCACTGGATTCTGCATTAGCTCATTTTAAAGTGTTAGTTTTGCATCGTGGCTTTCCAGGGTTAATCCTTCGCTATGACATTTGGAGCTTCGGATGGAAAACCTTGCCGACCATCAGGCTCGTCATGAGAACCCTTCAAAGCTAGATTGCATCAGCATTGCAAGAAATCTAGAGTCCATAAAACTTTGGGGAGTGTTAATGATCAGAACTCCCAAGTGGGACGAATTTCAAAAACTAATTAACCTTGAGATAGTAGGCGCTAGATTGGAGGATCCCATTTTATCTGCAGCATTACAGGCGTGTCCTAATTTAAACAACTTGTTGCTTCTCGCTTGCGAGGGGGCTCGATCAGTTTCAATCGAGTTGCCCAAATTAGAACGGTGCAAGCTAGACTTTAACGGTCTAGGAAACTGCTCTCTCTCTGTTAATTCTCCGAGAATTGAACTCCTCGAGGTTCTCAAGGTTGTGGGTGGATTAGAGTTGGCCAGACAATCAACTTGAAGAGTCTTTCTATATCGAACAATGCAGGCAAGATACATTTATTCGAAACATCAATTATTTGGCGATATACTCTTTTTAAGATGGATTAGAAAACTGGATGAGCCATGTCTGATATCTTTTACTTGCAGGAAGAGTGTACATGGTGAATTTTGGAAAGCTGGTTGAAGTTGAGTTTTTGTCCATAAGGGGAGTGCAGTGGAGCTGGAATGCAATCAGCAAAATGCTTGAATTGGCAAGAGATGTGAAGCATCTCTTCATGAAGGTAGAATTTAGTGGGGATTTTGAGGCTCTTGAACCTTTCCCAGAAGTTGATTTTTTCAATAACCATCCGAAGCTCGAAAAGTTCGATATTCACGAAGCAATGTTTGCTGCATTTTGCCAGAAGAACAGCTTGAGAAATGTAAGAAGAATTCATGGAAGAAACATTTTTAATTATTGTTTGGTCCATTTGGTTTCACAATTCAATACTTTTTAGGTGGCCCCAGATTTTGTGATTCCATGTTTGGAGGAAGCTGTAATCTCTGTTAGATCTCCATTGAATACAGAGCAGAAGATGAACACCCTTGAATCTTTGATCAAGTATGGAAGAAACTCAAGGACAATGGTGATCAAGATTCTTCAGATGAAGAGCAGCCATAGCAGTGCAGATTATTTCTTCGACGTGATTTGCAAGTTCAGCATGCAAACCGCAAGGTTGTTTGCGTGGAATAAGCATGTTAATTTAATTTTTAAAGTCTTCATTCTCTAATTCAAACTCTAATCATTCTTTGTCAATGAACTAAATCTACATGCTTCTACTTTAGGTCGATAATTACAAAAGCAAGTGATGTCATGCATCAAAATAGATGGTGACTGTTTTCAAAACTATCATGTCCTGAAGCCCATTTCTACAGAATTTAGTCCCGGTGAAGATCTGCAGAGACAACATATATTATGCAGGGCTGATCAACAATAAAGCACTTCTCTCTCTCTGTGTACTCTTTCTTACCCATTAAACACTTTCTTGCCATGTTAAAGAATTGACAAAATGGCAATAGATTTTACGCAATGAAATCAGCAATGCAAAAGTAAGACGTGAAAATTACAACAGGTGTGTAGATTGATTGAGTGACTAAGTTTAGTTTTAAACTCAGCTGTAGAAGATTGATAAACAGTTCCAAAATTATGGTTTTAAGAGAGATGACATTATTGCAAGAAACAAAATCTAAATAAGCTTCTTCTTGCGGAAGAACCGCTTCAAGTACCATAGTTGAAGGGCAGAAGCGGCGATGCAGCTAGCCAGGGACATGATACTATACCACGCCACTCGAGCATTTGTTCTTTCACTCACTGTCCTCATATCAGCTTCCCTGCAGTTAATAATCATAATCACCCAAAATAAAACCTACTTTGTATATGAAAACTCAAAATTTTGACAATGGAAATATTACCTGCTCTTGAGGTACAAAAGGTTTTCATGGATGGCCTCAACCGCTCCTTCCAGTTTTCTGAGTTCTAGCTCGACACCCTGTATGGGTGAATGGCCAACAAAACCGAGACAAAAACCAGATTATCGATCAAACAAATAGACAGCCCATTATTTTGTCCAGAGCTTTTTTACTAATTGTTTTTAAAACATTCTTTCTTGAGTAAGACTGATTCTCCAGCAACTCCATGAAATATACTAAATTGCAAGATAAAACATCTTCGAAAAAGAAATCATGCAATGCTTTTAGAGTAGCCGCCAAAAATCAATTAGTGTCTGATTAAATACCTTTTCAAAAAACAATCTTTTCTCAAATAATTCCCCTGAAAACTTTTAAAAAAAACCTCACAAGCTCTTGAAGAAGATCAGATACCAGAGATGAGGAGTAGAGGAGGGACAAAGGAAAAAAAAAAAAAAAAAAAAAAAATCCACAATCAAAGGGTATGCTATACATGTCATTGTTCACGAAAGTGAGTAAAACAAAAATCCAGTAGTACAAACTGATTTCACTCCAGTCCAAACCCATCACACTATTTCAGCTTTTCTTTTCTCATCATTGAACTGCCGTTTTTGCTCCTTCTAGCTTAAATGCTCTTAGCAGCCTTTAAACCAAACAAGTACTTATAAATTCCTCTTCAGTTTTCCTAACTTTTCTCCTTTTTTTTTCGAAGCGAAAGTCTTATTTCCACTCATGTATGTTATATATGTGTGCCATGCAATTTGTAATCCTGTAAGAAATTCAATTGCTTTTGGCAGTGACGATATTTTGCTTAAGTGGACCCATTTCTCTTTTTAATATTAGCTTTCTGAGTTTCATTAATCACCTGACCCCCCCCCACGCATTCTGTCTCTTTCTATATATATAGCGATATTAATATATGATCTATTACTCTAATATAATATATATTATAAATATTAAATGTAATTTACAAAATTTCGTATCAGCGTAAAAATATGATTTATATGATTAATGATATGAAATGGTTCGTCAAAATTTTAAATTAATTGAAATGTAACAAAAAGCGTGGAACGCAGTAAAAGTTTCAATTTGGCAAGAGTCATTAATTATGAGTTATATATTTTATATACGTTGTAT
>CM039504.1:44271021-44414651 GCA_022432975.1 Begonia masoniana | reverse complement strand
CGGTCTGCAAGAATCTAGCTAATTTGTTTATACCCTTTGTCATAGTTAGAATACAAATGGAGATTAATTCACTACAAATCTAAAGTGCACTTTATTGCCCCGAAACAAGGGCATACCTCATGAGGCAGCAGCCGCAAGCCAAACTTTAACTGATCCATGAGCTTATCAGAATTATCTAATACGTCAGATATAGAATTATTAAGTGTAAAGTTAAATAGAATCTGAGGCATGAGCCAAATTGAAGCAGATTTTGGAGGAATCACAGAGATCCCCCCATAAAACTCTAGAATCTCAAACGTTGACGGTTGCCCAAAAATTGAAGCCGTTAAAGTGAGGTTGGATTTGCGAAGGAATAGCTCGAGTAAAGACGATCTCAGCAGATTTAGGGAGACTGAACTCATTTGAGTACTAGAAGGCTCGGAAAGATATCCAAACACCACAGGCGTAGAGTTAGTAGAGCCCCCTTCATGCATGGATAAGATGGCAACCTGTGGATATATAATTTCCTGTTCAGTTATCAGCTATAAACTTAATCAGTCATCAGAGGTGAAGTCTGAAGTAAAACCTTCAAATCTGGGACGCCTATTTCACCGTTGATATCATACTCTAATCTTTCAATGCACGGAAGAAGCTCTTTTACCGGCTTTTCCAGTCTGAAATATGCCTGAACTACGGCTGAAAAGAAGGAAACCCCAAACAATTATTAGAACAACAAGCAAGCCTATTTATTTGATATGCCCAATTAATCAACTCTTAAACCATGCATTCCACAGTAATGTTATCATCAAAATTATGTCGTTTATCCAGAAATCACAAACAGTTAGTACCCCTTTCTACATAATAGAAGCTCTCTATTCAGCCGCCAGGTGGAGTCATAGGCACTTGGCTAACCAAGTAGCAATAATTCCAGATCAACCGAATACGAAACAAACATTAAAATGGAGTAATACCCATTTTTATTTATCAGTAATCAAAGACAGAAGTAGGAAAATATCTCAAGAAAGATCAGAAAGGAGATAGCAGTATTCATTCAGGCAGTGTTCACTCAGCGAACGCGACAAACAATAACCTCTTAGAAGAAAGCATACGAAATCCTTGAGATAGAACCAAAAGGTCAAAAACATAAACTAAACCCGCTAATTGAAGGGCCAAAAGAGTGCTATAGACCATCGTCTAAAGATCAAACTACCCAAATCATGAAACGAGAAAAAGTTGCCTCGTGTGTAATTTTACAAATCCCTCAGCGAGCTTCAACCATATTCATCCCAACAGTGTCAAACAAAGGAAATGGAGCCGATTAACGGCAGCCAAAAACAGAGCCACAGCAACATAGTCCCATTTTCCAAAAAATGTCAAAAAGCCCTATATAAGAAGAGAACAACGAGGCGCGGAAAAAGAAGAGACATACCACCAGCTTTGACATCGTTTTTAGCGTCAAACCCATTATTCATAGAATGAAGCGGTAGGACCCAGAAGATTCCAGAAAGAAAAACCGAAAACCCCAGAATCAAAAAGAAGAAGCACTTGAAATTGAATTCCTCGACCACTCTACGCAGAGCCCTCGAACATCTTGCACACAGAAATCCGGAATCCCTCTGCTGTTGCCGCAGATTTTGCTGTACAAGTTTCCCCATTTTTCAAGCATCTGAAATCTCACCTTCTCACTCCCTCCCCTTCCTTTTTCTCTTAGCCAGTGAATACTGCCTTGCTCTCTGAAGGAGGAAAACCAAAAGCACCAAAGCTTAAGGAGAGAGAGAAGAGAGACAAGTGGTTAGAGCACTATACGCCAATTCTAAATCAGACCCTCTTTCTCTCTCCCATTTTTTAACCCTGTCTCGTAGAGTGATCTTTTTAGGCTACCCAACGTCGAGCATAAGCAAAGGTGAAAGAGAAAGGCGAGGCGAAGGTAGGGAATAAAGAATAAAACGCATTTGCTGGATCAAATATAATAAAGAAGAGAGAGAGTGACAAGTTTCCTCCATAACCAAATTGAAATTCAAACGCTTCTCTCCCCCATTGTAGAACTACATAGTACCTGACCTGTAAAAGGGATTTACTTTTGCTTCCCCGCCTCTACCTTTTTGAAAATACACAGACTTGGTTAATTCAATAAAACCTACCAAGACTAATTCAATCTTATACAGCTACACAGCTACTGGAAGGTCTATCCAACTCTTTGGGTCTTCCATTTTCTTTTATATTTTTTTTTCTCTCTGTTGCTAAAAGTTTTTATTTTTCTTTGGGTAATTATCGATTTGAACCCTGTACTATACACGTTTTTTCAATTCGGCCCCTATACTAAAAAAACCGGCAAACCGAACCCTGTACTTTGATTCTGTTATCAATTTTGACCTTCTATCAACAATTTCATTAAACCCTCATTGAAAAAACTAACAAACGATCTTGGATTCAATTGAAATTTTTACCACATGTTCACTAGTTAATGAGAAGAGAATCTGAAAATTTTTTTGATTTTTTAACACATGTACGATTTATTAGAATTTTATTTTAGCATTTTATAAAAATATTATAATAAATCATACAAATTTTATAAAATCACGAAACTTTTTCGATTATCTACCCATGATAAGTTGAACATGTGGAAAAAGTTTCAAATAAATCACATATTGTTTGTTATTTTTTTAAAAATTAATTTATAAAGTAAAGAAGAAACTAAGATTAATTTAAAAAAATACCAAAAGATATTAGATTTATTTGAAACTTTTTCTCGATGTTCACCATATTATGGATAGATAATAGAAAAATTTGCGTAATTTGTTAAAACTTGTATGATTTATTATAATATTTTTAACAAATACTAAAATAAAATTATAATAAATCGTAGATGTGTTTAAAAATCACGAAAATACTCAGATTATCTTCTAATTAAATAATGAACATGTGGTAAAAATTTCAACTGAATTTAAGATCGTTTGGTAGTTTTTTCAATAAGGGTTTAATGAAATTGTTGATAGAAAGTCAAAATTGATAACAGAATCAAAATATAGGGTTCGGTTTGCCAGTTTTTTTAGTACAGGTGTAACACCCCTAATACCGTACCCATATTTCCATACATTTTTTTTTTTTTTTTTTATACTTTTTACTTTCTTATAGTTTAAATAAAACTTCGTGCGGAATTAAAACCGTAGTTGAAATCAAAACTGAAATCGGAATTAAAATGGAACCTTGAACATTTAAAACAACTATAAAACAATTAATAAAAACTTAAAAACATTAATAAAAGAAACTTTAAAAACAGATTAGAAAAGAGGGAGGGCAGAATTGGAATTCTGCCCTCGAAAAGATGCAGCGACCGGGCGCTGCTATATGCAGCGCTCGGTCGCCGAGTGCGCTGCATAATGCAGCGCACGATCGCTGCATTATGCAGCGCCTGATCGCTGCATAATGCAGCGATCTGTTGCTGCCTGCAGCGACCAGCACGGCGCCCAGTCGCCATGCAGCGATCCCCCACGGCGCCCAGTCGCCAGTAGCCGACCATGAACACTTAGCTCTCTGGAATTTCCAGAGAGCAAATACTTCTACTTCACTCTCTGGAATCCGATTCCAGAGAGAAATAACCTCACCATTCATTAACCACTTTCTCATTTTACCTCTCGTTTTCATTCATTATCACAACACTTATACTTAAACTCAACTGACTCGCAACGGACTTTACGAAGTCCAACTGCGTGGATATATCTAAACATCGAGCATAACCGTATCAACCTAAAACCAATCAAAATATTTCCAAAATATTCAGTAAACAGTTTAAACCAAAACGTTTTACATACAATTACCAAAACGTTATCTAATCCCTATCCAGATCCAAACAACCTAAATATTCTATACAATTATCAATTCAGACATCCCAAAATAAACCCAGAGTCCAGACATACATCCCCACGGGTCGTATCGCGCCCCGACTACTCAGCGCACTCCCACGGCCATCATCCATCAACTGTCCCGACATCAGGAGGAGGAACGTCGTCCTCACCTGGATCTACGTCACCTAGCAGATCACCTACACCATACAGACACATATGAGATATTGAAATCTCAGTAAGCTACGTAAATGCAGATGCATGCGTGCGTATGCCATTCAGAAATCATGCTCAGATTCAGATTACAGATACAGAATTACAGATTACAGATTCATTACGTCACAGACAGACAGAATTGTCACCGAAACCTCTACCCACTAAGCGGAGAGGGCCCATCCAGCGGTCGGACTACCCTTTCCACCTAGAGAGGGGGGGTACACGCTTGCAACACGCACAGCCGTGCCTGAGCCCCATCCCGCGTGACCAGAAACAGACAGATTACGTTTATTCATTCAGATTTCGTTACAGATTTCATTTCAGATATACGTTCCTTTTCTTAAAAACACGTGCAGAAATTCCTTTTCATGACTTTCGAAAACCGTGATGCATGAACAGTTCATATCAGCGGAAAGTAAACAAACAGTTCATATCAGCAGACAATATAACATAACCTATAAACAATTAACCTAACTACCCAACCTAAACAACGTAAAACAAGGAACCCTCAAGGATCCTTGATACGACGACGAAGTATGGTGTAGACCTTTCGGTCAAGCAAGTCACGAGAACTTACCTTGAGTGCGCTGGATCTCAAGCTTCGTCCACTGGAGTCGTTACCTAAGGAAATTTCACCAATTGACGTTAATACGAGCTTCAACTCCTAAATGTCCGAAACTAATAAAATCCTTATCTTAGCTAATCGATGTTTTTACATAACGATTTAACGCTCGGAAATCTCGAAATTCATATTACAAGTTATTTCCGAAAACTCGAAAATTTAACAATTTATAACTTTTTCGCAAATTGATTTCTCTTCGTCCAATAACGTCCAATACGTTCAATTTATACTTAATCACGGCTAACCTATTAATTACGAAGCCTAAATCGCGTTTTTAACGGAAAACCTAATTTAAACCCTAACCCTAAATCAAATCAAAACTCGAAATAAACGACCGAAGACTAAAGCTACATACCGAGGGTAGCGAGAGAGGAAGAAAACGTGAAGGACGGAGGAGAAACGGAGGTCGGAATCGTTGGAATCGCCGGCGGCCGAGAGAGGGTTTGCTCTCTGTTTTCGTGCGATCCAGAGAGAAAAAGAAAGAAAGAGAGAAAGTGAGGAAAAAGGAATGTTTTGTGATGTTTTATAAAATAGATTTTACAAATTACCGTTTTGCCCTTCTTTGATTTTTATATTGATTTCGTCGTTCGTTTCGTTAATCGTCCTTCGATTCGGATTTTCGAAAATTCCATATTTTGCCAACAACTCATATTCATCACCAGGGCTTTATTAAAACTGTCCGTTCTCCATTTGGACCTCATTTGTTATTTTTACGAGAACGTCTCTTACATTACGAAAAGCGTATTTACTCGGAATATAGTGTTTGATCTCCGAAAATTTCCGTAAATTCCTTAAAATTCTTATTATTCGTTAGAATCGTAATGACGCTTTCTTTTTGTGAAACGGACCTGATTTGATATATTTACCAAAAATGCCACTAATAATAATAATAATATAATAAAAGGTCCGTACAAACCGGATATTACAACAGGGGCCGAATTGAAAAAACGTGTATAGTACAGGGTTCAAATCGATACTTTCCCTTTTTCTTTTTAGGCTTTTGAATGGCATTCCGAAGGTTGTCGTTGCCCTCAAATCCGCATCATATTTCATGGTGATTTTGTACTTTGAAGCTTACTTCATTTTGATTTTGATTTTAATTTTGATTTGATTTTGATTTTGATTTTGATTTTTAATTATTTCATTGTGGGCTTTCATTTTGGTTATGGAGGAATAGAAATTGTCGACCACTATTGTTATTTTGGGTTTTTTTTTTCTAGTTTTTGTTCCTTAGATCCTATTACCATATATAATAATAACATCATCTAGATTTCTAGCTTTCAAAAGTCATTAAAAGGAGACAAGATGGTTCATGGCATTGATCTACGTGCTGCTTATTTTGGAATTTAGGGTTCGATCGCACTACAAAATTACTGGTGTTATGTGAAACCTATTGTTGTGCAAAAACAAATATCACGCAAGTGCATATATCACAAACAAGTAATATAATAAGTAATAATAGATCCCACGAGGATAAAATTATTAAAATTTAAATCAATATAAAATAAAGTCAATTTAGTATGAAATTAAAATATTGACCGAATGAAAAGATAATAATTTTGACAGCCCCCGACCCGATCGGGGCCCGAGGAGCCATCATTCCGGGACATTCAAACGAGAATTTTTTTTTTTTTGATAAACAGAGCAGACTGGACCTTTAAAACAAACTCTTGAAACTTTACAGAGGGAGGAGAACGTTCTCTGGAATTAAAAGTGAAACGGGAAACAGATTAAAATCAGACTTCGGAACGAATGACAGAAGGGAAAGCAGGAAAACTGGAACACTTAAGGATTTGGACGTAAATCTTCTCTGGACCGGTGCAGGGAGACAGAGAGAATTGAAAACGGGGAGACAGAAATGGACGACTTGACATGCAGTTGGAAACCTAATAGTATGGAAAACAAAACTGGAAGTCATGCCGGAAGAAAGGCTACAGTGAATGGTGGGGACGGGTGATGTAGAGCAAAAGATGCAAATAAAACAGGGCGAGCGATATAGACTAGCGGTGGATGTGAATAAGACAAAACAGATGACATCAGGCGGAAGATGTGGATGACGTCAAGCGGAAGATGTAATTTTTAAAGGCAGCGGTGGATGCAAGCAGAAATGCACTGTTCACCGGTGGACGTGAACTACAGACAGAAATGAGTTCACCGGTAGATGTGAACTACAAACAGAAATAAGTTCACCGGTGGATGTGAACTATTGACAGAAATGGACTGTTCACCGGTGGATGTGAACTATAGACAGAAATTTGACAACTTTTAACAGGAAGACATACGAATAGGGAGCATAAAAATAGATGACATAAACGTTTCAAATTCTAAAAAGAACGATTCAGAACATGATTTTCAGACATAACAGAAAACATGACAGGTGTTTAAGAAATCAAATTTCATGGATAACTCTAAAACCAGAGACCATCCATGCACAGACCAATAGAGAGAACTCAAGGCAGTTCCAGAATATTTCAAAACATACACTCAACTGTTAAACAGAGGTTTCAAATACATCAAAACTAAGTCTGTACATCGTTTTGGAATCTCAGAAACTGTACAGAACTTGACATACATTTCGAGAATCCATCAGAACAGAAGTTTTAAAACACCAACACAAAGTCTACACATCGGTTTTAAAATTTCAAAAGCTATACAGGAATAATATTCTCACAGGAAATACATTTGTCTGACTGCAGCAACCACCCCATAAGCTCATCTCGCCAACTACATCAACTCATCATCTTGAGGCACAATGTCCTTATCTGGAGGATCCATATCTACAACAGGGAGTTCAACTATGAGTCTAGAGCTCAGTAAGAACATACAATGCAAAGTGATGCACGTGCTATACATGGACATTTTCAAATACATGAACATTACATTTCACTGGACAAGAAGGTATAAGTGGGAAGAAGAGCTGGCGCAACAGGAGTACATGCCGCAACAGGACATAACAGGAGTACATGACAGGATGTCAGTCCTCGTCCACACTTAACCATACATTTCATTACAGATTTTATCTTACTTAACTTCAAACCATGTGCAGAAAACATTTTCATGACTTTCAGAGAAAACGTGTATGCATGAACATTCATAGACAGGCAACAGAATAATAAGTAAGATATAAAACAAAACACACTTAACCTAAAACATAACCTACGGTTTAACTAACCAACAGAAATTCCGACAACATAAAACCTAGTACCTCCGTATTGTAGGGCCTTAAGGGCCAAACTTACATGTATGAACTTACCTGTTTGCTGCGGAGTTGAAAGTCTTGAACGTGTTGCCTTGGTGATGCACGAACCTATGACGTGCACGAAGAGTGAAATTAACAAGCTGCAAATGCTAACTAATGACTTAGTAGAATAAGCTTCAAGCTCCATTCAAACCTTTAGAAAACAAACCAACGTGTTTTCATGCAAAAATAGTGAGTTCACTCCAAATTATCGTAACCTCAAACTCCAACAAAACTCACATGTTAACTTATTCAAACTCGTTAGCTTTAGCAGATGTTTACCTTAAGCAGAGAAACAGAAGAAAACCGAGGAGATCGAAGGAGCTTCGAAGGGTGTTTGTCGCCTGGAAGAGAGAAAACAGAGGGGAGTGGAAAGAAGTAGATGAGAAATGAGGGTTTCACGTAGGAGGGAAGAGAAAAGAACATGGCTTCCTCAACAAGTTGTCAGGTGTCACTCAACCATTGGCCGCCTCCCACCAACCTTAATTGGCTCCCTATTTTGCCATTCCATTGGTTTTTAACTAAATTACTATTTAGTTCCACAAATCGGTTTTACGAATCACACATATTCAATTGAAAACATCGGCAAATTCGTAAAAACATGCATTGTATAAATATTCCCATTAATCCCGTTTAATAATTCAAGGAATATTTACATGGCAAAATTACCGGGTGTTACAATAATAAAATGAAGTTGAGAATTAAATAAGAGGAGTATGACTTCGAATTGATTTCTCTCACTAAATAATCTCTTTTCTACAAAAACTGTAGACAATGTTGTAACATCAAGTTAAATGACTTAAAAAATCTTAATTGAATCAAGGTTTGACATAGTAATCTGATTAATACCTTACATATTTTCTTTTAGACTTATAAAAAATAAATATTGCTTAGAATTTTAATTAATTATCATTCTAAATAGAAACAAGAATTTAACTAATCAATATAAAAATGCTTAGAATTAAGATTTGTCACTTGAGTTAATAATTCATATAATTCAATACTAGTTTCAATTTATACTTTAGGGTGTATAAAAAAAAATCTTAATTTTTATTCACGTGGCATTCATGGAATAAAATAAATCAATAAACACGTATTGAATTATTCAACTTAATATTGAAATATTTCATAAGAAATTAATTTGTTCAGTACATTCTCATCTTAACCACTTGAAAAATTACCTCATAGAAGAATAAGAATAAGAAATCATCATATAAAAATATAAGAAAATATTCTCTACGATGCGATGTTTCGCTAATGTCGTAGCAACGAGATCTGGTATCGTACTTCCCATAAGGAATATGTTCTTGTTCTCTCGTGCATGTCTTTTTCTCTCTCTTGTTGTAACATACCAAAATTTATCACTAAATTAGTCTAAATTAAACCCTAATTAGCATTCAATCAAATTGATTTCCTCAATTAGCCCTAAATTGATTGGATTATAATGTAAAATATTTAAATCAAAAATCAATTTTCTTCTATAAATATAAACAGAAAACCAGCAACTAAATCTCAATTAACATTCATAATTAGGACCAAATTACACAATCAACAATCTACGGAAATAATTCAGTCCTAATTTCAAGCCAATATTCTGCAAACATTAAGGAAATCAATTATTTCCTATTTCGTTTTTGGAATTTGCTCAATTGGGGGGACAAAATTGTACTCCCTTGGCCTAAGGAAAATTTGGAGGAAAAATCACACAAATTGAGAAATCCCTTCTTCAAATTTTTAAAAGCATAGAAGAAATAGGAGAAGCTCATACCTTGCCAGAACTGCTGCACCCGACCTTCGGCCACTGAAACTTGCTTCGACCACTGCGAAATCCTTTGTGGGAGCTTTAACTTCGCCTTGTTCGGCCGAACAACTCCACCGACAAATTTCCTCTCTCGACTGAGCTCCATCCTGCTATTTCGAACTACTCCTTCCGACCGAGCACTTGAAACCTCCCTTAAGGGCGTAAATTTTCTCTCTCTCTCTGTTCTCCCTATGACTCTCGCTCTCAAGTTTCCTCTGTCCGCGAAAGTGAAGAACAAAGAGAACATAATTTTTTTAAAAGTCTGACCAAACTGGATCATTCATGTAACGCCCCGAGTTATCTGAACCCGGTTCGTCACACAATGCCCGTACGTGACTAAAAATTTCAACCGTAAAAATAAAATACTTGCAGCGGAAATCATTTAAGCAAAAATGGAATTAGACAAAGTTGTAAAAAAAATGTTAAATGATCGTTGGAAATATCAAGGAGTAATCGGCCATTGAGAAATAGAAGTTTAAATTGAAATACTTGAGATGTTACGGAGATCAAACGGATCTGCCGATTAATAAAGTCAACGGAAGAAGCTGAAACAGAGAATAGAAGGCTTCTGCCAATGACGTCAGCCAGATGAAAACAAAGGACATCTCTCGGTAGACTGTATCTACCGGTGACTAAACGACAAAATACACTCTACATCTTCCGATGACGTCAGCCAGATGATTTCCTTCATCCGATCGACTTTGTTCTACATCCACCGGTGACTAAACGACAAAAGTCCCCCTACATCCACCGATGTCGTCAGCACGCATCTGCCGATGAGTTTACTGAGACATCATCCGATAGACTTAAACCTACACCTTCTGATTGAGTAAACTGCATACGCCGATCGCTAAACGACAAACTCTCTACTTGTATCTTCCGGTTGACACGTAACTATAACCCGACATCTACCGATAGACTTCATCTACCGATAGTGAACAAAACAACATCTTCCGATAAAAACTGGCTACATATACCGATCACTAAACGACACATTTTGTTCTATATCATCCGATGGCTCCCTCTGAAGACATCTTCCGATAGACAACAGAACAACAACTCAACCTTTGCCGATAGACTTCATCTATCGATAGAGAACAGAACCATATCTCATCTACTCCTTGGTATACAAACACGACTCTAACTACAGAAAAGAGTTTACTCATTTCGCTGAAACCATTCAAAAATATTTCAAACCATTACGATACTAAAAATCCAGTGAGTGTCAACATTAAATTCCAACAGAATACTATTAACAGGAAAATCTCGAAATCGTATTCAAAACATAGAAATCACTATTGTCATGAAAACTCAACATACTTAAATTGAAACACTGTCAACTAAACTTTCACACCAACAGACATCAGTTAATCCGCCTCATCAGTATACCAGTTCGAGACAGAGAAGTGCTCCTCCAACCCCATCTATTCGTCAGTAAACTCAGGGAATTCACCTGCAGTATCCTCAACACCTATATCACAAAACTCATCTATTAGTCTAATGCTAAGTAAGTAAAGCAGTAATGAAATGAATTGCTGAAACATAAATTCCTAAAAATGCAATTTCTACTTTCTCATCTCAGTTGCATACACATACGTTCATAAACTGATCTGATCCCTTGGTTCCCTTGGAAGTGGGATCAATTCTCCCAATGTCATACATCCTCTACTCGATTAAGGGGCGGATGAATTCCCTTAATAGCTGATCTGATCCCTTGGTTCCCTTGAGAGTGGGATCAATTCTCCCAATGTCATATTATCCTCTACTCGATTAAGGGGCGGATTAGTTCCCTTAATAGTTTGTCTGTTATATTCAGTTCATACCTTACCATTCTTACATGGAAATTCATTTTCGTAATCTTTCAAAAACATGATGCATGACATACAAAATCATTCATAAGATGCATAACCCTACTGTTTTGTGATGTAGGCCCGAAGGCACATGCATACTTTACTTACCTGGCTCTCCTGGAAATGCTCGGTTACAACTACTCCAGAAGCTCGCTCACCTAAGGTCATGACAGTACATTAATCCAACTCTTACTAAACCTTACCAAAAATCAATAATATGTTTGAGGAAATCGATTTGAAACTCTGCTACCCGTGCATTCCCATTTATCACCAAGAACCTGAACCCACCCTCAATCACAGAAACCTCGAAATCTTCACATTGTATTCTCTCAGTAAACTAATCGCTCAAATGCAAGAAAACAAAACTTACCTAGGTTGAAGGAGAATCGGGCGAGAGAATCGCCTAGAGAGTTCTACTGCTCGAGCTGAAAACCGAAAGAGGAAAATAGGGAATAGTGGCGGCTACTCTCACTGGACTTTTCCTTAAATAGGTTATCCACTATGTAAAATTCTAATTACCATCATGCCCTCGCCTGATTATTTACTAACCTAATCAATAACTCCCCCAACCATTCTATAAAAGTACATCATTAATAATAAATTAAATTTTGGTTCAATGGAACCGGGTGCTACAATCTACCCTCCTTAAAAGAATTTTGTCCTTAAAATTCAGTACCTGAATAGTTCTGGATATTGGTCCATCATGTCCTGCTGGCGCTCCCAAGTTGTCTCTTCAATGTTCTGGTTATGCCATAAGACTTTTACCAGTGGAACTTCTTTGTTACATAATACCTTTACTGCATAGTCTAAGATTTTTACTGGTTTCTCCTCATAAGTAAGAGTAGGAAGAACTTCGATACTCTGTTATCCCACAATCTGTGAAGGATCTCTAACACACCTCTTTAGCATGGAAACATGAAACACGTTATGAATTCCTTCCATAGAGGCCGGTAACTGAAGTTGATATGCTGACTTCCCAATCCTCTTCACGATTTGGAAAGGTCCAATATATCTGGGGTTCAACTTGCCTCTCTTTCCAAATCTCGCGAATCCTTTGAAAGGTGACACCTTAAGGAAAACTTCATTACTAACATCAAATTCTAATTCTCTTCGTCTTTTTGTCTGCATAGATTTTCTGCCGGCTTAGAGCTGTTAAGATTCTTTGTCGGATAAGAGCAATCTTCTCCACTGTCTGCTGCACAATGTCGGGACCAATCAATTGTGCTTCTCCAACTTCATCCCAATATAACGGAGATCTGCACTTTCGTCCATATAATGCCTCATATGGTGCCATGCCTATTGTTGCTTGAAAACTGTTATTATAAGAGAATTCAACCAATGGTAAATACTTACTCCAAGAACCTTGGAATTCCAGTACAAATGCACGAAGCATATCCTCCAACGTTTGGATAGTTCTCTCGAATTGTCCATCAGTTTGAGGATGAAAGGCTGTGCTAAAACTAAGCTGTGTTCTCATAGCCTTGTGCAAACTTTTCCAAAACTTAGATGTAAATCTGGAGTCTCAGTCTGAAACTATGGTGCTTGGAACTTCATGCAGTCTAACAACTTCGTGCACATACAACTCAGCCAATTGATCCATCGAGTATGTTATCTTCATTGGCAGAAAGTGAGCTGATTTGGTTAAACGATCAACTATTACCCAAATTGCATCGTGACCTTTTGCTGTTCTAGGTAATCCTATAACAAAATCCATAGTTATTTGTTCCCATTTCCATTCGGGAACTGGTAAAGGTTGCAATGTTCCTACAGGCCTCTGGTGTTCAGCTTTGACTTGTTGGCAGACCAGACATGACTCCACATACTCCGCCACACTTCTCTTCATACCTGGCCACCAATAATGTTGCTTGAGATCTCTGTACATTTTCGTACCTCCAGGATGAACAGAAAGTCTGGAGGAATGTGCCTCAGATAGGACTTCTTTTCTAAGTCCAGTATCAGCCGGAACAAACCATCTATTTCGGAACTTGAGAATTCCATCAACTGAGCAGTTGTAATCTGACTTGTCAGTAGAATCTATGCACAACTTATACTTATTGCATTCAGCGTCATTCATTTGAACTTCTTTTATTTTCTCCAAAATAATTGGCCTCAAAGATATGGCCGAAAGCATGGCCGACACACTAGACACAGCTTCCAGGTTAAATCTTTGGAATTCTATCTCTAAAGCTATCGGTATTTCTAGAATCAATGCAGAGACTGAAGGAGTCACTCTACTCAAAGCATCAGCCACTACATTCGCCTTGCCAGGGTGGTACTTAATCTCGAAATCATAATCTTTGACAAATTCTAGCCACCTACGTTGCCTCATATTCAGTTCCTTCTGCGTGAAAATGTATTTCAGACTTTTATGATCCGAAAATATCTCACAAGTTTGTCCATACAGGTAGTGCCTCTAAATCTTTAATGCAAAAACCACAGCAGCTAATTCTAAGTCATGTGTGGGGTAATTCTTTTCGTGTACTTTTAACTGCCTAGAAGCATAAGCTATAACCTTTCCATCTTGCATCAAAACACAACCAAGTCCAACCTTGGAAGCATCACAATAAATACTGAATTTACCATTTTCGACAGGAAGAGTCAATATTAGAGCATTGGTTAGTTTATGTTTCAAGGTCTGGAAACTGGATTCACATTCATCAGTCTAATTATACTTCACATTCTTCCTTGTTAACATAGTAAGGGGTGTGGCAATCTTTGAAAATCCCTCGATGAATTTCCTATAATATTCTGCTAATCCAAGAAAACTCCTGATATCCGTAGCATTCTTCGATTGGGGCCATTCCTTAACAGCTTGAACCTTGGCTGGATCAACAGATATCTCATCTCCAGAGATCACATGACCAAGAAAGTGAACTCTGTCCAACCAAAACTCACACTTAGAAAATTTGGCATAAAGTTGGTGCTGCCTCAGCAATCCTAACACCAAGTTCAGGTGTCCTGCATGCTCCTCCTTAGTTTTAGAATAGATTAGGATGTCGTCTATGAATACAATGACAAACTTGTCCAAATACTCGTGAAACACCCTATTCATAAGATCCATGAAGGCTGCTGGCGTATTTGTCAAATCAAAAGACATAACCAAAAACTCATAATGTCCATACCTTGTGCGAAAGGCAGTCTTTGGGATATCTTCAGATTTAACCTTTAACTGGTAATAACCGGACCTAAAGTCAATTTTAGAGAAAACCCTTGCACCCTTAAGCTGATCAAATAAATCATCAATCCTCGGCAGTGGATACTTGTTTTTGACAGTTAGCTTATTCAATTCTCTATAGTCTATGCACATACGCATTGATCCATCCTTCTTTTTGACAAAAAGGACAGGTGCACCCTATGGTGAAAAGCTAGGGCGTATGAACCCCTTCTCCAACAAATCATCTAATTGTTTCTTCAATTCCTTAAGTTCTGTTGGTGCTAGTCTATATGGATTTTTAGATACAGGCTCAGGCCCGGGGTAAACATCTACCACAAATTCAATTTCTCTATCTGGTGGCAAGCCAGGAAGGTCATCTAGAAATACTTCTGGAAAATCTTGGACAACTAAAACATTTTTGGGGCTTGATTTTTCTACTAGCTGCGTGTCTAAGACATTGGCCAAAATGCACAAATACTCTCTGCATGGGGAGGGTCTACAACTAACAGAAGTCATTACAGTCATTTCCTTACTCTTCTTCAGGGCTTAGAAGGTATGGTTTAAACCACTAGGGGGTTGAAAACTAACAATTCCAGTTCTACAATCTATCGTGGCATAATGCTTAAACAACCAATCCATTCCTAGGATCAAATCAAATCCCATTATGTCCATAACAATGAGATCAGCAGGCAAATTCATGTTCCCTACTAACACCACACTATCAGGCATCATTTGATTGGAGTGCATGTGCTCACCAGAAGGTAATGCTACGTTAAACACATGCTCAGAAGGAGTAAACCGTACATCTAACTTATTCGCAAATGCAGAGGCTACAAAAGAATGAGTTGCACCCGAATCTATCAAAGTAAAAGCAGGTATAGAGTTAACCAATATAGTACCTGACACTACAGCAGGCTGGTTCTCATCACCGGACTCCATCATGGAGAATATTCTTGGCTTAATCCTGGCAGGGCCCCCCTTCAAAGCTGGGCAATCTCTGTTGGTATGGCCAACCTTGTTGCAATGGAAACATCGAACGATCCGGGGCTTTGGGCAATCCTTGTACAAGTGTCCAACCTCTTCGCAGTTGAAGCACTTACCCGATCCAAATCTACACTCGCCCGTGTGATTCTTCGAACACTTTGGGCACTGAGGGAACGTCTTGGTGTCTGGTACCTTCTTTTCTATTCCCTTGGCTGTGCTTGCCTTCATTGGACCTCTTCACCCCTCTCTGCAGCGGTGGTTGAACAAACTTTCTCGGGGTTTCCTTTAGTCCAGCACATTTCAATTCAGCTTCTTCCACCTCCAATGCTGTGGACACAACATCATTGAAGAGCAAACCTTTATAACCCGAAAACTTGACCCCTCTGTACATTTCTGGTTTCAGTCCATTCATGAATTGAAACACCTTATCTTCATTTCGGTGAATAAAGTGTCCAGCGAATCTGGACAGGAATCAAATTGTCTAACGTACTCAGCCACAGACCCTGTCTGCTTCAAGTTCAAAAACTCTACCTTCTTTGCTGCCTGGACTGTGCTATTAAAATATTTCTCATAGAAGGTGTCCTTGAACTGCGACCAAGACATCGCTGAGACATCGGTGGTGGTCTCGATTGTCTCCCACCAAAGTTGAACATCACCAGCAAAATGGAACGTGGCCAACATGACTTTGTCTCCTTCACCAACATTGGCACACCTGAACATACTCTCAATTTTCCTAAGCCACTCCTCAGCGACAATCGGATTGGATGACTTTCCATCAAATGTGGGTGGCTGAAGTCTTCGGAATCGATCTCCTGAATGCTCATTGCTAGAACCTGAGTTGGCACTCCCTTGTACCTCTCGGTTCAGCAACACCCCCAACTGATCGGACTGCTGACGCACTAAGTCTGTTTGTTGACGTACCAAGTCTGTTAGTTGTCTAATAACACTAGGTTCCTCCTCACTCCTCAAGTTTGGCATTTCCCTCGGTATCCAAGGTCTTCCTGGGCGTCTGGCCATTAAACTGACTTCCTGTACAAGGTTAACTATGTTCATAAATATCTAATTACTGAGGCTAACATAAATACTTACAGTTGTTGGAGTACTTCCATGCGACGATTGGCACTGATGAGTAATCTTTTGAACGGTTTAACTGAATGTCTCTGATACCACACTATAACGCCCCGAGTTATCTGAACCCGTTTTGTCACACAATGCCCGTACGTGACTAAAAATTTCAACCGTAAAAATAAAATAATTGCAGCGGAAATCGTTTAAGCAAAAATGGAATTAGACAAAGTTGTAAAAAAAATGTTAAATGATCGTTGGAAATATTAAGGAGTAATCGGCCAATGGGAAATAGAAGTTTAAATTGAAATACTTGAGATGTTACGGAGATCAAACGGATCTGCCGATTAATAAAGTCAACGGAAGAAGCTGAAATAGAGAATAAGGCTTCTGCCGATGACGTCAGCCAGATGAAAACAAAGGACATCTCTTGGTAGACTGTATCTACCGGTGACTAAACGACAAAATGCACTCTACATCTTCCGATGACGTCAGCCAGATGATTTCCTTCATCCGATCGACTTTGTTCTACATCCACCGGTGACTAAACGACAAAAGTCCCCCTCGTCCACCGATGTCGTTAGCACGCATCTGTCGATGAGTTTACTGAGACATCATCCGATAGACTTAAACCTACACCTTCCGATTGAGTAAACTGCATACGCCGATCGCTAAACGACAAACTCTCTACTTGTATCTTCCGGTTGACACATAACTATAACCCGACATCTACCGATAGACTTCATCTACCGATAGTGAACAAAACAACATCTTCCGATAAAAACTGGCTACATATACCGATCACTAAACGACACATTTCGTTCTATATCATCCGATGGCTCCCTCTGAAGACATCTTCCGATAGACAACAGAACAACAACTCAACCTTTGCCGATAGACTTCATCTATCGATAGAGAACAGAACCATATCTCATCTACTCCTTGGTATACAAACACGACTCTAACTACAGAAAAGAGTTTACTTATTTCGCTGAAACCATTCAAAAACATTTCAAACCATTACAATACTAAAAATCCAGTGAGTGTCAACATTAAATTCCAATAGAATACTATTAACAGGAAAATCTCGAAATCGTATTCAAAACATAGAAATCACTATTGTCATGAAAACTCAACATACTTAAATTGAAACACTGTCAACTAAACTTTCACACCAACAGACATCAGTTAATCCGCCTCATCAGTATACCAGTTCGAGACAGAGAAGTGCTCCTCCAACCCCATCTATTCGTTAGTAATGAAATGAATTGCTGAAACATAAATTCTTAAACATGCAATTTCTACTTTCTCATCTCAGTTGCATACACATACGTTCATAAACTGATCTGATCCCTTGGTTCCCTTGGAAGTGGGATCAATTCTCCCAATGTCATACATCCTCTACTCGATTAAGGGGCGGATGAATTCCCTTAATAGCTGATCTGATCCCTTGGTTTCCCTTGGGAGTGGGATCATTCTCCCAATGTAATACATCCTCTACTCGATTAAGGGGCGGATTAGTTCCCTTAATAGTTTGTCTGTTATATTCAGTTCATACCTTACCATTCTTACATGGAAATTCATTTTCGTAATCTTTCAAAAACATGATGCATGACATACAAAATCATTCATAAGCTGCATAACCCTACTGTTTTTCTACCGATAGACTTCATCTACCGATAGACTTCATCTACCGATAGACTTCATCTACCGATAGACTTCATCTACCGATAGACTTCATCTACCGATAGACTTCATCTACCGATAGACTTCATCTACCGATAGACTTCATCTACCGATAGACTTCATCTACCGATAGACTTCATCTACCGATAGACTTCATCTACCGATAGACTTCATCTACCGATAGACTTCATCTACCGATAGACTTCATCTACCGATAGACTTCATCTACCGATAGACTTCATCTACCGATAGACTTCATCTACCGATAGACTTCATCTACCGATAGACTTCATCTACCGATAGACTTCATCTACCGATAGACTTCATCTACCGATAGACTTCATCTACCGATAGACTTCATCTACCGATAGACTTCATCTACCGATAGACTTCATCTACCGATAGACTTCATCTACCGATAGACTTCATCTACCGATAGACTTCATCTACCGATAGACTTCATCTACCGATAGACTTCATCTACCGATAGACTTCATCTACCGATAGACTTCATCTACCGATAGACTTCATCTACCGATAGACTTCATCTACCGATAGACTTCATCTACCGATAGACTTCATCTACCGATAGACTTCATCTACCGATAGACTTCATCTACCGATAGACTTCATCTACCGATAGACTTCATCTACCGATAGACTTCATCTACCGATAGACTTCATCTACCGATAGACTTCATCTACCGATAGACTTCATCTACCGATAGACTTCATCTACCGATAGACTTCATCTACCGATAGACTTCATCTACCGATAGACTTCATCTACCGATAGACTTCATCTACCGATAGACTTCATCTACCGATAGACTTCATCTACCGATAGACTTCATCTACCGATAGACTTCATCTACCGATAGACTTCATCTACCGATAGACTTCATCTACCGATAGACTTCATCTACCGATAGACTTCATCTACCGATAGACTTCATCTACCGATAGACTTATACAAACACGACTCTAACTACAGAAAAGAGTTTACTTATTTCGCTGAAACCATTCAAAAACATTTCAAACCATTACAATACTAAAAATCCAGTGAGTGTCAACATTAATTCCAATAGAATACTATTAACAGGAAAATCTCGAAATCGTATTCAAAACATAGAAATCACTATTGTCATGAAAACTCAACATACTTAAATTGAAACACTGTCAACTAAACTTTCACACCAACAGACATCAGTTAATCCGCCTCATCAGTATACCAGTTCGAGACAGAGAAGTGCTCCTCCAACCCCATCTATTCGTTAGTAATGAAATGAATTGCTGAAACATAAATTCTTAAACATGCAATTTCTACTTCTCCTCAGTGCAGTTGCATACACATCGTTCATAAACTGATCTGATCCCTTGGTTCCCTTGGAAGTGGGATCAATTCTCCCAATGTCATACATCCTCTACTCGATTAAGGGGCGGATGAATTCCCTTAATAGCTGATCTGATCCCTTGGTTCCCTTGGGAGTGGGATCAATTCTCCCAATGTAATACATCCTCTACTCGATTAAGGGGCGGATTAGTTCCCTTAATAGTTTGTCTGTTATATTCAGTTCATACCTTACCATTCTTACATGGAAATTCATTTTCGTAATCTTTCAAAAACATGATGCATGACATACAAAATCATTCATAAGCTGCATAACCCTACTGTTTTGTGATGTAGGCCCGAAGGCACATGCATACTTTACTTACCTGGCTCTCCTGGAAATGCTCGGTTACAACTACTCCAAAAGCTCGCTCACCTAAGGTCATGACAGTACATTAATCCAACTCTTACTAAACCTTACCAAAAATCAATAATATGTTTGAGGAAATCGATTTGAAACTCTGCTACCCGTGCATTCCCATTTATCACCAAGAACCTGAACCCACCCTCAATCACAGAAACCTCGAAATCTTCACATTGTATTCTCTCAGTAAACTAATCGCTAAAATGCAAGAAAACAAGACTTACCTAGGTTGAAGGAGAATCGGGCGAGAGAATCGCCTAGAGAGTTCTACTGCTCGAGCTGAAAACCGAAAGAGGGAAATAGGGAATAGTGGCGGCTACTCTCACTGGACTTTTCCTTAAATAGGTTATCCACTATGTAAAATTCTAATTACCATCATGCCCTCGCCTGATTATTTACTAACCTAATCAATAACTCCCCCAACCATTCTATAAAAGTACATCATTAATAATAAATTAAATTTTGGTTCAATGGAACCGGGTGCTACAATTCAGCAAACTGAACCGGGCAACGTGAGAACTGAACTAGCCCCAACCCAAAATTGTTCCTATCAACCGTATATTTTTAGATCTTTAAGGACCCCCAAATCGATCCGAAAATCCAACCCTAGGATTATATTGGTAAGGAATTTCCTACCCTTATTACTTTAAAAATATATTATTTTAGGATGAACGAAGAAGTTTAAATGTCCATAATTTTTAGGAAAAGACGATCAATCCAACGCTTGGAAAAAATACCTAAAATCTTATTCCTTCTCTCTCTTAGAATCTAAGAAAGTAAAACACTATTTTCTATATTTATTAATTATTTTCTTTAAAGTATTGTATTAATCAATTATGTTATTACTTGGATACGCATGTATAGGCATTGACTTAGAAATGTAGAAAGATAAAAACGATAGGTCATAATGTATGCGAGTATGAAATGCATGAAAAGAATATAATTGAAGGAAAGCATAAAAATGCTAATGAGAGTCTGAACGCATGAGATGGCTAAGGAAAGTCTGAACGCATGGTTATAAATTGACGTAACTGACGAAACTTTATGAGGGTTAGACACCGCTAGTTTTTTGAAAGCCTGAACATATGGTTAGGATTGGAAAATGAGTTCCGTCTAGTATGTAACTTTTTAAACCATGGATTGGATAATGTATGCAATTAAATTCATATGCACGTGTTTTTACTTACTGAGTTTATCTCACGCATTAGTTTTTTGGTCTAGATGAGTTTTTATCTGAGAATGAACTGGCATTGTTCAAGAATTTTCTAAAGGCGAACGACCATACAGAAGAGAATGCCATCGTTGGCTCCAAATAATAATTTTAAGTCATGATTTTTTTATCTTTTAAAAGGATATTTCACATTTATTTGTATTTAATTTCAATTGATTTTAGTTCAGTAATTTATTTCATCAGTTGTTGAATTTTCAATTAACGAAGTTTTTTTTTTAAATTTATAAATAAAGTTTTATTTAGTATTTGTGTAGTATTGAATCTTTTGAAATATTTATTGATAGTTGTTTCAAAACTTCCTCCTAATAAATAATTTCAACTATTTTCAAGAATTTCAAATTAAGAAAATTAGAATTTTATAACGATCCAATTTAACTAAATTTGCAAATCGATTTGGAAAAAATTTAGGGTGTCAAATTGGGGAAAAACAAAAATAAATTGTGGAGTTGTTACAGTTGGTATCAGAGCACTAGGTTTTTAAACGGTTCTATAGACTACTCTGTATACTCATCATACATCTGGAAGATATTCGATCAGTTAGTAAGTACTTCTTTATTATTTTATTAGATAGAAATTTATTTTATGAATTTTCTGATATAATTTTTAGTGCATTCTTATTTAATTTTTTTTAAAACTAGAATATATATAATAAAAATAAATAATAATAATAATAATAATAATAATAAATCCTCATGATGTAGACTTATGGCCAACCATAGAGAAAATAGTACTGAACGCACTGTTGTTCTCAATCAAATGATAAATATAATTGAGAGGCAAACTAGACAAATTGAATAATTAATGCAAACAGCCACTGTCACGGCCCAAGCAGCTGCTGCTATAGCCCAGATAGCTAATGCACAGGCGGCTAATGCACATGCCCAAAATCTGAATAGACCTCGACTCATGGACATTCATCTCGAGAGGTTTTGAAGATTGGATCCTCCAACCTTTGATGGTATTTTGACTGATATGACAGCTGCTGATGATTGGATCAAAACAATTGAATAGATATTCGAGCATATTAAGATTGTGCAGACAGAGAAGTTGTCATGTGCGTCCACAATGTTCAGGAGAAAAGCACAATATTTGTGGAATTCGGTGAAGGTGATACATCTAGATACCAATATTACGTGGCAGCGATTTAAGGAACTTTTCTATGAGAAATATTTTGTTGATGCTATGAAGGATGCAAAGATGGAAGAATTTATGTCCTTGAAGCAGACTAAAAGTGTAATTGAATATGAACATAAGTTTGATCAACTCTCTCGCTTTGCTTTGCACATGGTCAGCAATGAGGCTTTGAAAGTAAAGCGTTTTGTTCAAGGATTAAGGGCAGAGATATTTAAGGATGTCAATCTCCACACTTCATGGGAAACCCTGTTTGCTGTAATAGTTGAAAAGGCTCTCAAAACAGAGATTGGAGAACAAAGATCTCTAAAACTCAAGAATATCGGAGAACGTTCAACCATGCAACACAGTCGACAAGGAATAAACTTCTACCACCACAATGGGTTGGATCTAAACTACCAATGACAATTGACACTGCCAGTGGAGCCTTTAAGTTTGTTAAAAGAGAGCTAGTGAACCAGACAGCTATGCATACTATACCAACGTGTCCCACTTGCAAGAAGACACAAACTAGAGAATGTCGAGCTAGAGTAATGACTTGTTTTAAGTGTTGTCAAGATGGACATTGTATTGCCCTAAAAATGGCCAGGATCAGCTAGCAACAGGTACTCGAGTCTACTCCATGACAAAGGAGGAAGCTGAAGGGAATCCTACTGTAGTAACATGTGTGCTTTTAATTTATGGAGTACCTTCTTTTATATTAATTTATTCTGAGGCAACCCACTCTTTTATATCTCTTATGCATTCAAAGAAATTAGATAAGGAAATAGAACATTTAGAACATAAGTTAGGAGTAGCTACACTGTCGGGTACAATAATGTTGTTGACTCTATTATTCGAGGGTGCAATGTTCATATTGGAGATAGAGAATTGTAAGTAGACCTGACCATTTTGACAATGCAAGACTACGACGTAATTCTCAGCATGGATTGGCTAACAAGACACTATGCAACTATTGATTGTCACAAAAAGATCGTAAGATTTCAATTACCTGAAGAGGAATTGTTCTTATTTCATGGCGATAAGAAGGCTTCAAGAATTCCAGTTATATCATCTTTGTGCACACAAAGTGTAACACCCGAGGATTTTTCCTCAACGTGTGTTGCTTTAGTTGCTTTAGATTTAATTAATTTACGTTATGTTAGTTATTGAGTTAATTAATTATGCTCGGGAGTTTCGGTGGAGGTGTTAGACCGAGAGTGAGGTGAGAGATATTAACGAATTAGTTAGTTTAAAAATGTGAGGGTGATTTAGTAATTAGTTAAATAAAAATTAAATAAAACAAATAAAAATAAAATATTTTTATTAAAAATAAAAAATAAAAACAGAATGGCGTGAGCCATTCTGTTTCCCCTTTCAGCCCGAGCTCCCGAGCGCGAACAGGGGAGAGACGAGGGAGAGGGACGACGAACGCCAGCGACTCTCGCCGTTTTCAGGCCAGACGACGGCGGCGCTTCCAGGTCTACCATTTTCGGCCCGTCTCCGTGCACGAATCGACAGGTAAGGCTCGATTTTTTTGTGTGCCCTGTTTTTGCACGGTTTATGGCCGAGGGTGTCGAGCTGCGTTGAGCTCCGATCACCGGCCCTTTTTGGCCGTTCTTGACGTCAAATAGCCGAGCTTAACGCCGGCGATAGTTGCCGACCATTGGTGAGCTCGGATTGTGTGAAAAACCGAGGGCTCCAATGTGGGGAATTCGGGTTTTCCTATGTAAAGCCTTAGAATCTTGTTAGTTTATGTTAATTGAGGGTGTAGGTGGTTGATTGGTGAGGATTTGGGTGGAATTTGATGGAAAATCGGAAAAGGGAAATTTTAAGGTGAAGGGCAGTTCGGGTTTTTGCCAATTTGACCTATCTAGGGTCGTTTGTTTTCAAATTCTTTTTGGCAGGTTAAAATAGGTTATTAGAGGAGTACGTGGCCGCTGGAATTGTTCGATTCTGATATCCGACGCAAAAGTTACGCGCGTTTGAAGTTTGGGTCAGTTTTTACCCAACCCAAATTGGTGGCCCATTTAGTTAGGTTTTAGTTGGATTAGCCTAGAAATAATAGTTTGAGAGTAAGTTGGTGTATGTAGGCTTAATTTTAAAGAAGTTTGAATAGTTGTAGTTAGAGTTAGTTTAAATATTCTTTAGAAGTGAATAGTGATGCTTAAGTGAATTTTGTGAATGTGATAGGTTGACGAGTGGGGAAATGTACATAGCCAAAGCGAGTAAGTGCAGTGCCAGTGTGATGACCCGAATGTGAACGTATGAGTACGACTGCGGGGCAAACCTCGGGTTGCGGGGCAAACCTCGGGACCTAAGCCGAGTGTAGGCGAATCCCGGACTCGAGTATAGGCGAATCCCGGGTCGTAAAGAGGGGGTCGTCACAATCCCACATCGCTTGGGGAAGTATATGGAAATGAAACATATGTAAAGAGACCTTCCCAACATAGCAAGACGCGTTTTGGAGCTCAATTGACGACGGATCCCATAAGAACTCCGAAGTTAAGAGGGCTTCGGCGAGAGTAATTCCAGGTTGGGTGACCTTCCGGGAAGTGCTCTCGCCAAACAAAGCCGTGAGGGGAGGATATTGGGCGGCGGCCCAATCCCCGGAGCGGACAATATCTTGCTGGGAACGGGGTCGTTACAAATGGTATCAGAGCCTATACCCAACCGGAAATGTGGCCAACGAGGACGTTGGGCCCCCGAGGGGGGGTGATTGTGATGACCCGAATGTGAACGTATGAGTACGACTGCGGGGCAAACCTCGGGTTGCGGGGCAAACCTCGGGACCTAAGCCGAGTGTAGGCGAATCCCGGACTCGAGTATAGGCGAATCCCGGGTCGTAAAGAGGGGGTCGTCACAATCCCACATCGCTTGGGGAAGTATATGGAAATGAAACATATGTAAAGAGACCTTCCCAATATAGCAAGACGCGTTTTGGAGCTCAATTGACGACGGATCCCATAAGAACTCCGAAGTTAAGAGGGCTTCGGCGAGAGTAATTCCAGGTTGGGTGACCTTCCGGGAAGTGCTCTCGCCAAACAAAGCCGTGAGGGGAGGATATTGGGTTGCGGCCCAATCCCCGGAGCGGACAATATCTTGCTGGGAACGGGGTCGTTACAGCCAGAGTTCAGATAAGTAGTGGAATGTTTTGCCTACGGGCCTACACCACGGAACGGTAGGAGATTCTTTGCTAGTTTGGTTGCTTTATTCTGATTTGGTTGCTTGTAGTAGATTGTTTGCTTGCTTGGTTTTGTTTGGTTGTTGTGTGATTGTTGTGTTTATTGGATGTTGTGCATTGGTTGACTTGCATTATAGTTAGAGATGTTGTGCATTGGTTGACTTGCATTATAGTTAGAGCTGTTGTGCATTGGTTGACTTGCATTATAGTTAGAGATGTTGTGCGTTGGTTGACTTGCATTATAGTTAGAGCTGTTGTGCATTGGTTGACTTGCATTATAGTTAGAGCTGTTGTGCATTGGTTGACTTACATTATAGTTAGAGCCACGAGAATTGAGTTGTGAGCTGACTTGCAATATAGTGTGATTGTTGTGTTTATTGGATGTTGTGCATTGGTTGACTTAATTGAGTTGTGAGCTGACTTGCAATATAGTGTGATTGTTGTGTTTATTGGATGTTGTGCATTGGTTGACTTAATTGAGTTGTGAGCTGACTTGCATTATAGTTAGAGATGTTGTGCATTGGTTGACTTGCATTATAGTTAGAGCCACGAGAATTGAGTTGTGAGCACGTGTTTGAAGTGTGACCACTAATTGTAATGAGGTAATGAGGAATGCAAAGTGATTCCGAGTAGAGTTGCCTCTCCGGGGAGTAGTGCTCGTGGAGCACCTCGAGAGGGTCTCTACAAGGGATGCATTGCACTAGGCAGTGATAGCGTGTAGAGTTGCTTCGTCGGGGAGTAGTGCTCGTGGAGCACCTCGGGAGGGTCTCTACAAGTGTTGTGTTGTGATGATATCGAATAGAGCTGCCTCGCCAGGGAGTAGTGCTCGTGGAGCACCTCGGGAGGGTCTTTATGAGATTGAACTGCAATGTCAAGTAGAGCTGCCTCATCGGGGAGTAGTGCTCGTGGAGCACCTCGAGAGGGTCTCAACATGCCTTGCCGGGGAGTAGTGCTCGTGGAGCACCTCGGAAGGATTTACTGCCTCATCGGGGAGTAGTGCTCGTGGAGCACCTCGAGAGGGTCTCGACATGCCTTGCCGGGGAGTAGTGCTCGTGGAGCACCTAGGAAGGATTTACTGCCTCATCGGGGAGTAGTGCTCGTGGAGCACCTCGAGAGGGTCTCGACATGTCTTGCCAGGGAGTAGTGCTTGTGGAGCACCTCGAAAGGATTTCTATGAGAGATGCACTTTGAGCCGTGATATTTTATAGAGTTGCTTCACCGAGGAGTAGTGCTCGTGGAGCACCTCGGGAGGGTCTCTATGAAAGATGCACGGGTAAAAGATTAATAAATGGAGAATGTAATTGAAAGTAGCAGTGAGTGTAGAAGTTGCATTTTGTGTCGTGCTGAGTTAAAGAGTAAGGCATCCTTTCGGGTGTGGGCAACTAGTATTGTCTGACCGTGTTGTCATGTTGTGTTGAGTCGGGTTATTGAGTTGCATTGTGGTGTTGTGGTGTTGTGTTGCGTTGTCGTACTGTATTAAAGAATAAGGCATCGTTGATGCGGGCAAATTTGTGTTTTGTTTCGTGTCGTTGTGTTATTTGGTTGTTTTATTCAGCGTTGTGTGTAGCTTGCATTTTATCTAGTCGTATTTGTTAATCCCTACTTGCTAAGCGTAAGCTTACTTGTGCGTGTGTGTTTTGTGGTGTAGGTAACGACGCGGGTACAGGTGAGCTATGTGAGTCAGCCAAGACTTGGGAGAAGTCGGAGATGCACGGGGCGTGCCGGTGCGTGCAGTTGTCGGGGCGCTTCGACCATGGTCTTCGGGAGAATGTGGGACTTTACATTTTAGTAGTTTATTGTAGATATCTGTTTGTAGAAATGATGGGAATGCTTAACTCATTTTGTGTTGATGTTTTTGATAGTCGTGGTATAGCTATGTGTATTTGTGGTATATAGTCAAGTTAAGGGTGATGTATCGCCCTGTACTGTGGACTTTCTTCATTTAGGGATGTTAGTATTATAGTTTCTCTTTGCTACTATTTGGAGATTTCGTATGCTGGAAAGTTGAGTAGAATATTATGCATCTGGTTGGGATTGGATTATGCAGGTTTTTAGCATTTTTGGAGGCGCCATTTTCAGGCGTTACTTTGCCGAAATTTTCGGGAATGACGCCGTGGTGCTTAACGGTTAGGATTAAGGGAAATTAATGAGTCTAGGCAGCTAGGTATGATGTAAGAGAGTTTTGAGATACTTAGCTTTAATTCTACTTTGTCAATTATATTTTAACGTGGGATTGGTTAGCAAAGTAGCGCACCGAGCCAGGGTGGGTTCGGGGGCGTTACACAAAGGTTATTGAACTCTGGATGTTTTGGATTCTTGGCGAGCGTTGTGTGCACTCAAACCGAGAAAGCAACGACCTTAGATAAGGTGCTGATAGTTCGTGAATATCCGTATATCTTCCTAGATGATTTAACAAGTTTGCCACCAACAAGAGACGTAGAATTTGACATTGATATTCTTCCAGAAACTACACTGATCTCTAAAGCCCCATACAGAATGGCGCCAATTGAATTAAAGGAGCTGAAATTTTAACGCGACGAATTGCTAAAAAAAGGATTCATTCGACCAAGTTTTTCACCATGGGAAGCACCAGTATTATTCGTGAAGAAAAATGATGGATCTATGAGGATGTGCATTGATTATCGGGAACTGAATAAAGTCACAATAAAGAACAAGTACCCACTTCCAAGAATCGACAATTTTTTTGATCAATTAAATGTTGCTGGAGTTTTGTCAAAAATAGATCTCAGATCTGACTACCATCAGCTAAGAATCAAGGATGATGATGTACCCGAGACAGTGTTTCGGACGAGATATGGTAACTATGAGTTTCGAGTTATGCCATTCGGATTGAGTAATGCTCTGGCCGCCTTTATGGATCTAATGAATCAAATATTCAAGAAGTTCTTAGATGAATTCGTAATTATTTTTATCGACGATATTCTCATCTACTCGAAGAGTAAGGAAGAGCATGAAAGACACCTACAAATTGTTTTATCGACTCTAAGGCACGAAAAGCTATATGCGAAGTTCTCCAAATGTGAATTCTTAATGAAAGAAGTAGTTTTTCTCGGTCACGTAATCTCTAAGGAAGGTGTATTTGGTAGACCCAGGAAAGATCGAAGCAGAGAGTACTGCCACAACCCAAAAATGTAGCAGAAGTATGAAGCTTCATTGGTCTTGCAAGCTATTATAGGAAGTTTGTGGAAGGATTCTCGAAACTAGTCTCACCACTCTTAAGATTCACCGAGAAGGGTTCTAAGTATTTATGGACTGAAGAATGCGAACAAAACTTCCAAGAACTAAAGGATATATTGATTTCAGCATCAATACTCACTATACCATCTGAAACAGCAAAGTATGTTGTCTATAGTGATGCCTCAAAATATGGAATAGGATGTGTACTTATGCAAGAAGGAAAAGTGGTAGCCTATGCCTCCAGACAGTTGAAAGATCACGAGAAGAATTACCCGACTCATGATTTGCAGCTTGCAGAAGTTATATATCTGCTTAAAATTTGGAGACACTATCTATATGGAGAAAGATGTGAGATTTACACTGATCATAAGAGATTAAAATATTTTCTAACGCAAAAAGACTTAAATATGAGACAGTGCAGATAGAGGTGGGCAACTTGCAATTCGGTTTGGTTTTGGAGGAAAACCAAACCGAACCGACCACAGTTTGGTTTCAGATTTAGAGTCTGAAATCGGTCAAGAAACCTACCAGAATCAAACTGAAACCAAAACCGAAAGTTTCAGTTCGGTTCAAGTTGTTCAAAATTTGATTACCATCGGCAACGACAGTGTCGAAGGCAGCGAGAATATCGGAGTCGTAGCAACCGGCGTTCCAGTAGACTTTGTAGGCAGCGAGACGAGCCTTGGGGGCCATTCTGTCAACAGATGGAACTTAAGTTCCCCTTCGTCAGCGAGACGAGCCTCTGCGGGGAAGAGGCGATGAAGGGGATCGAGGTATGTATCAACAAGTTCTCTTACTGGTAAGAAATTTGTCTTTTCGTCGCCTCTTGCTCACAGAGGCTCGTCTCGCTGAAGGAGAATATGCTTATTTGTCGGTCCCCTTCGTCGCCTCTTCCCCACAGAGGCTCATCCCTGATGGAATGGCTCCCGATCTTCGACCAAATACAGACCTCGATCCCCTTCGTCGCCTCTTCCCCGTAGAGCCTCAGGTTTTTCTTCTAGCGAAGATCAGAACCGACAAATGGAACTTCATTGCATCAACAAATGGGTAATAGGTTTTTGAATGTCTCTTGATTCTGAATTTTTAGTTCATGTCTGTTGAAGGTGGACCGGTTTTTTAAAAACAAAACAAAGGTTTCAAATTGGTTTTTCATAAATCCCCAAATGTTTGGTTTGGTTTGGTTACTGCAGTTTTTAATGATCTAAACCAAAAATCGAACCAATAATTTCGGTTCCTACAAAATAGAACCGAAGTTCAGTTTCATTATACTCAAAACCGACCCGATCCGAACTGATTTCACCAGTTCCGGTTTGGTTCATCGATTTTGGTTCAGTTTTGCACACTCCTAAGTGTAGATAGTTGGAATTAGTGAAAGATTATGATTGTGAAATTATATATCACTCTAGAAAGGCAAACGCAGTGGCTAACGCACTAAGTAGAAGAGTCTCTGTTTCAACACTAAGATCGATTCCGAAAAAGTTAGTTGAAGAGATGCAAAAATTTGACATTGAGATAATAACTTTCAGATTGATTGAGAGATTATCTGCAATGATGCTACAACCAGGCTTGTTCGAGCAAATTAAGAACAAACAACATGACGATATTTTCTTAAGTAATATAAGTGGTCAATTGATAGGTAGGAAGATATCAGAATTTTCTATGTCGGAAGATGGAGTTAGTAAATTTAAGAAAAGATGGTGTATATGTAGGATCGTTATTGTCTAAGAGGGGGAGGGGGGGTGAATTAGAAATTTCTTAATCTCTTTTACTAAGTGTAATAAACAAATTCTCAATTAATTGCTTACTGATTCAAGTAAACAAAGAGAGAGAGAGAAAAAAAACAACACCGAGAGTTTTTACGTGGTTCGGCCAAAACCTGCCTACGTCCACACTTCAAGGTTTTCCCCTTGAAGATCCTTAACTTCTTCTCAACGAGAATTCTAGATCAAACTTCACGGGCGTCGATCTACAGCCTTACAATTCTGGATTGAACTTCACGGGCGTCGATCCACTACTTTTAAGGTTTTACATATTTGAATAAATGAGCACAAGAGCTACACTTTCTCAAAAAAGAATCTCCAGTTTAAGAGTAGAGAAAATGTAGAAGAAAATACAGAGTAGTGCAAAGTATTTGCTCGTAAGGATTCGAAGATAATTTCCGCAAAAAGGTCGTTCTCCCGAGCTTCTTTCTCCCCTTTATACTCTGTCTGTAATCGATTTCAGATCTGGAAAACTTCTCATCTGAATATGGAAATAGCCGTTGGAGAAACATCCGTACATAGACAGCAAGCCGTTGCTTTCTGAAGTCGCTTTCGTTCGTCGCCATTAATGGTCTGGAGTTAAAGCTCTGGACGAGTGTCACTGCTGCTTCGCAATATTTTAAATATCAGTGTTGGCAGAAAAAGTAAGTGACCTGCCATCGGTAGATGTAGCTTTACAATGCTTGAACTGCCATAAGTGGATGTAACTTTACAATGCAGCCGAAAGATACTGTTCAGCGGTGGATGTTGCCTTTGAACAACCAGCGATGGATGTTGCCTTTGAATAACCAGCGGTGGATGTTGCCTTTGAAGAAACAGCAGTGGATGTTGACTTTGTCATTTTGCTAGCGGTAGAAGTAAATTTTATCGTTTTGCCAGCGGTAGAAGTAAACTTAGGAAGACTCTGCCAGTGTTAGATGTAAACTTTGTCGTTTTGCTAGCGGTGGAAATCTTTTCTTCTACTTCGGTGGATATGCAGTACTTTATCAGTTTTAGCCCTAATTTGCTATCACACTCTGAACACTTAACCAGATTTGTTAAACAACTAAAATACCATTTTCAAAGGGCATTTCCACTTAAAAGCTAGAGAAAAATATAATAAGGTCAATATTTAATTTATTAAACAACTTATTAATCTCATCAACATAATTCATTAATCTCATACATTTACCTTAATCCAATTACACTTCTTAAAACACATCATCAAAAACATCGTTAGACTTAAACATTATTTAAGTCAACAGTATATCTGATGATACTGAATTGAAAGGAATTATATTAAATGAAGCACACTCAACTCCATACTCGGTACATCTTGGTGCAACCAAAATGTATCAAGATTTAAAGCTACATTATTGGTGGCCAGAATTAAAATTGGATGTTGCCAAATTTGTTGAAAGATGTCTTACATGTTAGCAAGTCAAAACAAAACATCAACAACCTTCTAGCATTTTACAACTGTTATTTGTACATCAGTGGAAATGAGAACATATCACGATGGATTTCGTTGTTGGACTCCCAAGGTTAATTAAAAATTTTGATTCTATTTGGGTGATAGTAAATAGGCTGACAAAATCAACACATTTTCTTTCTGTATGGACTACCTTCAATATGGATCAATATGCTCAAATATATGTTATGGACATAATCAGACTTTATAGTACGCCTATCTCTATAGTCTCGGATTGAGATACTTATTTCACATCAAAGTTCTGGAAAAATTTGCAGAAAGCAATGGGCACTTAGTTAAATTTCAGTACAGCTTTCCACCTTCAAATAGATGGTCAGTTAGAAAAAACAATTCAAACATTGGAGAACATGTTGAGAGCTTGTGCTGTTGATTTTCAAAGGAATTGGTGTAAGAATTTGCCGCTAGTGGAGTTTTCCTATAACAATAATTATCAGACTTCAATTGGAATGACACCTTATGAAGTACTTTATGGTAGAAAGTGTAGATTACCAGTACACTGGGATGAGGTCGGTGATTGTATTCTTGTTTAGCCTGATATTTTGAGACAAACTGATGAAATTGTCACTCAAATTCGGAAAAGAATCCTTGCGGCCCAAAGTAGACAGAAAAGCTATGCAGATTGAAGAAGGAGAAAATAAGAATTTGTCGAAAGTAATCAAGTATTTTTGAAAGTTTCTCCAATGAGAAGTGTGATGCAGTTTGAAAAGAAAAGAAAATTGAGCCTAAGATACATAGACCCATTTACAAATTCGATAAAAATTAGAGAAGTTGCTTATGAGCTGAATTTACCAGAGTCACTCAAGCAGGTTCACAACGTGTTTCATATCTAGATGCTGAAGAAATACGTTTTAGATCCCTCACACATATTGCCAATGAGATCCGAAGAATTTGTGCTCAACTCTAACTTATCCTATGAAGAAAGACTGATTCAAATTATGGAATCAGACGAAAGAGAACTATGAAATAAGAAGGTCTCACTTGTAAGAGTTCTATGAAAGAATCGAAACGTTGAGAAAGCAACTTGGTAAAATGAAGAAGAAATGAGAAGGGTCTATCTAGAACTTTTCAGGTAATTATTTAAATTTCGAGTACGAAATTTATTTTAAGGAGGATAGATTGTAACATACCAAAATTTATCCTTAAATTAGTCTAAATTAAACCCTAATTAGCATTCAATCAAATTGATTTCCTCAATTTGAACTCAATTAGCTCGAAATTGAGTGGATTCTAACATAAGAGATTTAAATAAAAAATCAATTTCTTTCCATAAATACAAATAAAAAGCCAACAACTAAATCTCAATTAACATTCATAATTAGAACCAAATTACACAGTCAACAACCTATGGAAATAATCCAGTCCTAATTTCAAGCCAATATTCTGCAAACATTAAGGAAATCAATTCTTTCCTATTTCATTTTTGAAATCTGCTCAATTGGAGGGCCAGAATCGTACTCCCCTATCTAAGGAAAATTTGCCGGAAAAATCACAGTAATTGAGAAATCCCTTCTTCAAATTTCTGAAAGCAGAGAAGAAATAGGAGAAGCTCATACCTTGCCAAAACCGCCGTACCCGACCTTCGACCACCGAAACTTGCTCCGATCACTAGAAAACCTTTGAGGGAGCTTCAACATCGCCTCGTTCAGCTGAGCAACTCCACTGACAAATTTCCTCTCTCGATCGAGCTCCAGCCTGCTACTGCAAACTACTCCTTTTGACCGAGCACGTGAAACCTCCCTTAAGAGTGTAATCCTCTCTCTCTCTCTCTCTCTCTCTCTCTCTCTCTCTCTCTCTCTCTCTCTCTCTCTCTCTCTCTCTGTTCTCCCTCTCACTCTCGATCTCTAGTTTCCTCTGTTCACGAAGGTGAAGAACAAAGAGGACTTAATTTTCTTATAAGCTAGACCGAACTAGATCATTTAGAAAACTGAACCGGCAACATGAGAATCGAACCAGCCCAAACCCAAAAGTGTTCCTATCAATCGAATATTTTTCGATCATTTAGGACGCCCAAATCGATCCAAAAATCCAACGCTATGATTTTATTGGTAAATAATTTCCTACCCTTATTACTTTAAAAAAAGATTATTTTAAGATGAACGAAGAAATTTAAATCTCCCTAATTTCTAGGCAAAAATGATCAATCTAACGCTCGAAAAAACTACCTAAAATCATATTCTTTCTCTCTCTCTCTCTCTCAGAATCCAAGTAAGTAAAACACTAGGTTTTTCAATATTTTGGTCGTAGGCCCTACATCACGAAACATTTATTAATTGTTTTCTTTAAAGTATTTTATTAGTTAATTATGTTATTACTTGGACACGTATGTATAGGCATTTTGTGACGGCCCGAGTCCGGATCCCGATCAACAGGATCCGAGAATCAAGCCATCACCCCGGGCATTTAACAGAAAACGGGCACATTTTTTTTTCTGATCATAACAGACCGGACTTTTAAGACAACTTCTTAAAAGTTTTCAGAAGGAGAAAACAGTCTCTGGATTTGGAAGCAAAACGAGAAAACAGTAAACAGAATCGGAATGCAAAATGGATGATAGAAGAAAAGCAGGAAGTGATGAAAACAAAAGTAAATAAACTGGCAGAAGGCGTTGACGGAAGAAGCAGGCATCGAGTTAAATCGGTGGATATAAGCAAAAATAATACCGGAAGATTTAGGCAGATGACGTGGCCGGATGATGTGAATGACGTCATCGGAAGATGTAGGCAGCAAATGAAATCAGCAGGTGTGATGACGTCATCAGTAGATGCAGGCAGCAGATGAAATCGGCATGTGGATGACGTCATCAGAATAGGTGATGACGTCATCAGAAGATGAAGGCAGTACATGAAATCGGCAGGTGTGATGACGTCATCGGTAGATGTAGGCGGCAGATGAAATCGGCAGGTGTGATGACATCATCGGAAGATGAAGGCAGCAGATGAAATCGGAAGGTTTGATGACATCATCGGAAGATGTAGTTAAACTGAGGGACAGATGAAACCGGCAGAAGTAACTAAAACTGAGATGAAATCTACTGTTCGCCGGTGGATGAGATAGACAAAATGTGAACAGTGACTATCGGTGGATGTACACTTAAAATAGCAGTGAACGTGATCGGAAGATGCAGTTTTTAAGGCAAGACTTGACAATTTTAACAGAAAGACATACGAACAGAGGGCATAAAACAGAAGGCAATAAAAGTTTCAGATTCTCAAACCACTTCAAAACATGGTTCTCGAGCACAACAGAAGGTATAACAGAAACTTAAGGATACAGAAAATATTCCAAACCATTTCAGAATACTTCAGAACATGGGGCAGTCTTTGACTATATGTCCAACTTTATTACATCTGAAGCAACGGCCAGAATGCAACTTGTATTCGCCATGGTGGTTCTTCTGGCAGTTTGAGCATAAGGGGGCTAATGGTCGTTTTCCCTTCCCTTGGTCATCATTTGGATTGAAGGGTCTCTTTATGCCTTGCTGTTGTTGTTGTGGTCCCCTGTTCTGTTGCGGCTGCCATCCTTTGTTCTGACGTGGTGGTGGCTGAGTTTCCTTCGTGAACTTCCTTGGCTGCTCACGCTGTGCATATGCTGTCATCTCAGCCTCTTCCAGCTCCAAGGCCTTAGCCGTCACTTCGCCATAAGGTACGTTGTGTATTCCAGCAGTCTTCACTCTCATATACAAACTCGGCTTCAGTCCTTGAACAAATTGGTAAATCCTATCCTCATCATCCTCAACCAATCGGGGAGCGAACCGTGATAAAGCATCAAATTTTCATATGTAATCCGTCACAGAGCCAGTTTGTCGCAAATTCATGAACTCCTTCTTCTTGTTGGCCCGAACAGTCCTATTGAAGTATTTGTCAAAGAAGACAGTCTTAAACATTTCCCAGGTCATAGCTCCTGCATTAGCGGTGCTCTGGATTGAATCCCACCAATGTCTTGCACTCAATTCCAAATGAAAGACGGCATATGCGACCTTATCCCCTTCGTCAACCTTCGCATACTTAAACATATCCTCTATCTTTAGAATCCATTCCTCAGCATAAATAGGATCCGAAACATGTCCATTAAACACCGGGGGTCGGAGCCGGTGGAAACGCTCACCCCCATGATCATGAGTTGCATTAGTACTGGAGTTGCCTTGTTCCTCTCTAGTGGTCACAAGCTGTTCTATTTGGCGTGATTGACGAATAACTAATTCTGTCAGTTGGGCAATAGTGTTACTATCCACATTGTCTTCTCTTTGTTGACCTCTCACCATTTTAGGATTCCTGGACAATAATCATAACATATCTTAACTTAATGACATTGTGAAAATCATAAACACTTACAGTTGCTGGAGTGTAATCAGGTGGCAATCTGTGCTGGGAGGCAGTCTGCAAAATCGATTTTAGAACCTGGTTTTGCTTTGATACCACAATTGTAACAACCCCAGTTGGAGTCGCCACGTAATTCATAACTTAACCTCTTAATCAATCGATTCTTACTTCATGCACCTCGTTCATTATTAGTGTTATATTTTTTTTTACAAACATCTCCTAAACTGAATCTGCCGATAGAGTCATAGACTCACATCGACCGATGGTCACGTGCCTGCCACGCGACACAACTGTTTCCAAACATCTCTTAGTCTGCATCTGCCGATGGAGTAATAGGCTCACATCGACCGATGACAACACATCTTCCGGTCACTAGACGACAAAACAGCTCTTATATCAACCGGTATTTGAAATACCTTACATCTACCGATAGACATGTGCAATTCACGTACTCACTTAATACACCTTCCGATAGAGAATATCTATCAGTGGATGCAAGATTATACATCTCTTCGTACATCTTCTCATACATCTTCCGATAGGGGACATCTATCGGTGGATGCAAGCTTATACATCTCTTCGTACATCTTCTCATACATCTTCCGATAGGGGACATCTATCGGTGGATGCAATTTCCTAACATCATCCGATGGAGCATAGCTATCCGTGGGCATAGATATGCACAGACTTCTAACTTCATTGACTAATCACTCTTATAAATAAAAATCAGAGGCTCATCCAATACATATAGCAGAAAACTTAACAACAGATTATTTAATTATCCTTATAATCATTCCTAGACTCAGTAGTCAACCAGACGATTTCAAAACTCAATATTATAAAAATAAACCCATCCTGCTTAAACTACCATACTCTTAATTATAATAAAATCATAGAGCATTAACCAGGGATCTCAATCGCCATCCAGCCACAGAATTGCACCCTGAACACCTTCCAGCAACCAGACTTAGACATCTTCATTAGCTTTGGAATCCTCACCTGATATCTCGTTACCTACATCATGAGGTTTAAACTATAAACCTAATGCTTAGTAAGGAATGCAATGCTAACATGTATACGTGAATGCATAGTTACAATATAATCATGTTCATGTTTGTCTCATGCTCTTTTCTTGTTCTTATTTGTGTTCTTGTTCATCACTTTCATCGTATGGATTAAGAGAGGATTTGTGCCGTAAAGGGGGGATAACAGTGCAAGTGTACATAGTCCCTTTCGGGTCGTATTCATGGTCCTTCTCTTTGGACAGTGACATATGCCAAACCGCCCCCAACCCTCACTTAATCCGGTTGCATAAGTTTCATGTTCGTTGTCATATCTTGTTCATGGGAAAAACATGCTCATAAAATATTTTCATATGCTTGGAAAGTAAATCATGATGCATGACATGGATGCTCTTGAATCATCAGACCATAGAAGGTATCATACCAGAACAGTCGACTTCATAGATTCTACCAGAACGTCACGTAACAAAACTCTCAACATCCATAAATCATCTAAATACAAGAAATCTTACTAATACAAAACAAACATCAGACAACTGAAACTAACTTAATATCCTTGCGATGTAGGGCCCTATAGGCCGGAAGTCTTAATACATTCACTTACCTGGTGTCCTTTGCAAATGGGAAAACTCCTTTCAAATCTTCTTCACCTGAATCATTTCACATTACCATGTTAAAAATAAAATCCTAATAATGCTAACCAAAATCATTCTAATGCTTATCCTACTCGTATTTTCTACATTCGTCAGCTGAGCACCTTGTGTGCGTGGATTAAATTTCTACAATCTAAATAACCAGATTCAATCAAGTAACTAGTCGCATACAGCTATCTAAATGTCCAGAACCAATTCGGAAATGCCTTTACTAAACGCGTATTAGAAATGATTCTATTATTACTCTGCCATTAAAGAATCTAAAACCTCAGGTTCTAACTGGAAACAGAGCTCAAAGAGATAACCCGTAACTACATTCACTGAGTCTTACCTGGTAAGCTGAGTATCGGCGAGAACGAAGGAGAATCGGTTGTTGATGAAGAAGGCTTCCTACTGAGAGAGAGAGTTCTGGGAGGTGGGAAATCGCCGAGAGTAAATGTGTCGGCTACAGTGAGGTTTAATTGGGATTTAAGGTTTCCACTTTCTACTTATACCAGATAAGTTCCTCCCTAATTACAATTCTGCCACTACAATAGAAACCCAATAAGCTTTGGCATATAATTATTAGATAAAAGGTCAAATAAAGAGGTGACCGTTAATTCCGTTAAGAAAATCACCTGACTGAGAATGTCGGGTGTTACAACATATACCACAACGCATGGTTGTGTTCCTCTTACTGATTCTCGAGTTTGACGGCTCTTCGCCATCTCGCACTCTTATCTTCTTCGGCCTACCAGGTTGAAGCTGTCTTTTTGGCGGGAGGATTTCGTTCATATCTTGTACGATCAGCCACATTATTTGGCCACTAATGGGACGAATATAGTGTGAGTACATCTACAAGTATCTTCCCGTGTAATAGCATGCATGCACGTAGTCTTCCGGCGTGACTCTCATCCAATACATGCAAGGAATGGAATGGACACACGGGATTCCTGTACGCTCCCACCTAGTGCAGTTGCACACAGCCAAAGTCATGTCCACATCGAATTGATCGTATCCATTACTGACTTGAAATCGTGTAGCTCCCGCAAATGTTGCATGCCAATTTCCAGATGCTGTAACACCCGAGTTTTCGAGTTTCTGCTCCAAGGCTATTTTGGTAAATAAGTAAATTAGGTCCGTTTTGCGAGCGGATAGTTTTATTAGGACCCTAGAAATTTACGGGAATTTGTAGAAGAATAAGTGAAATTTTAGAAACACAAATCGAGAAGAGTAATGTTAGAGTTCCCGTTTTAACCTTTTAGTATGTTAAATCGTAAAAATAGCAAAATAAGTCCGTTTTGTGAACGGTGAGTTTTGTTAGAACTCTAAGATTAAATTGGAATATTTGGAGAAATAAGAAAATTGCAGAGAAATCGAATCGATTGACTAATTAAAGAAATAGTTTTAGTTTATTATAATTATTATTATTTTTATTATTAATTTTAATAATAATAAAAATCAAACAACAGAATGGCATCGCCATTCTGTTGTTCGAGCTCGACGCCGAAGGAGGGCAGCGAGCAGGGGAGACGAGGGAGCGCGATCGACGGCCACCACCGGCGTTTTCCGACGCCCTCCGGCCAGACGACGACGGCGAGCATGGTCCGGCCGACTTCGCGCACTAAACCGACGGTATGGCTCGGTTTTCTCCCTCTTTTTCGGCTCGGTTTGGGGCTGGCGGTGGCGAGCTCGATTGAGCTCCGATCGCTGGCTGTTTTCAGTCACTTCCGGCGTGGGTTTGCCAACCCTAGGGCCGGCTATTGTTGATTGACCGTGTTGAGCTCAATGTGAGCTGAAAACAGTGAAGCCCGATTTAGGGCACTCGGGTTTTGCTTAATGGAACTTCGATTTTTGATTAGTTTATTCTAATTGAGTGTATATATGGTCGATTGGTGAAGAAATTGATAGAATTTGATGAAAAATCAAAAAGGGGAATTTTGGGAAAAAGGGGCAGATTTGGGTTTTGCCTAAATTGACCTAGCTCCGGTCATTTGTTTTAAAATTCCTTTTGGCAGATTAAAATAGGTTATTAGAGGAGTACGTGGCCGCTGGAATCGTTCGATTCCGATAACCGACGCGAAAGTTACGCGCGTTTGAAGTTTTAGGTCGGTTTTTACCGAACCCAAACTAGTGGCCATTTAATTAGGTTTTAGTTGGATTAGGCTAGAAATAGTAATTTGAGATGTTTTCACGAGAATAAGAGTTTAGTTATGCCCGAACGAAATGAGTTAGAGTTTTTGAAGAAATTGTCTTAGCTCGGGATTTCGTTTAGTTTTGAAATGGATGAATACTAATGACGTGCTATGAAATGCTTTAGGTGGAGACGACTTTTGGACGGTGCTCGGCTAGCTACGGACGCCAGGTAAGTGGATGTTAGGCTTCCGGCCCTTAAGGCCCTACATCGTGTCAACATTAGGTTTTTCTGTTTTGATGATGATTTTCTGATTGTGGGGGTTAATGAGTCGGGTAGCTTAGAATGTTAGTTGTTTGTTAAGTTCGTTATGTGTAAAGCATGTCCATGTACGTTTTGAACTGTTTGATGATATGTCTTGATGATATGTTATATGTAAATTCCCCATGCATCATGTTTTAGAAAAAGTACGAAAATGTTTTAGCATATGTTTTCACGATTTGAACGTAGAAACGACAACGATGTAAAACAAAAATGTAAAGTGTCTGAGGGAAGTGGTTCACCCTTCAGATGTAAATTGTGGAACGTCCAGAAAATGTATGATATCTGAGGGAAGTGGTTCACCCTTCAGATAAAGATTGATATGTGGAACGTCTAGAGATGGAGAAACTAATCCGCCCTCCATTGGTAGAGGATTACATGTCTGTATGATGAAACGAAATGAATATGAATGATGAAACGAAACGAAATGAATATGAATGATGAAACGAAACGAAATGAATATGAATGATGAAACGAAACGAAATGAATATGAATGATGAAACGAAACGAAATGAATATGAATGATGAAACGAAACGAAATGAATATGAATGATGAAACGAAACGAAATGAATATGAATGATGAAACGAAACGAAATGAATATGAATGATGAAACGAAACGAAATGAATATGAATGATGAAACGAAACGAAATGAATATGAATGATGAAACGAAACGAAATGAATATGAATGATGAAACGAAACGAAATGAATATGAATGATGAAACGAAACGAAATGAATATGAATGATGAAACGAAACGAAATGAATATGAATGATGAAACGAAACGAAATGAATATGAATGATGAAACGAAATGAATATGAATGATGAAACGAAACGAAATGAATATGAATGATGAAACGAAACGAAATGAATATGAATGATGAAACGAAACGAAATGAATATGAATGATGAAACGAAACGAAATGAATATGAATGATGAAACGAAACGAAATGAATATGAATGATGAAACGAAACGAAATGAATATGAATGATGAAACGAAACGAAATGAATATGAATGATGAAACGAAACGAAATGAATATGAATGATGAAACGAAACGAAATGAATATGAATGATGAAACGAAACGAAATGAATATGAATGATGAAACGAAACGAAATGAATATGAATGATGAAACGAAACGAAATGAATATGAATGATGAAACGAAACGAAATGAATATGAATGATGAAACGAAACGAAATGAATATGAATGATGAAACGAAACGAAATGAATATGAATGATGAAACGAAACGAAATGAATATGAATGATGAAACGAAACGAAATGAATATGAATGATGAAACGAAACGAAATGAATATGAATGATGAAACGAAACGAAATGAATATGAATGATGAAACGAAACGAAATGAATATGAATGATGAAACGAAACGAAATGAATACGATGAAACGAAACGAATGAATTATGTAACGATGAAACGAACGAAATGATTAATGTACGATGAAACTGTGAAACTGCATAATTTTAAGTAAAATGTGTGAAATGTCATATAGTTGCCATTCCCCTTACTCTAAGCAATATAGCTTACTGTTACTGTTGCATGAGGTAGGTGACCAGGTGAGAGTTCCTCTTCGATGACGAAGAATAGGTGGTTGACGGAAAGGTGCTCGTGGCGACGGGGTGGTGTTTTGGCAAGGTCTGATGTCTAGGGTTGTGCTCCGAGCGATTTTGGGAGTAATTAATGTGAACTGTATTAAATGTTAAAATGTGAGGGATTGTTAGGGTGTATATGTTAAGTTAAATAGTCAGAAAATTTATTAGAGGAGATAGGTTTGGAGTAGTACTATTTCGAATGATTCGTTAATGTATGTCCTTGGTGATGTTTTAGGAAAGCTTGTGTTATGCTCGATGTTTGTTTTAAGGATTTGATTGGTGTTGTTGTGAAAGTATGAAAATGTTTAGTATGTGGATTAGATGTTTGATAGAAAAATGTATGAATAGTCGAGTTTTGATGTATATGTAGTGGTAGTAGATTGTTTAGAATGTAGAGTCTTAATTTTAGAAATATACTGGAACTGCTTGGGTTATTTTTTTAACAGGTAAGGATAAGCTCGATTTTTAGAGCGATCCATGCAGTTCGTTTTCTTGAATTTGTCTGAAATTGTAGGTTATATTAGTGTCATGTTTTGATGATCGAGGAATGAGTGATTTTAAGGGATTTCAACAATCCGAGACTTCAATTTAATGGTTTAGAAGTCGAAACGTTATGAGTGATATAAAAAGAAAAATTTACGTGGTTACGAGAGTTTAAAGTTAAGGTTACGTTAGGGTTAGTTTGTTTAAGGGTTTTGGGTTATGTTTAAAGTAAAAATGAAAAAGTTTATGCGAAAAAATACGAGGGCTTAGGTAATGATTATGTCACGGCAAGTCCGTGGCGGCCCTGATCGGGTTGGGGTCGTCACAGATGCAGTCTTTAGCTTCTCAAGTTTTGTCCTTATCTTGGTACACAGGATGTCGTTTGAATCGACCAGCTTCTCATATTTCTTTACGATGCGAGTCATCAAGCGCGTTCGGATCATCTCGAACATGGTCAGGATCGGTTTGTCCCTGACTGGCAAAAGAAGTGCATTGAATGACTCGCTCAAATTATTCAATCCCAGATCGCACTTGGGATTCAGAGGGAAGGTATAACTAGCCCAAAATTTTGGCTCTTCTACTCTAAGCCATTCGTGGGCTTCCGGACATAGCCGGTGTAGTTTCCGCATTTCTTGCTCGAAATGGGCCTCAGTGGGTGCTCTGGCCACGTTCCACATCACATCTCTGTATGCTTTGCCCCGAAAGAGATTTTTGAAATTCGTATACATATGCCGGAGGCAGAAGCGGTGTTCAGCATATGGGAATTGATCTCGAATAGCTCTCTGTAACCCCTGATATTTGCACAAACAATGATGTTAATAAAACAATATTAAACCGCCAAAGCCACAAAATTTTGAAATAACATATAGAAATGCATCATACCTTTTGTCGATCTGAAATAAGTGTCTAACCGTGGCCATGCTGAGTGTTGAGGTCTTGCTTTAATATATGCAAAAACCATGTCCATGAGTCTGCACACTCAGACTCGATGTTGGCAACAGCAACAGGGTAGATTCCATCGTTTCCATCGATGCTGACGGTTGTGAGTAGTTGGCCAGCACACGACCCCTTTAGATGATAGCCATCTAAGCAGATAAGGGGTCTCCCGCACTCCAGCAACCCAGTCTTGCAAGCAGCCATGCACATATAGAATCTTTGGAATCCCAATTGATTACGGCCCACTGGGTTTCCATCAATTTTCACTGTGCTGTCCGGATTTGATCTGAATATTTCGACTGCGTACGACCACAGTTGCCCGTACTGTTCGTCGCACTTCCCTTCATTGAGGGTTCGAGCTATGCTTCTTGCTCTTGTGGCAAAACTGGGTGAAATGTCGACGGTGAAGTCATTCCTCACTGTCTCCATAATAGATGGGATGTCCTAGGTAGGGTGACTTTTGAACCTGTCCTGGTAATGGTTCGCTAGCCATTTTGCTGAAGCGCGTCGATTTTCAACTTGCCTCGAACAACAGTGAGAGTCGATCAAGCTCTTTATTTGGAACGTTCGCTCATTTTGCATCAACGAATCATGCAATCGCCACCCACATCCATCTCCACATTCAGCCGTCAGTCGACTTCTTTCACATTTCTTGTATGTAATACCATAATCATTTTCTATGGAATATTTGTCTATCTCGTTTTTCAGTTCCTGCAAAGAACCATATTCTCTACCCTTATAAAATCTCATTGAGATTTGTTCTCTTACCGGTATGCTTTCCACCTTGTCGTCATCTGAGCCGATCGGTGTCCGAAGCTCATCGTCTAGCGTTTTGGAGGTCGAATAGACATATATTTCTTCATTTGCCATTGGGTTATCGAATTCTCGTACGTCACCATATGCAGGCGTGTTGTCCAAATCCCAATCCATTTCGGCATCACCAGTTGATCGCTCATCTAAATCAATCGATCTACTTGAGTCGGAATCCATTTTCGTCGCTAATAAAACCTTCGTTAAAAAAAAAAAATAGATACAATTCAATTATTTACAGTAGAATATATAAATATATGGTAAATGATAAAATCGAAGAAAATAGTATTAGAAATATCGTCGGGGCAGGAAAATAGTCGTCGGTAATCGAGAAAATAATATTAGAAATATGGTTAAAATAAACCAAAATACAAATTAAAATAATAAAAAAAAATATTATACCTGTAGATGAATACGGAAAAATATCGTCGAAATAAGAAATAACCGAGAGAGAGATTTGATAGAGAGAGCTTCGAGAGAGATTTGAGAGAGAGAGAGAGAGAGCTTCGAGAGAATTGAGAGAGGAGGGGAGATGTGTGTTTTTTTTCAAACGCCGGGTGCCCCTTTAAATAGGGGAGTCGAGTACGGCCGGTCCAACTGGACTGGCCATACTCGATCTGTCACGGGTTCTGTCCTTTAGTGGAGTGAGTACGACTGGTCCATTTGGACTAGCCGTACTCACCCCACAAAAAACAAAACCAGTGATTTTACTCACGGGTTTTTATGGTGTGAGTACGGTACGTCCGAATGGACCAGCCGTACTCGCCCCACTAGAGGACGGAACCCGTGAGTAAAATCACGGTTTTTACCCTTCGAGTACGGCCGGTCCATTGGACCGGCCGTACTCGCACCACTAGAGGACGCGACCCGTGACAAAAGTCACGGGTTCTTTCCCTCTGAGTACGTACTCCTCACTTCCCTTGCCAGGTTTAAAATGCATGTTTCGAATAGTTTAAGGTTTTCGGTGATAAATATTATTTTTTAAGAGTTTTTTCACTATCAATCCTTAGTTCAGGGTTTTTTTTGAAAAAACTAAAATTTAATGGATAAAAAAAAAGAAATAAAAACATAAAATTGCAGTGACAACCAAATTCAAGTTTATGGTAATTAAATCAGACAAGGCTAGAAATTGAGAACTCTCTCTCCTCTTTTGAAATTTGAAATCTGAAATGACCCTTCCCTTCGGCCTTCACTCCCCTCCAAAATGAATGGGATGGTCCAGGTAGGGTGACTTTTGAACCTGTCCTGGTATGGTTCGCTAGCCATTTTGCTGAGCGCGTCGATTTTCAACTTGCCTCGACACATTGAGATCGATCAAGCTCTTTATTTAACGTGCGCTCATAATTTTGCCTCACGATCATGCAATCGCCACCCACATCTCTCCACATCAGCCTTCAGTCACTTCTTCACATTTCTTGTATGTAATACCATAATCATTTTCTATGGAATATTTGTCTATCCGTTTTCAGTTCCGCAAAAGAACCATATTCTCTACCCTTATAAATCTCTTGAGATTTTGTTCTCTTACCGTTAATGCTTTCCACCTTGTCGTCATCTGAGCCGATCCGGTGTCCGAATCCTCATCGTCCCGAGCGTTTTGGAGTCGAATAGACAATATTTCTTCTTTGCCATTGGGTTTCGAATCCTCGTAACCGTCACCATATTCGGCGTGTTGTCCAATCCCCAATTCCATTTCGCATCACCAGTTTGAATCCTCATCTAAAGCAACGTCTACCTTGAGTCGAAATTCCATTTTCGCGTCGCTAGAAAACCTTAAACCTTCGGTCAAAAAAAATAGAAAAAAAAATTTACAATTTCAATTATTTACGTAGAATATATAAATAATTGGTAAATGAAAATCGAAGAAAATAGTAATTAGAAATATCGGCGGAGGCAGGAAAATAGTCGTCGGTAAATCGAGAAAATAATATTAGAAATATGGTTAAAATAAACCAAAATACAAATTCAAATAATAAAAAAAACTATTATACCTGGATGAATAACGGAAAAATATCGTCGAAATAAGAAATAACCGAGCCTAGAGATTTGATAAAGAGAGCTTCGAGCGAGATTTGAGAGAGAGAGAGAGAGAGCTTCGGAGAATTGAGAGAGGAGGGAGATTTTGTGTTTTTTTTTCAACGCCGGGTGCCCCTTTTAAATAGGGGAGTCCGAGTACGCCGGTCCAACTGGACTGGCCATACTCGATCGTCACGGGTTCTGTCCTTTAGTGGAGTGAGTACGACTGGTCCATTGGACTAGCGTACTCACCCCACAAAAACAAACCAGTGATTTTACTCACGGGTTTTTATGGTGTGAGTACGGTACGTCCGAATGGACCAGCCGTACTCGCCCCACTAGAGGACGGAACCCGTGAGTAAAATCACGGTTTTTACCCTTCGAGTACGGCCGGTCCATTGGACCGGCCCGTACTCGCACCACTAGAGGACGCGGACCCGGACAAAAGGCACGGGTTCTTTCCCTCTGAGTACGTACTCCTCACTTCCCTTGCCAGGTTTAAAATGCATGTTTCGAATAGTTTAAGGTTTTCGGTGATAAATATTATTTTTTAAGAGTTTTTTCACTATCAATCCTTAGTTCAGGGTTTTTTTTGAAAAAACTAAAATTTAATGGATAAAAAAAAAGAAATAAAAACATAAAATTGCAGTGACAACCAAATTCAAGTTTATGGTAATTAAATCAGACAAGGCTAGAAATTGAGAACTCTCTCTCCTCTTTGAAATTTGAAATCTGAAATGACCCTTCCCTTCGGCCTTCACTCCCCTCCAAAATGAGACTGTCTCTCTCCTCCCTCAGATACTTTTATGTAAACGTTAAGAGTCAAGCTCAGATCTCTCGTTCTTCCACTTCCATTTTGTAATTTTATCGTCAACTTTTTTCTGCAAGACCCACATTCGATATTTCGACCGAAAGCTCTTCCTTGTGCTCTAATGTTTCGTTCTTGTTCATGGGTATGTGCTAATTCTTTTCAAAAGGATGTCGAACGTACGGCATTGCATATTTTCACTCTGTTTCTGATTTTCTCTGTAATTTTTGTTGCATACGTTATAACACGAAGCAGTTTTGTGTTTTGTACCATTTTTTTTAATTCATCTAGCATTCTTGCAATCTTGCTTTTTTGGTTTTGATTTCGTAGAGTTTGCCGTAATAATTCCCGAATTTCTGCTTCATACTGAATCAGAATTTCTTCTTTTAGCTTATTTTTTCAAATATTCCTGCTACGATTCTATCAAACGCAGAAGTCTGTTTTTTTTACACATCTAGAACTTTTCCACATTTGTGTACAACTTCTCTGGCTAAAGTAAAGCAACGCTGTACCCCTATTTAACAAGTTAGAGTTATATCCAACAGTCAATTGTCGTTCAGAAACTAATGAACTGGAACTTGAACTGTGCCATTATAGCGTTACTTTCCCTGGATAAATTTAGGTGTGACCCTAACGTTTTGTACCTGTATATGCCATGTTCAGTATTGGGATAACACTGTAGGAAAGAAAGGGAACTGTAATCTTTCGCTTTCTATTACATACTTGATTTGTTCTTCCGCAAAGCGAGCACTGGATTCTGCATTAGCTCATTTTAAAGTGTTAGTTTTGCATCGTGGCTTTCCAGGGTTAATCCTTCGCTATGACATTTGGAGCTTCGGATGGAAAACCTTGCCGACCATCAGGCTCGTCATGAGAACCCTTCAAAGCTAGATTGCATCAGCATTGCAAGAAATCTAGAGTCCATAAAACTTTGGGGAGTGTTAATGATCAGAACTCCCAAGTGGGACGAATTTCAAAAACTAATTAACCTTGAGATAGTAGGCGCTAGATTGGAGGATCCCATTTTATCTGCAGCATTACAGGCGTGTCCTAATTTAAACAACTTGTTGCTTCTCGCTTGCGAGGGGGCTCGATCAGTTTCAATCGAGTTGCCCAAATTAGAACGGTGCAAGCTAGACTTTAACGGTCTAGGAAACTGCTCTCTCTCTGTTAATTCTCCGAGAATTGAACTCCTCGAGGTTCTCAAGGTTGTGGGTGGATTAGAGTTGGCCAGACAAGCAACTTGAAGAGTCTTTCTATATCGAACAATGCAGGCAAGATACATTTATTCGAAACATCAATTATTTGGCGATATACTCTTTTTAAGATGGATGAGAAAACTGGATGAGCCATGCCTGATATGTTTTACTTGCAGGAAGAGTGTACATGGTGAATTTTGGAAAGCTGGTTGAAGTTGAGTTTTTGTCCACAAGGGGAGTGCAGTGGAGCTGGAATGCAATCAGCAAAATGCTTGAATTGGCAAGAGATGTGAAGCATCTCTTCATGAAGGTAGAATTTAGTGGGGATTTTGAGGCTCTTGAACCTTTCCCAGAAGTTGATTTTTTCAATAACCATCCGAAGCTCGAAAAGTTCGATATTCACGAAGCAATGTTTGCTGCATTTTGCCAGAAGAACAGCTTGAGAAATGTAAGAAGAATTCATGGAAGAAACATTTTTAATTATTGTTTGGTCCATTTGGTTTCACAATTCAATACTTTTTAGGTGGCCCCAGATTTTGTGATTCCATGTTTGGAGGAAGCTGTAATCTCTGTTAGATCTCCATTGAATACAGAGCAGAAGATGAACACCCTTGAATCTTTGATCAAGTATGGAAGAAACTCAAGGACAATGGTGATCAAGATTCTTCAGATGAAGAGCAGCCATAGCAGTGCAGATTATTTCTTCGACGTGATTTGCAAGTTCAGCATGCAAACCGCAAGGTTGTTTGCGTGGAATAAGCATGTTAATTTAATTTTTAAAGTCTTCATTCTCTAATTCAAACTCTAAATCATTCTTTGTCAATGAACTAAATCTACATGCTTCTACTTTAGGTCGATAATTACAAAAGCAAGTGATGTCATGCATCAATAGATGGTGACTGTTTTCAAAACTATCATGTCCTGAAGCCCATTTCTACAGAATTTGGTCCCGGTGAAGATCTGCAGAGACAACATATATTATGCAGGGCTGATCAACAATAAAGCACTTCTCTCTCTCTCTCTGTACTCTTTCTTACCCATTAAACACTTTCTTGCCATGTTAAAGAATTGAAAAATGGCAATAGATTTTACACAATGCAAAAGTAAGACGTGAAAATTACAACAGGTGTGTAGATTGATTGAGTGACTAAGTTTAGTTTCAAAGTCTAGAAGATCTGCAAACTCAGCTGTAGAAGATTGATAAACAGATCCAAAATTATGGTTTTAAGAGAGATGACATTATTGCAAGAAACAAAATCTAAATAAGCTTCTTCTTGCGGAAGAACCGCTTCAAGTACCATAGTTGAAGGGCAGAAGCGGCGATGCAGCTAGCCAGGGACATGATACTACACCACGCCACTCGAGCATTTGTTCTTTCACTCACTGTCCTCATCTCAGCTTCCCTGCAGTTAATAATCATAATCACCCAAAATAAAACCTACTTTGTATATGAAAACTCAAAATTTTGACAATGGAAATATTACCTGCTCTTGAGGTACAAAAGGTTTTCATGGATGGCCTCAACCGCTCCTTCCAGTTTTCTGAGTTCTAGCTCGACACCCTGTATGGGTGAATGGCCAACAAAACCGAGACAAAAACCAGATTATCGATCAAACAAATAGACAGCCCATTATTTTGTCCAGAGCTTTTTTACTAATTGTTTTTAAAACATTATTTCTTGAGTAAGACTGATTCTCCAGCAACTCCATGAAAAAGATCTTTGAAAAAAACATGCAATGCTTTTAGAGCAGCCGCCAAAATCAATTAGTGTCTGATTAAATACCTTTTAAAAAAACAATCTTTTCTCAAATAATTCCCCTGAAAACTTTTAAAAAACAACCTCACAAGCTCTTGAAAAAGATCAGATACCAGAGATGAGGAGTAGAGGAGGGACCAAAGAAATTGAGGAAGAGGAGAGAGAAAAACGAGAATGAAGAAAGACCTGACCTCAATTTTCTCTTTCCTTGCAACCGATTCCCAATCTTTGGCTGCAATTCCAGTTCTCCAATCAATGTTGACACTTATATCTCCACTCGCTTGATTCAGACTGTCAATCCAAAAACATGCCAGGTAGTTGCCTCCTTCATGTGTTGTAAATGCAAACTGACCATACGTTACATTTTCTCGATGATGAAGATTGTGGCCATATGGTGATGTTACCTGTAAGAGATAAAAAATAGACTACAAGATGACCAAAACATACTTGCACAACTACAGCAACACAAAAGGTTTTTCATAAAGTTGATGCTTTTTGATAGCCTTTGCAAATTTCACAAGAAAAAATCTTTTATCTCCTCCGTGTCAACTCTATCTTATCATTGCGACACCAAAAAGTAAGCATAAACATCAACTAGTGCCTCACATATCCTCCAGAATCCATGTTACACAAGATTTTTATTCAAGTCAAGTGAGACAGCATTTACAAATTACATATGGGAAATTTTAAGATTGGGTACTTATTTGGAAGAATCATCATCATTTTCTTACTTTTTCAAGTTTGTTTCAGATTCTGTACTTTTCATTGAGATAATAGTAGCAGAAAACGAGCAGCGATTAAGGCAATCACATTCTATCGCAAAGCACCACTTCTCCCGCAAATTAATCTCTGTCCTTCCTTAACATGCACTCCTTTCTAATGAGTCCAGAATAAAATCACGCCCACTCTTACTTTCAGCCGAAAATGAATTCGTATATCTACATGAATGCACGAACAATCTCAGAACAGAATTGGCGAATCAATCGTATTACAAAAGTATAGCCACCCTAAATCACAATTTTTCAATAAAAATAAAGCCATAAAAACCATAAGGACGATCGATCGCAAGAGTGTAAAAAGAGAAAAGATTATAACCTTGACAGAAATGGTAGGGATGTGAGAGTGATTCTCTGAGACGACGATATAGTCCGCCAAAACAACAACGTTGTTCTGAATTTCCTCCGAAACGCACTTGGTTCCAGACGTTGGTAGGGAAAGCCAGATTGATTCGCCCTTTCGAACCAGATGGCTATTCAGAAAGCATAAGATAAACAACAGCGACAACCGTCGCATCATCGCTTACTCCTCTAAACCCTTGATTTCTCCCCTACAAAAATGTTGAGCTAAAGTTTGGCAAAAATCCCTGTGTGATAATAACGACGATCGAGAGAGAGAGGGCTGGTCTGGTCTGACGAAAGTTCAAACCGTAGTTAGAGATAAACAAACGTAACTCGTCTTGTCAGATCTGCTGCTTCGTCTGCTTGCTTACTCATCTAAGATGTACGTTTCATTGTATTTAAGGAAATACCGATCGTTACCATGTAACAATTTTTGGCCATGTTTGGATTGGGATCTCCATTGATAGCATACGCTAGCTTGCTCGGTTTGGACTAGGCCACTTAGCTCGATTCGCCACGATTTTTTATGGTCAAATTTGAACTTGAACCAAAGATAAAGTTATTAAACGACCGAGCCAGTCCAGTTAACAAAATCTTGACTCAGTAAACTAATAATGAGTTGAATTATCATCCACAATACACTGCATAAGGGATTGATATTTGTTATCAAAGAATGTTGTTGATAATTATGCCTTAACGCAAGTGAACAATATTGCAACAAGTAGTAAGTAATCAAAGATCAGATATTGTACCCACAAAAAATAATTTATATGAATTTCTTGTAAGACCAACTAAAATCTCTACTTTAAAGTAATAGCAATTTACTAATCTATTTGATTGATGAAATTAATTACTCAGAATTAAATAAAACAAATACACGTGATATAAATTTATGCGAAAGACGATTGAGAAATAATTTTCTTTCCTTTAAGATTTTTCACTTATGGGTGACAACAACGTTGTAGCAATACTAATTAGCTAACTCAAAACTTTAAAATTTATAATACAATAAGTTGTCGATCTACTATACTTTTTCTTTTTATATGTCTATGTTAAGATATAGAAGATAAAAATGAGTTTCAAAGAGCTGTGGTATACAAACATACATGTCTACAATGTTTGAATAAAAATGTTAACTTTATGTTTAAAGCAAACTACTCCACATTATTCAATAAAGTTCTAAATTCAAATAATTATTCACCACGAATGAAAAAAGAATTAATGATTCAGGCAATTGACATTTTACTATAATAAGACGAAACACAATATTGAATAAACTATTGATATACAATCCCAAAATCAATAACACGTAAACATTATATAGTATGATGTTGTCTCCTCTTCAGTCTTAAGAAAATTATTCATCATGGAAAATGTTAAAAAAAAAAAAAAAACTCAAAAGAATTAAACATATCATATGAGAAAAATAAATTAAAATAGTAGCAATCCCTTCTCGTTTTGTCATCCTGAAGACCGACTTTTTTGTAATATCCACTAAAAGTTTTATATGCCCTCAAATCATCAGGGTTGTACGTTCACATGTCTAGGACTGAGAATTCAACTTGGTCCTTCACATCTTATCATTTAGTTCATTCAATAACTCCAATCTATGTCACCCCTCTTTTTTTTTAGGCCACCACACCTCTTTGCCTAGGGGTCCTGGATGCCCTTCCATTTTGAGTCACGAGAGTTTTTGAAGTGTTAGTGATCATATTAAGGGAATCCCTCAAATCTCAATTTTTCTTGAGTACTAGACTCGTACTTTTTGGACCTTGGAGTGCTCAGAGGGTAGGGGTGTGCAAACCGAACCGAACCCGTGAACCGAACCGGAACCAGTGGAATCCGGTCTGGATCGGGTTGGTTTTTGAGCATAATGAAACTAACCTTCGGTTCATTTGTAAGAACTGACATTTATTGGTTCAGTTCGTATAAAATAAAGCCATAAAAACCATAAGGACGATCGATCGCAAGAGTGTAAAAAGAGAAAAGATTATAACCTTGACAGAAATGGTAGGGATGTGAGAGTGATTCTCTGAGACGACGATATAGTCCGCCAAAACAACAACGTTGTTCTGAATTTCCTCCGAAACGCACTTGGTTCCAGACGTTGGTAGGGAAAGCCAGATTGATTCGCCCTTTCGAACCAGATGGCTATTCAGAAAGCATAAGATAAACAACAGCGACAACCGTCGCATCATCGCTTACTCCTCTAAACCCTTGATTTCTCCCCTACAAAAATGTTGAGCTAAAGTTTGGCAAAAATCCTAGTGCGATAATAACGATCGAGAGAGAGAGGGCTGGTCTGGTCTGACGAAAGTTGAAACCGTAGTTAGAGATAAACAAACGTAAGTCGTCTTGTCAGATCTGCTGCTTCGTCTGCTTGCTTACTCATCTAAGATGTACGTTTCATTGTATTTAAGGAAATACCGATCGTTACCACGTACCAATTTTTGGCCATGTTTGGATTGGGATCTCCATTGATAGCATACGCTAGCTTGCTCGGTTTGAACTAGGCCACTTAGCTCGATTCGCCACGATTGTTTATGGTCAAATTTGAACTTGAACCAAAGATAAAGTTATTAAACGACCGAGCCAGTCCAGTTAACAAAATCTTGACTCAGTAAACTAATAATGAGTTGAATTATCATCCACAATACACTGCATAAGGGATTGATATTTGTTATCAAAGAATGTTGTTGATAATTATGCCTTAACGCAAGTGAACAATATTGCAACAAGTAGTAAGTAATCAAAGATCAGATATTGTACCCACAAAAAATAATTTATATGAATTTCTTGTAAGACCAACTAAAATCTCTACTTTAAAGTAATAGCAATTTACTAATCTATTTGATTGATGAAATTAATTACTCAGAATTAAATAAAACAAATAACACGTGATATAAATTTATGCGAAAGACGATTGAGAAATAATTTTCTTTCCTTTAAGATTTTTCACTTATGGGTGACAACAACGTTGTAGCAATACTAATTAGCTAACTCAAAACTTTAAAATTTATAATACAATAAGTTGTCGATCTACTATACTTTTTCTTTTTATATGTCTATGTTAAGATATAGAAGATAAAAATGAGTTTCAAAGAGCTGTGGTATACAAACATACATGTCTACAATGTTTGAATAAAAATGTTAACTTTATGTTTAAAGCAAACTACTCCACATTATTCAATAAAAGTTCTAAATTCAAATAATTATTCACCACGAATGAAAAAAGAATTAATGATTCAGGCAATTGACATTTTACTATAATAAGACGAAACACAATATTGAATAAACTAATTGATATAACAATCACAAAATCAATAACACGTAAACATTAATATAAAGTATGATGTTGTCTCCTCTCAGTCTTAAGAAAATTAGTTCATCATGGAAAATGTAAAAAAAAAAAAAAAAACTCAAAAGAATTAAACATAATCAATTAATGAGAAAAATAAATTAAAATAGTAGCAAATCCTTCTCGGTTGTCAATCACTGAAGACCGACTTTTTTGTAATATCCACGAAAAGTTTTATATGCCTCAAATCATCAGGGTTACGGTTCACATGTCTAGGACTGAGCAATTCAACTTGGTCTTCAACATCTTCATCATTTAGTTCATTCAATAACTCCAATCTATGTCCACCACCTCTAGGGCCACCACGACCTCTTTGCCTAGGGGTCCTTGATGCCCTTACATTTTGAGTCACGAGAGTTTGAAGTTGTTGAGTGATCATATTAAGGGAATCCCTCAAATCATCAATTTGTTCTTGAGTACTAGACTCGACTTTTTTTGGAACTTGGAGTGCTCAGAGGGTAGGGGTGTGCAAAACCGAACCGAAACCGATGAACCGAACCGGAACCAGTGAAATCGGTCTGGATCGGGTTGGTTTTTGAGCATAATGAAACCTAACTTCGGTTCTAATTTGTAAGAACTGAATTTATTGGTTCAGTTTTCGGTTTGGATCATTCAAAACTGACAGTAATCGAACCGAACCGAATATTTGGGGCTTTCTGAAAAACTAATTTGAAACTTTTGTTTTGTTTTTAAAAAATCGGTCCACCTATAGCCTTAAATCTAATAGTATTTCTAATTTCTTCTTGCCCTAAATTTTTTCCAGCTCTCTACTCTCTGACCTACTGGTGACGCCGACGCAGACGCTTTCATTCCCTCGCTAATTTCTTCATGAATGCTCCAAGCCCTAATTTCTTCTTCTTCTAAAACCCACCCTAGACCCGACACCCATCCTGGATGTAACTTCCCTTAATCCTATACCTCGGAATTCCCGTATAAATTTTTCGTTTTTAGACATTTAGTGAACTTTTACCTCTAAGCATTAAATCGGAGTCTAGGATCATTGAAAATCGTTTTAAAGTCATCAAAAACCAATTAAAGAAAAACCTATTAAAATAAGAAAAACAATCGGCCAAATGATCGAGGGCAGAAAGGGCATTTTGCCCAAAAAAGTGTAGCCGATCGATCAGCTGTGGCGTTTATTCGCCAGGCGATCGATCGCCTGATCGATTGCCCCTGGCAATCACTCACACAACCGATCGATCACCCTCATGAGCAATCGATCGGCTACCTCTCTGGAAAAACCAGAGAGGTGCCATCCTGCTTGCCGATCGATCGCCTCCCTTGGCGATCGATCGGCAACCTCTCTGGAATTCGTTCCAGAGAGTTGCCTCACTTTTCTTTCTTCTTTCCCCTGTACTCTTCTCCTATCCTCCTTCATCTCTTTCTCTTCATCACACTACTCATAACACCACATTCATCACAATAATGCATTTCAACATAAAGTCACTCGACACTCGTACATCCTTCAGAATCTCACTCAAAAACCGACTCGAGACGTATTTAAAACGAAGTAAGTTTTCACGAAAACGAACTGCGTGGATCCCTTTATAAACTAAACAAATCCCTGAAGTTTGAAAATCACCAAGCAGTTCCAGTAAATTCCGAAATCATCAAAACACTTCCATTAACAACATAAAATTTCAACTAATCCTTACAACAACCTAAATATACTATTTACACATTTTCTACCCAATGTAACCCAAAATATTTACATACGTCCCCATGGGTCAAAATAGGCATCGACTGCCCAACGCACCCCCACGGGCACCCTCCATCAACTGGCTCATGCTTCGGGTGGAGGAATATCGTCCTCACCTATTTCGAAATCACCTACACCATAGAAATGAACTATGAGCTAAAGGCTCAGTAAATCTACGTAAATGAAAATGCATGTTATGCGTGCGGGTTGACTCTCACCAGATGGAGAGGGCACATCTCGCGGTTAGATAGTCCTTTCCATCTACTGGGGGGAAAGCATGCTCCTCCTCTCAGGAAAGTCTTGTCTGAACCCCACCCCGACGTGACCGGGATTACATGCATTCATATCTTTCATTAGTCGTTTCTTTTCATGAAAACTCGTGTGGAAATTCATTTTTCGTGCTAGTTTATAAAACATGATGCATGAACATGGATTGTGCATTAAAGTAAGAAAACATAAAACAATACATAAAAACCTAGGAAAACGTTCTAACATAACAATTTTTCTAGACTACCCATCCAACCTACACACTAACAACACATCACCAAAGATCCTCAAACAATTTACTCTTCTATGGCGTAGGCCGGATCGACCAAACAAGTCACGAAAACTTACCTCGCGTCCGTAGCACACCGAGGTCCGTCCACGAGCGTTGTTTACCTAAAACATTTCACAACACACGGCATTAAACCGAGCTTAAATCATCGAACTTAAAAACTAACGGAACTTCTAGCTAAAGGAAATTTCCTAAAACTCTATCTTAACTCATTGAAACATTTTATCGAGCAATTTACGCTCAAGAACATCCAAACCCCATTAATGGGGTTTTTAAAACCTCCAACCACTAAACACTTCAACAACCTCCATTAAACCATCAAACTTCCACCAATAACCATAAATATACCTATTAGAGTCGTAATTAGGGTAAATCTAGCCGTTTCTAACGAAACTCGACTATTTCGCAAAAATCCTAAACGTAACCCTAACCGTTCAAACTCTAGAAATCGAAATCTATCGTCCCAAAAACATAGAATCTTACCTAGGGAGCGAAGACAAAGAAGAAACGTGAAGAACGAACCGCCAGAGAGCGAGCTTTCGTCACCGGAAAAGAGAACCGCGTGAGAGGGAAGGAGGAGTCGCCGTGGAGAGGGAGAGAAAGAAATTTTCGTTGAAGTGTTGAGGACGAAAAGAGAGGTTTGTGATTTTTTTAATAAAAATTGACTTGGCAAATTACCAATTTACCCCTCCATTTGATTTTCTATTAATTTTCTTCTTGTCTTGTTAATTGACTAACAATCCGATTTTCTCCAAATTTCTTTATTTCACCATAAATTCCAATTTATTACTAGGGCTCTATTAAAACATTCCGTTCGCAAGACGGACTTAATTTGACATATTTACAAAATTGCCATTATATAGCAAAAATTCTAAAATCCAATAAAACCGGGTGTTACACTGGATAAACTGAGAAGTGAGAAGTGAGAACTCTGAGTCCCCCCTCGCTCTCTCTCTCTCTCTCTCTCTCTCTCTCTCTCTCTCTTGCAGGCTCGCAACGCAAACTCGGAGTCGGCTTTTCAGTTTTGCATCCCTAACTCGCAATCTCGCACTCTCGAGTAGACCCATCGCTCGCACTCTCTGCCCACTTCAGCTTCTCTGAAGAAGCGGTTTCCGTTCGACTTCGACCCATCATCCGAATTGGGGTAACTCTAGTTTCGACAATCACAGATTCATAGCTCTCAGGTACCGATTCATTTTGATTATTTGACTGAACGGTTTCCGTTCAATATATTTGAAAATTTTAATATTTGTTGGATGAACTTTAATTTTTTAACGTTCTGGGTTTGATTTGTCGATTGTTCTTGTTTGATTTCGTCTTTAATTCAACGAAAACCTAGTTTTGACATCGGAATCTTCACCATTGTTTTAAAGCTTTTTCAATATTGTTGTTGATGGCTTGTTATTTTTATCTTTGATTGTCTTTAACGAACTGGAACCGAATCGAAATTGAACCGATAGTTCCGGTTCGGTTCCGGCTGTTTTGCTGATCGATTTCGGGTCAAATTGAGAAGAACCGAATGCTTGTCGATTCGGTTCGAATTTACTCTAAAACCGAACTGAACCGACAAATGCATACCCCTATCAGAGGGGCTTGAATGTTGTCATGATTTTGAGAGGTATTGCTACCACTTATTGTAATCATTTAGGCTTGAAGAACACACAAAACTCAGGGGCTAACAAAGTTGAAATAGACTCTTATACCAAAGTGATGTGCCACAGTATTCATCCATTCACCACAAAAAATGAAAATTATCTAATCATATTTGTAGCGTTTATTTTGTAGGTGATCATGGAGGAAAATGTATCCAAGCTATCAAATATATCATGTCAACTTCCAAATATCTTATAGAGTAATTCAAGGAAAACATAAGTGGAATGCAAGCTCAAATTAAGAGATTTATGAAACATTTCAAAACCGCGTTCAACCTGACCTTCAAGAAGTATTTGAATTATTCAACAATCTTCTCGATTTCACATTGAAAAGTGTTCTTCATAACAAATGTAGCTGACATGCCAAATCTTTCAGAATAGGGTGAATCATAAAAATTGGAGATGGTTTGCTATGTCCAGTAGGCCTAAACATAGAGCTTTGTTTCTGCTTACTTTCTCTGTTACCCAAATTTGAAAAGGCCAAATCCACTCAAAGAAGGGCCTTGAAAATAATCTATTTGGCCATTGCTTCATCCAGAGACTCAAGAAGGAAAGGTATTCAAGGAGATTAGAACCACTTGCATCACCCTTAGATGAAGAAAATTCGATAAACATGCTTAAAGGGAAATTGTTGACACCAATATGGAAAGCAACAAGACTTAAATGAAGGAGCTTCAAGAGAGGGTTGTCACATATAAATGAAATGGATGAGTGAATAAATTCATGCAAGGATCAAGGGATTTATGTTTAATTTCATAAGGTAACAACAAAGATCATGCTACCAATTAGCTACTCGGCTAAGGCTATTTTAGCATAATTATTGTTGACCATTACATGGTCTTTTATTTGTTATTTCTTTTATGACTTATAACTCTTATTGTACGGGGGAATTCTTACTCAACTTTGAATTTTGAGAAATAAACATTATTTGCTCTCCTGCAAATCTGCTCACATTTCTCTCGGTTTTGTGGTAGATTGTGTATGTTGTACTTTGTCTATTTGTAAGAGTTAGGTAAAGTGACTTTTAATTTATCTCCCATCACTTCGTAAAGGTGTATACTTTTCTCACAAATCATTAAGTTAGAGTGCTGGCTTCTTCATTTAAGAGTAGTCATAGAAGAGGAAGGATGTATTTGGCACCAATCAAACTACCTTGCACTTGTTCACTCATAACTTTCTCTCGTGTGAATTTGATGACGAATCTTGGAGGGTCCATTATTCTTCAAGAGGGTTTGCTGCAGTCCAAAAATGGTGCTAAAAGTCGTACACTAGGGTCGTTTTTGTTGTTCAACCGCACATAACTTTCTTTCCATTATGATTTTCCACTTGAATTTTTGAGGGATTAATAATAAGTTGAGTTGTTCAAATTACACTTGAAAATTCGTTGAAATGTGTCTTCTATACTGCACACCATACGATGCCAAAGCTGTGAAAACATACCTTATTTGGAGAGGAAATTTCCTTCAAGGGAGTTATTCCCATTTTGCATTAATGTGGTACAAAACACAACAACAAATTTCAACCCGATTGCATAATGGCACTAAATGGTACCTTTTCACTTAAATACTTATGATGATTGAATGCAAGATTGAAATAGACTTGAAGTTCGACCAAATGGTGCCAAAAAACTCTTCCTTGCTTTCAAGGTGAAGTTAGAATAGAATGGAGTCTATTTACTGAAGTAGAACATGAAACAGTCCAAAGAAGGCAAAGGTCGTAAGGTCACCTATTTGATTGGGCAAAATGGCTGGAAACCTTTGCTTCAATGTATGTCTCCTTTGATTTATGTGAGTCATGAAGCTTCTTCCTTGTTGTCCACTCTGAGAAAAAAGGTGAAGAAAAGCTACACTAATAATAAAAAAACAATCTCATACGTGGATTGAAGCAAGAAACACAATAGTGAAAGAAATGTACAAAACTGATTCGCTAGAGTGCTTAAGAATTAGGGTTCTTGAGAGAAATGGACGTTAAGCTCTCTAACACAATGATTATCTAAAAGTTCCCCAATTCCCCCAAAAATATGTTTAAATATATCTTACCAAAAAAGCTTTTAGCACATAAAAATTGGAAAATATTTAATGTACCATTACAAAATAACTACATGACTAGGTTATAAAATAACATATCCAAGTATTACATTTAACTTGCATTCTTTTAGAACTCATAAATCAAATCTCAATTAGCTACCAAACATACTTCAACTCCATGCTATGCTTGCTCTTTCGATTAATTTTTTTTTTTTTTTTTTTTTTTTTTTTTTTTTTTTTTTTTTTTTTTTTTTTTTTTTTTTTTTTTTTTTTTTTTTTTTTTTTTTTTTTTTTTTTTTTTTTTTTTTTTTTTTTTTTTTTTTTTTTTTTTTTTTTTTTTTTTTTTTTTTTTTTTTTTTTTTTTTTTTTTTTTTTTTTTTTTTTTTTTTTTTTTTTTTTTTTTTTTTTTTTTTTTTTTTTTTTTTTTTTTTTTTTTTTTTTTTTTTTTTTTTTTTTTTTTTTTTTTTTTTTTTTTTTTTTTTTTTTTTTTTTTTTTTTTTTTTTTTTTTTTTTTTTTTTTTTTTTTTTTTTTTTTTTTTTTTTTTTTTTTTTTTTTTTTTTTTTTTTTTTTTTTTTTTTTTTTTTTTTTTTTTTTTTTTTTTTTTTTTTTTTTTTTTTTTTTTTTTTTTTTTTTTTTTTTTTTTTTTTTTTTTTTTTTTTTTTTTTTTTTTTTTTTTTTTTTTTTTTTTTTTTTTTTTTTTTTTTTTTTTTTTTTTTTTTTTTTTTTTTTTTTTTTTTTTTTTTTTTTTTTTTTTTTTTTTTTTTTTTTTTTTTTTTTTTTTTTTTTTTTTTTTTTTTTTTTTTTTTTTTTTTTTTTTTTTTTTTTTTTTTTTTTTTTTTTTTTTTTTTTTTTTTTTTTTTTTTTTTTTTTTTTTTTTTTTTTTTTTTTTTTTTTTTTTTTTTTTTTTTTTTTTTTTTTTTTTTTTTTTTTTTTTTTTTTTTTTTTTTTTTTTTTTTTTTTTTTTTTTTTTTTTTTTTTTTTTTTTTTTTTTTTTTTTTTTTTTTTTTTTTTTTTTTTTTTTTTTTTTTTTTTTTTTTTTTTTTTTTTTTTTTTTTTTTTTTTTTTTTTTTTTTTTTTTTTTTTTTTTTTTTTTTTTTTTTTTTTTTTTTTTTTTTTTTTTTTTTTTTTTTTTTTTTTTTTTTTTTTTTTTTTTTTTTTTTTTTTTTTTTTTTTTTTTTTTTTTTTTTTTTTTTTTTTTTTTTTTTTTTTTTTTTTTTTTTTTTTTTTTTTTTTTTTTTTTTTTTTTTTTTTTTTTTTTTTTTTTTTTTTTTTTTTTTTTTTTTTTTTTTTTTTTTTTTTTTTTTTTTTTTTTTTTTTTTTTTTTTTTTTTTTTTTTTTTTTTTTTTTTTTTTTTTTTTTTTTTTTTTTTTTTTTTTTTTTTTTTTTTTTTTTTTTTTTTTTTTTTTTTTTTTTTTTTTTTTTTTTTTTTTTTTTTTTTTTTTTTTTTTTTTTTTTTTTTTTTTTTTTTTTTTTTTTTTTTTTTTTTTTTTTTTTTTTTTTTTTTTTTTTTTTTTTTTTTTTTTTTTTTTTTTTTTTTTTTTTTTTTTTTTTTTTTTTTTTTTTTTTTTTTTTTTTTTTTTTTTTTTTTTTTTTTTTTTTTTTTTTTTTTTTTTTTTTTTTTTTTTTTTTTTTTTTTTTTTTTTTTTTTTTTTTTTTTTTTTTTTTTTTTTTTTTTTTTTTTTTTTTTTTTTTTTTTTTTTTTTTTTTTTTTTTTTTTTTTTTTTTTTTTTTTTTTTTTTTTTTTTTTTTTTTTTTTTTTTTTTTTTTTTTTTTTTTTTTTTTTTTTTTTTTTTTTTTTTTTTTTTTTTTTTTTTTTTTTTTTTTTTTTTTTTTTTTTTTTTTTTTTTTTTTTAACTCCATGGAAGTTTCATTAGAGCCCTAAGAATAAATAGAAATATTTGGAGAAATAAGGGAATTTCGGAGAAGTTAAACCGATAGATGAAGTAATGATTTAAGTTAAGAAATTAGCTTAGGGCATTTGGGTAAATTTGGAAGTTAAATATTTTAATTAAAAAGGGTTTTCTCTCTCCCTCCCCCTCACTTTTCCTCTCCCTCACGCGAGCCTCTCCTTTCCTTTCTCCCCTTGGCGATTTTCCTCTTTTCTTCATCGCCATCTCCATCGATCGGCCAACTCCTCCGTTCTTGGCGGTTTTCCTTCAAGTTTCTTCATCAAATCAACCCTCCAAGTAACCCAAGTTCAAAGGACGGTGCTCGGCATATCTAGGACGCCAGGTAAGTGAGTGTTAGGTTTCCGGCCACTAAGGCCCTACGTCGTACGATGTTGATAATGTTGGTTGTGATGAAATTTAGGTAGTTACAGGGGTTGGTGTAAGACGGGTAGTTTAAGTAGTGCCTTAGCGGTTAATTAGTGGTCGTTCGATAGGTGTTTATGCGTATGTTACCCCTCATGCATCATGTTTTATTAAAGTGCATACGGACTAATTTTACGAGCCAACGAATCATGAATTCCAAATGATGTATGTTTCTCACGGGACTAAATGTATGTTCTCACGAGACCTAAATGTATGTTTCTCACGGGACAAATTGTATGTTTCTCCGGGGCAAGTCATGTGTTCTTCAGGGCAAGTTATGATCCTCACAGGGCAAGAAAATGGTTTAACGAAAAAGGAAAACGAAATGAAATTGTTTTACAATGTCATGCCTATATGTAATGTTATGTTTAGCACGCTCCTTACTAAGCATTAGGCTTAATGTATTTACGTATGATGTAGGTGACGAGAACGAAGGTGAGGAACCTCCCTACGATGATCAAGTGTAGTCGGTCGGTGGACGGAGCTCGTGACGGCGGGAGCGTGTTTGGCAGGGCTGGTTGACCACGGTTAGGTGTTTTCGAGGTGTGATGTTGGGTTAAATATGGATTGATAGAGTGATCGTAGGATTTGATATGTTTTAGGATGTATGGTGATTGAATAGATTTTGTACTGTGTTTTATAATGTTTTGATGTTTTTCAAATAGGAAGGAAATGTTAACGTTTTAAACGGAACACGCGGTTCATTTTATGAAACTCGATTATGTTTAATGTTAGGTTTGGAGAGTATGTATGGAGATAGGTAAAGATGGGTGACGATGTTGGGCAAAAAAGGGAAGAAGTTGTAGAGTTTGGTGTTGTGCGTTTTTGATTATGTATGTAAAGTGCAGGGTATGTAAGGGTAAGAAAAGAAAAGGAAAGAAAAGAGGAGGAAAGAAGTTCGGCTCTCTGGAGGAATTCCAGTGAGCCTGTCGATTGCTCGCCTCTGGGAGGCGAGCAATCGCTTCTTGGTCGTCGCAGGTCACAGCTCTCTGGAGAAATCCAGAGAGCGTTGGCGACTGATCGCCACAATTGTGGCGATCAGTCGCCATAGGCAATTCCAACAGGCAATATGATCGCCTGTGAAATCGCCCAGGGGCGATCAGTCGCCCCCTTTTGGGCGACTGATCGCCCTGCTGTTTAAAAAAAAAAAGAATTTTATTTATTTATTTAATTAATGATATTTTTGATTTTTTAAATGATTAATTGTTTAAATTAATTGTTTTAGAAATTGTTTCAAACGATTTACTAAATGAACTCCGATTTCTATTTCGATTTCGACTTCGATTTAGATTTCGCCTTAAGTACAGTTAAAAAAAATTTATTTATTTATTTATTTATTTATTTATTTATTTATTTATTTATTTATTTATTTATTTATTTATTTATTTATTTATTTATTTATTTATTTATTTATTTATTTATTTATTTATTTATTTATTTATTTATTTATTTATTTATTTATTTATTTATTTATTTATTTATTTATTTATTTATTTATTTATTTATTTATTTATTTATTTATTTATTTATTTATTTATTTATTTATTTATTTATTTATTTATTTATTTATTTATTTATTTATTTATTTATTTATTTATTTATTTATTTATTTATTTATTTATTTATTTATTTATTTATTTATTTATTTATTTATTTATTTATTTATTTATTTATTTATTTATTTATTTATTTATTTATTTATTTATTTATTTATTTATTTATTTATTTATTTATTTATTTATTTATTTATTTATTTATTTATTTATTTATTTATTTATTTATTTATTTATTTATTTATTTATTTATTTATTTATTTAAACATGAAGAGGATTTGAATTTGATGGAAGAACTCCATGTTCAATTAATAGCCCCTATAGCCACAAAACTTTAGAACAAGTTGCTAACATTGCTCGATATTCAAATTCGGTAGAAGATTTTGAGACCCGATTGTTTCTTAATTTTCCAGGATATTAAAGAGTACCCTGGAAACATACACCAACTTGTTATAGAATGTCAAGTATTGGGACAATTAGATCAGTCTGCATCAATAAAAATACTACTAATAGAAAAGCAAACTGGTAAAAATAAACCATGGCTTGAAGTTCCCATAAGACATCTTATAATACGATGCACGGTAGCAAAGTGAAGTTGGGGAGAGTACATGAACTGACTAACTTGTTGGACAACATATAATGTCAAGTCTAATAGTTAGTTAGTTTAAGTTGCCCACTAGTTGGCTATATAGAGATGGATTTGAAAGTAATTATCCTTCATTTGTATGATACTTGATATTCATTTCTAGGGGAGCCAGCTAAAGCAATCAAATCTTGAAAGTACTTATGCTGGTGAAGAAATATACCAGGAGAGTCTGAATGAACTTCTAGTCCCAAAATATATGTAAGAGTCCCTTGATCCTTCATATGAAATGAATCATGAAGATATTGTTAAAGTTTGGCAATCAATAAAGAATCTATTCCCGTTATAACGATATCATCAACATATACTAAAATTATGACAATACTACAATAGTTTTACACAAGAATAAAGAAGAAAAATATGGCTTTGCATAAATTCAAACTGAAATAAAGTAGAGAAAATTACTCAAACCATGAATCGGGAGCTTGTTTCAACCCATACAATGAGCATTTCAATTGACAACTTTTGAGGTAGAAGAGGAAAACAAATCAATAGGAGGTTTCATGTAGAATTGCTCTTTAAGAATACCATGAAGAAATGCATTTTTGACATCCATTTGTCAAAGTAACCAACCCTTAGAGGCAGTAATCGTAAGAACTATTCGTACAATAGTCATTTTAGCCACAGGAGAAATGTTTTCTCACAGTCGATCCCATATTCTGGTCGATTACCAAGAGCAACCAGTTTACCTTTATATCGTTCTAGAGTCCCATCAAAGCAAAGTTTCAATGAGTAAACCCATTTGCAACTAATAAGTTTAATGGTGGGTGGATATTAAACAATATCCCATGTATTATTTTCTTGAAGAGCTTGAAGTTCCCCTTGAATGGCTTGTTGCCAAGACTCATATTTAATAGCCTATGAGTAAGAACATGGAACTGAAACAAAGGATAACGCAACACTAAAAGATGTCTGATAAGAGTCAAACTAAGGAGGAGGTCGAGAGACTCTAGTAGAGCATCTTGGAACAGTAGAAGTTTCAGGTAATGGTGCTAGATTGGGAAGGGGTAGTGGTGAAGGGGATGTTAAGGATACACATGCCCAGGCTGGATTGTTTCAAGTGAGGGCGATAATTCATCAAAGTTATGAAGAACAACAAAATATCAAGAGATGATTGATCACAATAGTGAAAGAAAGATTAATTAAAAAAAAAACATTATTAGAAACACAAAACTTCTTACAAGAAGAGTTATAACAAAGAAAACCTTTATGATTTGTATGATATCCCATAAATGCACATTTAGCCGGTTGAGCAACAAACTTAGGACATTCTGAAGGAGACAAGTGAACAAAACAAACACAACTGAATGTATGCAAATGCCCATAGGAAGAATGTTGTTGATAAAGGTGAAAATATGGAGACTCAAAGAAGGTAGCCTATGGATAACAAAAATTGCAGTCGATAAAGCTTCCGCCCAAAACTTCACTGGAACAAAGGATTCAAGTAGCAAAGTATGAGTAACTTCCAAATGATGATGATTCTTTCGTTCAGCCACCTCGTTCTGTTGTGGTGTGTATGGACAAGAACGTTGCTACTTACCTTTTTCATTCAAAAAATCATGAAAAGCAGTGAACAAGCATTCACCTCCAGAATCCGTTTAAAGAACTTTGACAAAAGAAGAAAATTGAGTTTCAACATATACTACAAAAGTCTTAAAGATGGCAAAGATTTCAAATTTAGAGCGAAGAAAATAAATCCAAGTAAATCAACTATAATAATCAATAAATGTTACAAAATACTTATAATTTGAATGAGAGATGACAAGTGTAATTTCCCATACGTCACTATGAATAATATGAAAGCATTTAGTTGCACGATTGCGAATAGGATGAAAATAGAGAATTGTACTTTTTCCCAGTTTACAAGCTGAGCAATCAAAATAAAGATTAGAAGAGTTCTTATACTAACTAACAGACAAGAATTCAACAAATGAGATATTTCATAGAATTGGGGTGTCCCAAGCATTTATGACACGCTTCACTATTATAATAATAGCTGAGCAGACTAAAAAAAAACTGACAAGGAATATAAATATCTAGAGGGAATGACCGTCCAACATTAGGTCCCTTCTTGATTACCATCATTGACGACGAATTCTGCACACAACAACCATCATGCGAAAAATGGACATCATAGGTATTCTCTACCAATTGGCCAACTGATAGGAGATTATTAGAAAGGCTAGGTGATATGAAATCATTATTAAAGATTGGACTAATATCACTAACAATAGTAATAGGAAAATTATGTCTATTAGCCACTTGAGTACGTTCTGAACCATGACAAGGATGGACATTTTAAGCAAATGAGCATAACTAGTCGTGTGATTAGATGCGTCAGAATCAACAAGCCAAGATTTAGAAAAAAATTATTTGTTACCTTGTAGCCCCAAAGCTGAGAAAACCAGAATTATCATTTGTTGCACTATTTAAGGAGTAAGAACAATGATTTGTGCATTTTGAGTGGTTGATGAGAGATCGATATGTGGAGAAGGCGGAACCTAATTAGTAGAAGAATTTTCTACAAATGCTTGAAAAGCAGTATTCTAACAGTTTTGAGGATGAGTAGAACAATCTTTGATAATGTGCCTATTCTTTTTGCAGTGATTGCAAAATTTCTTAGTACAATTTGCAGCAAAGTGCTCATAATTCTTGCAACTATATCGCTGAACCTTAGTCATATCTCTACCTGCCACAAAAGCCATGTGTGTTGTAGTTATTTTTTCCAGTTCAAGAGTGGCTTGTGTGAGGAGCCGTTGTTCCTCACAAAGTAATTCATTGAAACATACATCTAATGATGCAGTAGCATCACGATTCATCAAAATAGAACGAGCATTTTCAACATATGAACGGAGCTTCATCAAGAATTGATCACGCTTGCTAATCTCATGTACAACCAAAACATCAGCAAGAGATTCTTTAGGTACTGCAACACACAATATCAGAAAGTTCAGCCCATAAATTTTGAAAACCAAAATAATATTTCTGGATAGATAGACTCCCTCGTATATTTTCAATCTCATGCTCCAACTGAAATCTCTTGGCAGAATTTGATTGCAGATAAAGTTTTTTTCAGATATTCTCACATTGTTTTAGTATTTTATATGGACATAAATTTAAAATAATTTGTGAATCACATGAACCAGTTATCCAAGACATTATCCGAGCATCCTTAACATTCCATTCCTCCAATTGAATGGCCTCTTTTAGAGTGGGAGCAGTACCATCAATATGCTCCCATAACTCTTTCTCAGTAACATATAACTGAATCTGAAACTCCTATGCTGAATTGTCCTAACTTGACACAAAATTTAGAGTGTTTCTCTGACATTGTAGATCAAAATAATGCAATGAAAGATGCAGAGAGACACTGATGAAGTTTTGACCAAGAACAATAATATGAGACAATGGGAATACTAAGAATAACAAGAAATTTCAAAAGTCTAAAAGTGCTCTCATACCATATGAACTTAGACAAAATATTTTGATTGAATGGCTCAATGCCTTATTGATGTGTCACAAATACTTATCACTAGGCCTCAAGTAAGGAGGCTAATCAATGATTACATTTCTCTTTATTTGACAGGAGATGAGTTACAAAGGATTTAAATGGAGTTCCAACACCAAAAGTTATGGGCAACCCAAAACACTCACTAAAATGGGAAAACGACCAAAACTGTAACACCCGGTATTTCGAGTTTTTAGATTTTCTGTATAATGGCATTTTAGTGAATTATGTAGAAAATCTATTAGAGGGGCAAACTTGTAAATTTTGAAGTCAAAGTTTTAAAACGGAAATAAAAACCCCTTTCCCCCTCCCACGACTTTCATTCTGCAGAAAGCATTCTCTCCAAAACCCTTAGGCGATTTTGGCTCTCCTTCAACTTTTCCTCAAGCCGACGCAGATTCTCTCCTCCGACGTCTGACTTCTTCATGTTTCCTTCCTAAATCACAACCCTAGGTAAGGTTCTATGGTTTTGGACGTTAGGTTTTGCTGTTTTAGAGTTGTCAATCGGTTAGGGCTTCGTTAGAAATTGTTGAGTGAAGTTAGAAATCGTTAGTTATCGAATTTTTGAATGATAATGAGGTATTTATGATTATGGAGGATAGTTAGGTAGAATTAATGGAGTCCGATTGGTTTAGACTCCGTTTTAATGCCGTGTGTTATGAATTGACTTAGGTGAACAAAGCTCACGGATAGTGCCCGGTGTGCTGAGGACCCGAGGTAAGTCTTCGTAACTTGCTTAGCTGATTCGGCCTACACCATAAGAGAAATGGTTAATTAAGGATATTTGGTGATTTTAGTGTTCAGTGTAGGCCAGATGGGTAGTTTAGGATATTCGTTATGCTAAAATGTTTTACTAGGTTTTATGTAGTGTTTTATGCTTTCTTTATGTTTAATGCACTGTATATATGCACCATGTTTTCGAAAAAACATGAAAATGAATTCCGCATTATGTTTTCATGGAAAAAGAAATGACTAATGAAAAGATATGAATGCACGTAATCATGGTCATGTCGGGTTGGGGTTCAGACATGGCTGTCCTGAGAGGAGGAGCATGTTTTCCCCCCGATAGATGAAAAGGGGTATCTAACCGCAAGATGTGCCCTCTTCATCTGGTAAGAGTCAACCCCTAGTGACACCCTCTGCTATGAAATGTAAAGAATGAAAGAAATGCATGATTTTCCAAACGGCATAACATGCATTCTCATTTATGTAAATTTACTGAGCCTTTAGCTCATAGAATGTTTCTATGGTGTAGGTGATCTTGAAACAGGTGAGGAATACTTTCCCCCACCTGATGAACGCACGGATTGAAGAAGAGTGCCCGTGGGAGTGTGCTGAGCAGTCGAGGCGCTTTGACCCATGGAGCAATTGGTTGAGTATTTTGGTGAATTTTGGAATGTTAGGTAGAAACGATTTGACAGATGTATGAGAGGGCTTATTTTGGGCTGATGGGTGAATAGCTAGGAAATATAGATGTTTTGACGTTTTCTGGATGATTTTATGGATAGACGTCCTTTTGGATAGTTTGTGAGCAAATGCATAATATGCCAATTTTGATGATATTCTGTTGATGACGTTTTCTGGATAGTGGAAAAGTGAAATGAGGGGAGGAGATGTGTGAAGAATAAGTATGGAAGAAGCACTCTGGAATTAAAGTCCAGAGAACATGCCGATCGATCGCCAAGGAGGGTGATCGACCGGCTAATGTTTTATGGGAGATTCTGCCTAAGTTTAGCAAAATGTTCGATTGAAGGCATTGACCAAAAGGGTTGAGAAATCGACCCCTTAGAGTTTTACGCCTATGGAGTCGTTAACTGTAAACGTCGTCCGATTCTGTGGACGAAAACGTCAACCGATCTCATTATAGAGGCCACGTCGACCAAATAGTAAGTGTTATGGTGTTAAGTTTTCATTATGAGTTCGGTCGATGTTGGCAGGAAAGTCGTGGTTAAGTTGTTAAGTTTTCATTGAGAGTTCGGTTGATGATGTCAACCATTTAGTGACAAGTTTGGTTGATGGCATCGATCATTTCAGGAAGAAGTTCGGTTGATGACGTCGACCATTTAGTGGGAAGTTCGGACGAGGTTGTCTTCCGAAAAGAGTTGTCGACCCCTGCTGTTCATCGATAGGAAGTGTTGTCTTCTGAAATGGGTTGTCGACCAAACCCGATAGGAAGTGTTGTCTGTCGATTCTCCTTAGTAGCTCGTCGACCGATTCTCTTCTGTAGTTCGGACAGAGACAGAAATGTAACACCAAGACCTTAGTATGTCTTCCGCTGAGTGATGTTAATTGACTTTCAACGAGTACGATTAAAGAATATAAACGAAAGTTCAAATTTTATGGGATTTTAGAAATAGTAAAAAGGGTAAATTTACGGGACGTAATAGTTATGGTATGTAACGCCCCAATTTATAAATCCCCAATTTGAAACCCTAATTTTAGAAACCCTAGAATTTTTTCCAAATTGATTTAAAATTGAGCGTCAAATCATAATTTGAAAATTTAAATATTAATTGAAAACTTTAATTACGCGGAAGCTTTGTAATAAATTTTGCCAAAATCTTGAAACCATTGCATAATTAATACAATTTATGAAACTTTAAATAATAATAAAGTTCAACATAATAATTCAAGTCTTAAACTGAAATAAAACATTAATATCGTTTAAAAATTTAAGCATACTAATTTAGATCTTTTTCTTCGAATTCAACAATATTTTCTTCATCTGTATACTCGCTTGCCACTGGAGGGTTCTCAATAGCAGTTATTTCTTCCTCAGACAAAAATTCACCTATAGCACAAGTTTAAAACTATGAAAAATCTCAGTAAGTAGAAATACGTGCAAATTGTAAAACTTTTACTTTTACTTTTACCGAATCCTGTTAACAGTTACAGACTGGTTGAAAGTCAACCTTCTTTTAAGACTTAGCCATCTCTGGCTTCGCCCTCTTTTACTTTTACTTTTACTTTTAAGACTTAGTCATTTCTGTCTTCGTCAACTTTTACTTTTAACGATTAAGCTCTTTCTATCACGTATTTGCCGTCAATTCCATCATTTTCATACACATGCAAATGTCCTACCCATTTTATCTTTTAAACAATTCTATGTCAATATTCTAACATGTGTGCTCCACCATCGAAAACGTGTAATAAAATAAAATAGTAATAAAGAAAATAATATGTATCTTGTGATGTAGGGCCGTAGCCAAAATGTTCTAAAACGTTGTATTTACACTTACCTGGATTCCGAGCTGTTAGGGTTTATAGGGATTTTCCAATATCTAATATTTAAATAATATCCTGTTTAATTAAAATCTTGGTATTAAATGCCTATTTAAAAAAAAAAATCTAATTTGACAGAGTTTGGGCAGAATTTTCTTACGTATGATCGTGGGTCGAATCGAGTCGATTTTGACAACCTTCAGAAATTTTTCTACCTAAATAAAATTCTTAATATTATTTTTCCACTTTAATCCATAAATTTCACAACAACTTAGGTAGAAATTTCTTACCGGTTAAATCTTTGATTGGTCCGGTTTGATTCGGGTGGAAATTTGGTTCGGGTCCGGTTCGGGTCGGGTCAATGAACAGTACCGGTTCAGTTTGGGTCGGATGAACAGTACCGGGTCGGGTGTGAACAGTACTGGTTCGGTTCGGTTTAGACTGTTCTGGTCTGGTTTGGTTTGGGTTGCAAAGAACCGATTTGGTTCAGATTTTTGTGTTGGGTCGGTTCAATCCTTTTTAAAAGAACCGATTCAATTTTAAAATAAAACCGAACCACCCTCTTCCTGTTCTTCTTCTTCGCGAGGGCAGAGAGCAGAGAGAGCTTCTCTCTCTGCGATGTCGAACGGCGACCAGAAAGAGGGGAGAGCTCGAGTGGCCGAGAGGAAAGGAGGTCGGAATTCGGCTTGTCGATGATGGAGGGCGTCGGCCGAGAGAGAGGGTTTCGCCGGAGAGGAGTTTGATTGAGGGATGGATTTTTGCCGGAGAACGTTTGGCCGGAGGTCAGCATTGTTCGCGGTGGTCGGAGATATGGCGAGGTGAGAACTTCGGTTTTCTTCTGGTTTTCAGAATGAGAGAGAGATATTTGGTTTCGGTGTGAATTCCTCCTCACAGAGTTCCTCGTTTTAAAGGAAAAATATCCCAACATCTGATTAAATTTGCTTGGACCGATCTGTAGAGAAATTGGTGAGAGTTTAAGTTTGTGTCGATTTTCCTCCTACCCTATTTAATTTGTGAAAAACGTCGGTGTGATATTTTGCTTATTACAAGGTATCAGAGCTCCCGGGTTTTAAAATCGGTTCTGTAGACTACTCGTCTGCGCAAGTCACTACAAAGACATACTTCTTCAACTGTAAGCACGTTATGAGTTTTCTTTATTTTGATTTCTTAGGATTATTTGTCTTTACATTTTATAGGATTACAAAATGGTTCGAGGTAGAGATGCTAGAGACGAAGCCATAGATAAGCTGATGGACTTGCTCGATTGTCAGACTCAACATATGGACAGGCAAGCTCAACAAATAGAAAGACTGATAAATCGTGAGGGTTCCCAGGCCCAAGAGTTGGTAGTTCCAAACAATCATGGCATAGAGAGATTCTCGAAACTGCGACCTCCAGTATTTGACGGTAAATCTCTCGATCCCACTGTTGCGGAGGAGTGGATACGAACGATGGAAGATATGCTAGCTTATGCAAAAATAGAAAATGTGGAAAAGATTGCATGTGCTACATTCCACTTCACCATGGACGCTCGGTTCTGGTGGGATTCTATCAAGGCAACCACCGACGTGACAGTGATGATGTGGAAACGGTTTAAAGTCGTGTTCTACGACAAATACTTCAGCCATACATAGAGGGCGGCTAAAAGGATGGAGTTCACGCTGTGACGACCCCAACCCCGTAGGGCCGCCACGGACTTGCCATGACATAACTATTACCTAAGCCCTCGTATTTTCTCAAAAACTTTTTCATTTTTACTTAACACTTTAAAGAAAACGGACCTAGACAATTGACCCACCTCTAACAACCTTTAGGGACTAACTTTGACTTAAACATTTGACTTAAACATTTTGACTTTTAAAACATTTAGAACTAGACTAAAACCATTACTAACTTAAAACAATTAACACTTAAAGTAAGATCAATTAAAACAAAACACTAATATAACCTATACTCAAGAAAACAAACTGCGTGGATCGCTCTAAAAATCGAGCGTATCCTTACCTGTTTTAAAATAACCAAACATTTCAAAATACCCAAACAGTTCCAGTATATTCTCCAAAATAAAGACTTTACATTCTAAACAATCTACTACCACTACATTTACATTCTAAACAATCTACTACCACTACATTTACATCATTCTAAACAATCTACTACCACTACATTTACATCATTCTAAACAATCTACTACCACTACATTTACATCATTCTAAACAATCTACTACCACTACATTTACATCATTCTAAACAATCTACTACCACTACATTTACATCATTCTAAACAATCTACTACCACTACATTTACATCATTCTAAACAATCTACTACCACTACATTTACATCATTCTAAACAATCTACTACCACTACATTTACATCATTCTAAACAATCTACTACCACTACATTTACATCATTCTAAACAATCTACTACCACTACATTTACATCATTCTAAACAATCTACTACCACTACATTTACATCATTCTAAACAATCTACTACCACTACATTTACATCATTCTAAACAATCTACTACCACTACATTTACATCATTCTAAACAATCTACTACCACTACATTTACATCATTCTAAACAATCTACTACCACTTTATCTAAACAATCTCGTGCACTACCATATACATCAAAACTTGACTTTCGTACATTTTCTATCAAAACATCTATTCTACTACTTAAACACTTTGATACTTTCACAAATTAAACCTACACGTAGACCTACTAACCAACAAAAATCAACTCACATCATTCGACATACGTCCTTCAAGCCATTGGATTCATCAAGCCACAACACAACCCCGTCGCCACGAGCACCACCCGTCGACCACCTATTCCTTGTCATCATGAGGAACTGCTCCCACATCAACTTCACACCGTCACCTACATCATACAACATAAACAGTAAGCCTAATGCTTTAGTAAGGGGATGCTCTAAACTAACTTTACATATATGCATGACATTTATAAAAAATTTTCGTTTTCATTTCGTTAAAACCATTACTTTTAGTCCGTGAGAACATACAATTAGTCCCGTGAGAACATACAAGTCAGGCCCCCGTGAGAAAATACCATTAATCCCGTGAGAACATTACAGTCAGGCCCGTGAGAAACATATCATTAGTCCCGTGAGAACATACATCATTACATAATCGTTCTTTCATTTAACTTTTCATTAAAACATGCTCGTAAATAGTTCGTAGGCACCTTTTATAAAACATGATGCATGAGGAGTTCTCTAAACAATCTACTACCACTACATTTACATCATTCTAAACAATCTACTACCACTACATTTACATCATTCTAAACAATCTACTACCACTACATTTACATCATTCTAAACAATCTACTACCACTACATTTACATCATTCTAAACAAAAAAAAAAAAAAAAAAAAAAAAAAAAAAAAAAAAAAAAAAAAAAAAAAAAAAAAAAAAAAAAAAAAAAAAAAAAAAAAAAAAAAAAAAAAAAAAAAAAAAAAAAAAAAAAAAAAAAAAAAAAAAAAAAAAAAAAAAAAAAAAAAAAAAAAAAAAAAAAAAAAAAAAAAAAAAAAAAAAAAAAAAAAAAAAAAAAAAAAAAAAAAAAAAAAAAAAAAAAAAAAAAAAAAAAAAAAAAAAAAAAAAAAAAAAAAAAAAAAAAAAAAAAAAAAAAAAAAAAAAAAAAAAAAAAAAAAAAAAAAAAAAAAAAAAAAAAAAAAAAAAAAAAAAAAAAAAAAAAAAAAAAAAAAAAAAAAAAAAAAAAAAAAAAAAAAAAAAAAAAAAAAAAAAAAAAAAAAAAAAAAAAAAAAAAAAAAAAAAAAAAAAAAAAAAAAAAAAAAAAAAAAAAAAAAAAAAAAAAAAAAAAAAAAAAAAAAAAAAAAAAAAAAAAAAAAAAAAAAAAAAAAAAAAAAAAAAAAAAAAAAAAAAAAAAAAAAAAAAAAAAAAAAAAAAAAAAAAAAAAAAAAAAAAAAAAAAAAAAAAAAAAAAAAAAAAAAAAAAAAAAAAAAAAAAAAAAAAAAAAAAAAAAAAAAAAAAAAAAAAAAAAAAAAAAAAAAAAAAAAAAAAAAAAAAAAAAAAAAAAAAAAAAAAAAAAAAAAAAAAAAAAAAAAAAAAAAAAAAAAAAAAAAAAAAAAAAAAAAAAAAAAAAAAAAAAAAAAAAAAAAAAAAAAAAAAAAAAAAAAAAAAAAAAAAAAAAAAAAAAAAAAAAAAAAAAAAAAAAAAAAAAAAAAAAAAAAAAAAAAAAAAAAAAAAAAAAAATCGAGCTCGTCACGCACAGCCCTAAACCGAACCGAAAGGAGGAGAAAACCGAGCCATACCGTCGGTTTGTGCGCGGAGACAGGCTGAACCATGCTCGTCGTCGTCGTCTGGCCGGAGGGCGCCGGAAAACGCCGGTGGTGGCCGTCGATCGCTCGCCCTCGCCTCCCCTGTTCTCCTCTCGCGCTCGGGCTCGAGCTTGACAAACAACAGAAACGATTCTGTTGTTTGTTTTAATTTTTATGTTATTATTAATAATAATAATAATAATAATAATAATAATAATAATAATAATACTAATATCAATAATCCTATAAATTTTTATTAACACTTTAATATACCGTTTTACTCTCTTTTTTTTCGACCATTTCGAATTTCACTAAATCTCGTATATCTCCACAAATTCCAATTTAATCGTTAGGACCCTAATAACACTTTCTTTTTGTAAAACGGACTTGATTTACTATTTTTACGAATTAATATACTAAAAGGCTAAAACGGGAATTCTAGCATTACTCTTCTCGATTTGGGTTTCTAAAATTTCAATTATTCTTCTACAAATCCCCATAAATTTCTAGGGTCCTAATAAAACTATCCGCTCGTAAAACGGACCTAATTTACTTATTTACGAAAATAGCCTTGGAGCGGAAACCCCAAAAAACTCGGGTGTTACACACGCAGCTAAAGCAGACTGGTTCGGTTGCAGAATATATTTGGAAGTTCGAAGCCTTATCTCGGTTTGCACCACGTCTAGTGAGTGATAACGAAGACAAAGTGCACCAATTCATGGAAGGGCTGAATCCGAAAATTTAAAAGAGTGTTATAGTATCAGGAATTTTGGATGTACCTTACACAGATATCGCAGCAAGAGCTTTGGAATTTGAGGCTGCGGAATTGACTTGTGTTAAACCGAGGGAGCCTGCTAGAGGGTTCTTTCGAGAAATCCAGCCTCGACCTCAAAATAAGGGCTGGCAGCCAAAAGGCAACAACAACAGCAACAAAGGGGCATTAAGAGGCCCTATGATGGCAGGGGCGATCGAGGAAAAGGAAAACAAGTCCAGGAAGCTCCTCAAAATCCTTTCTAAGTGCTAGAGGGAGCATAGTGGTGATTGTCGATGGGGAACAGATAAATGCTTTTGATATGGAGAGAGTGGTCACTATGTTAGGGATTGCCCGAGAGCAGGCAGAGACCAACCAGACAGAGATCAGAGAAGAGTTATGCCAAGGGTTTTTGCTTTCATTGAGCCTGGGGATGTTGATGACGAGGCCCAGCCTTCAGTTATTGCAGGTACTATCTTGGTCACAGGTGTGGCAGTATTTTCATTGATAGACACGGGAGCTACGCACTCGTTTATTTCCATTGCTTGTGTAGCTAGATTGAAGTTAGTGCTTGAGTTAGCGGAGTGTGAGTATAGAGTAATGCTGCCTTCGAGTGAGCGTATGCAGTCAGATCATATTTTCCAAGGCAATGTCGTCTTAGTGGGGATAATACCCTTTATTTCTGTCTGATAGTTATGGGCATAGAGCGGTATGATCTTATTTTGGGAATGAACTGGCTATCTCGCCATTTCGCCACCATTAACTGCAGGTCCGGGATGGTGACTTTTCGTCCCCCGAACAGAGAAAAGTTTACCTTCCAAGCAATGAATAGGACAAGTGGGCTGCCTACTTCCTATTCGATGAAGGTTCAAGAGTAGTTTAAAGATAGTTGCTCAGTTTACTTGGCCACGGTGGTTGATACTCAATTGCTTAATAGAGTAAAGCCAAGTGACATTTCGATAGTGAGAGAATTTGTAGAGATCTTCCGCGACGATCTTTTTGGATTACCGCCGGATAGAGAGATCGAGTTTGTAATTGATGTGTATCCAGGTTCTGAACTCTCAGGATGTGCATCGACTACAAAGAGTTGAATAAGTTGACGGTAAAGAATAAGTATTTGCTGCCACGAATAGATGACTTATTTGACCAACTGCAGGGTGCCCGAGTGTTTTTGAGAATTGACCTACACTCGGGTTATTATCAGTTGAGAGTTAAAAGAGAGGATGTTCAGAAGACGGCGTTTCGAACAAGGTACGGGCATTATGAGTTTTTAGTAATGTCTTTCGGACTTACCAATGCCCCCGCAGCTCTCATGGACCTAATGAATCGCGTCTTCAAGGAGTATTTGGACATGTTTGTTGTTGTTTTCATTGACGACATCTTGATATATTCTAAAATGAAGGAGGAACACGAAGAACAACTACGGATTGTTTTAAGGATTTTAAAACAACATCAGCTATACCCAAAATTTTCCAAGTGTGAGTTTTGGCTGGATCGAATTAATTTTCTCGGCCATATCATATCTCAGGAGGAGATTTCTGTGGATCCGACTAAGATTAAGGTTGTCAAAGATTGACTGCAGCCTAAGAATGTGTGGGAGATACGCAGATTTCTTAGATTGGCCGGGTATTATCAGAAATTCATCGATGGATTTTTGAAGATTGTTGTTCCTCTATCCCAATTGACAAGAAAAAATGAGAAATTTGTATAGTCGGCTGCATGTGATAAAAGCTTTCAGGAACTAAAACATAAATTGACTACGACTCCAGTTTTGACAGTTCCAGTTGAGGGCGACAAGTTCATCATATATTGCGATGCGTCTAAGGTTGGACTTGGGTGCCTACTTATGCAGGAAGGAAGAGTTATCAGGTATGCTTCGCGGCAATTAAAGCCATATGAGCAAAATTATCCGACGCATGACTTGGAATTAGCGGCAGTCGTCTTTGCGTTTAAAATTTGGAGACATTACTTATATGGGCAACAATGTGAAGTGTTTGTAGATCACAGGAGTTTGGAATACCTGTTTACACAAAAAGAATTGAACATGCGACAACAAAGGTGGTTGGAGTTTGTCAAAGACTACGACTTTGAGATTAAATACCACATGGGGAAGACAAATAAAGTCGCAGATGCCTTGAGTAGAATGACTACTATGAGGCAGCCTTCGCTTGTAGCAATGTTAGTAATGTTAAAGTATGAGATTGAGCGGTTTGATGTGGAGATTGTGGCTGAGTTGTCCACTATGCTCACGAACATTTCTCTTAGGCAGACGATATTGGACAAAATACGAGAAACTCAACAGAAAGACTTGGAGTGTGAGATGTACCGGTTGAGCATGACATCCGAGGACTCATCTGATTTCAACCTGTCGGACGATGGCTTATTAAAGTTCAGGCATAGGTGGTACGTGCCAAATGACGAGGAGTTAATGAAATAAATTTTGACTGAGGCTCACTCTTCGGCTTACTCTGTGCACCCGGGAAGTACCAAAATGTATTGGGACTTAAAGCAGCACTTCTGGTGGCCGAATATGAAGAGAAAGGTCACCAAGTACGTAGAAACCTGTCTGGTTTGTCAGCAAGTTAAGGTGGATCACCAAAGGCCAGCAGGAGCTTTGCAACCCCTGCCGATTCCAGAATGGAAATGGGAGCAAATCTCTATGGATTTCATTGTGGGACTGCCCAAGACCACGAGAGGGCACGATGGGATCTGTGTTATAGTGGACCGTTTGACGAAGTCCGCCCACTTTTTTCCAGTTAAAATGACTCATTCCATGGATCAGCTCGCTGAGCTTTATGTGCAAGAGATTGTCAGGCTATACGGGGTGCCCATTTCGATTGTCTCCAACAAAGATTCCAGGTTTACTTCAAAATTCTAGAAAAGTCTGCATAAGGCTATGGGAACTCAATTGAATTTTAGCACAACATTTCATTCTCAGACCGATGGTCAAACAGAAAGGACAAATCAAATTCTGGAGGATATGCTTGGAGCGTGTGTGTTGGAATTCCAAGGCTCGTGGAGTAGATATCTACCATTGATTGAATTCTTGTACAACAATTGCTTTCAAGCTACAATCGGCATGGCACCGTATGAAGCTCTGTACGGACGGAAATGTAGATCTCCACTGTTTTGGGACGAGGTAGGCGAAGCTAGTTTAATTGGCCCGGATATGCTGTAGTAAACTACAGAGAAAATCGCCATTATCAGACAGCGTATTAAGATAGCACAAAGCCGTCAGAAAAGTTATGCCGACAACAGACAGAGAGAATTGGAATTCAACAAGGGTGACGAGGTATACCTAAAGATTTCTTCGTTCAAAGGCGTGATGAAATTCAGGAGAAAGAGAAAATTAAGTCCTCGATATGTGGGGCCCTTCCCTATTGTGAAAGGATCGGAAAGATGGCGTACCGGTTATAGCTTCCAGCGTCGATGGAGGGGATCCATAATGTATTCCACGTATCCATGTTCAGAAAGTGCGTGCGTGACCCGTCTCATGTCGTAGAAACAAGGGAGATCGAGGTTCAACCGACAGTAACTTATGTGGAAATTCCAGTGCAGATCTTGGAGTCCTCTATCAAGGTGTTACGCAACAAGGAGATTTCGCTAGTTCAAGTTTTGTGGCAGAACCACGACGTGGAGGAAGCCACCTAGGAGAGACAGCATGATATGATGTCTAAGTACCCATAACTCTTTGTGTAATCAAATTTTGAGGACAAAATTTTAATTAAGGTGGATGAAATGTAACACCCGGTATTTCAGGTTTTCAGATTTTCTGAATAATGACATTTTAGTGAATTATGTAGAAAATCTAGTAGATAGGCAAACTTGTAAATTTGTAAGTCAAAGTTTTAAAATGGAAATAAAACCTTTCCCCCTCCCACGACTTTCATTATGTAGAAAGTGTAATGCCCCGAACCCACCCCGGCTCGGTGCATTACTTTGCTCACACTTACCATGTTTAAAACGAAGTTTAAAATAAAATTCGATAAAATTTTGACTCGATTTCAGGTTTTTTGAGCCCTCAAAACTGGTTGGAAAACGTGCATAAAATACGTGCCAAAAGTGTTAGAAAAGGTTGGGTTAAAATCCAACTAAAATGTTAGTGAAAACGTGAAAACAAATGAAAACCAACATTGTTTACTATACGAAAAAAAATCGAGCAGCATAACAGCTGAAGTTTTGAAATCTACAAACTTGAAAATCCAAAAATTTATAAAACATATTCAAAACCATTCCAAAAGAACATTCACTATATACAATCAAAATACCGATCCCACACACTGTCCCGGAAGACCATGATCGAGACGCCTCGACAACTGCCTACACTGACATGCCCCGTGCGTTGCCGGCTGCTCCCTAATCTTGGCTTCTCTCATCTAGCTCACCTGTAAGAACGTCGTCACCTACACCACAGAACACAAAACATAAGCCTAATGCTTAGCAAGTAAGGGATAATGAATGCCAACAAAACACAATGCAGACAAATTTTCTAACACATGCAGTTTCTAACTCTCCGTTGTGCTCATTTTATTTTCATTGCATTAATTTTTCCATAAACCGTGTGGATCAAGTAGGCACATCCTATAACTGTCTAAGACGGCCACGCCTTGATCCAACCGAGCAAAACTGGATGACACACATCCCATAACTGTCTAGGACAGCTATGCACGATATTTTCCCACATCGATCGTAGAACCCTATAACTATCTAGGAGTTCATACTCACGATGCCTTACGTATTTTAGCCATACGTTTCTCGTAGAGTCCCCTCGGGGTGCTACATTCCAGCACTCATTCCCGACGAGGCAACTCTATTCAAGACCAAGTTTGCAGTTCATTTTATCTTGTTACATTTCATGCTCACATTTCAAAACCGTGTTCAAAGCTCGTTTTTCGTAGTTTGAAAACAATGACGCATGTCACACACTACTCAAACATAAAATAAAACAAACAACCAAACAATCATCCCTACTGTTCCATGGTGTAGGCTCGAAGGCAACAAAACAAGCATTCCACTACTTACCTGATTGCTTGGCACGTGTTCGCTCACTTTGTTAAATTCAATTACTCACTCGTCAACCTAATAAATAAGGAAAAAGTCACTTAGTACAATTCTAGGAATTCCAAAGAATACCTAAACTAAACTAACCACAAACTTTAACTAACTTTAAAATATAATACCTAAAACCCAAAATTCCCATAATTTTAGTGTCCAAACTTCAATCGGCCATAATTTACTCGTTTTTCAATGGATTTAGACATTCCACCTCATTTCGTAAACCTCTACACACCTACTATCCATTGAAACAATCAAATTCAACAACCAAACACCATGGCCTATTCGAAAACACAAAAACAGAACCGGTGAACATTGTTTCCAAAATAAGTTTTTCACTAACACTAACCACTTCTCTAATCTATTCCTAAAAATAATCTAAATCAACCTATCTAAGGATTAAACCATCAAATTTAGCAAGAAAACTAGCCAAAGAAACCAAAATTCGGACCCCTCATTTAGGGTTTCCCAAACCCTAACCAAATTCAACAAAAACACTTCAAAAACATCAACAAACTTCACCTAAATGTATTACCAACAAAACCCAACTAAATCTTACCTTAAAACCATGAAAAATCTTGATGGAAATGAGATGGAGGAGCCTTCAATGGTGGCTGGATTCGTGAGGGAGAAAGGAGGAAGAAAGGAAAATTCTAACTTCCACCACCTAACCAACCATTTTTATAAACAAACACTTTTCTCTCTTTTTGATTTTTCCACAAATCACTCAAATTTTATAAAATAACCCCACCCCTTTGTTCTCTCATTTCCAACGTGAGTTCCACCCTTCACTCACTTATTTCACTTTTAATTCATTTGCATTTACTTCTAAAACCCTAAACCTCCTTCACTTAATAACTTTTCACCTCTAACTTTCACTCTCCTCCCCTTTCTAACACTTATACTAAGAATAGCTCTAAAATAACATTAACTCCCTTGACATACCTTAACTATGGCTATGCACGCTATAGAAAATTTTCGGGTGTTACAATCCACCCTCCTTATAAAAATTTTGTCCTCAAAATTTGCGTATCTGAAGAGCTCAGGATAGCGCTCCATCATATCCTGCTGCCTTTCCCACGTCGCCTCCTCAACGTTGTGGTTACGCCACAACACCTTTACCAGTGGAATATCCTTGTTGCGTAACGTCTTCACTGCATAATCCAAGATCTCCACTGGTTTCTCCTTGTAAGATAGCGTAGGCTGCACCTCAATGTCTTGCTGCACTACGATGTGTGATGGATCTCTTAAGCACTTTCTCAGCATCGAAACATAAAACACATTGTGCACTCCCTCCATCAAAGTAGGCAGCTCAGACTGATATGTCGTTTTCCAATTCTCTTAGTGATCTGGAACGGACCAATAGACCTCTGGTTCAACTTACCCCTCTTCCTGAATCTCATCACCCCCTTAAATGGCGAGATCTTCAAGAAAACCTCATCTCCCACTTTAAATTTCTGCTCTCGCCTCCTTCCATCAGCATAGCTCTTTTGCCGACTCTGAGCTGTTAGAATACGATGCCGAATAAATTTGATCTTATCTGTACTCTGCTGCACAATCTCAGGTCCAATCAAATTGACTTCCCCGACTTCATTCCAATAAAGAGGCGATCTGTATTTTCTCCCATATAGAGCCTTGTATGGAGCCATACTAATCTTATCCTGATAACTGTTATTATACGGAACTCTACCAAAGGCAAATACTTGCTCCAGGAACCTTGAAACTCCAGTACACAAGCTCGGAGCATATCCTCTAAAATCTGAATAGTCTGTTCAGATTGTCCGTCCGTCTGAGGATAAAATGCAGTACTAAACAACAAACGAGTCTCCATTGCCTTATGCAGACTCTTCTGAAAGTTTGACGTGAACCTCGGGTCCCTATCCGATACTATAGAAGTAGGTACACCGTGAAACCTCAAAATCTTCTGAATGTACAGTTCAGCAAACTTGTCCATATTAAACGTCATCTTCACCGGCAAAAAATGGGCTGATTTGGTTAAACGGTCCATAATCACCCATATACTATCAAATCTTCTCGTCATCCTGGGTAATCCAACAACGAAATCCATAGAAATTTGGCCCTACTTCCACTCAGGAATTGGCAACGGCTGTAACTTCCCAACAGTTCTCTGATGTTCTACTTTTACCAACTGACAGACCAAGTATGTTTCCACATATTTTGCTACAGACTTCTTCATGCTAGGCAACCAATAATGCTGCTTGAGGTCTCTGTACATTTTAGTACTGCCCGAATGAACAGAAAACCTCGAAAATGTGCTTAAACTAAAATCTCCTTCTGAAGTTGCTCACTGCTTTGAACATACCATCGATTACGGAACTTCAGAATACCATTTTCTGAATAACTGAACTCAGTCCTGTCATCTGATACCATACTCAGCTTGAACTTATTACACTCAGAATCTTCTTGCTGAGCTTCTCTAATCTTCTCCAAAAAAAGTAGGCTTCAGAGACAAAGCTGATAACATTGCAGTTACGTCTGACACCAACTCCAAATCAAATATCTGAAACTCAATTCTCAACGTCACTGACATTTCAGCCTTCATCGTAGACAATGAGGTCGACACACGGCTTAATGCATCCGCCACCACATTGGCCTTACCGGGGTGGTACTTGATCTCGAAATCGTAGTCCTTCACAAATTCTAACCACTGCCGCGGCCTCATATTTAGCTCCTTTTGAGTGAAGATATACTTCAGACTTTTGTGATCTGAATATATCTCGCACTGCTGATGTAACATCCGAGACTTTTGAATTATGACTTTTGTGTAATATATTAACAAATGTATAAAATGTGTGTGGAAGAAAATGTAAGGAGAAACCAAACTAAGTTTAACCAAGCAAACAACTAGTTGAAGGGGCAAGTTAGGAAGTAAAAAGAGGGGTAGTTGGGATTATCCAATAAGGATGTGACATGTGGCAAAGCTTGTGGAAGAAGCTTTTCCTTGCTTCTTCTCTCCCTTACGAGAGATCACTTTCATTTACACACTTCCTTCTGCTTTCTCTCATCGCTAAGAAGAAACCTCTCCCCTCCTCCCCTGAAGTTTGGCTGTAATTCATCCATCTTTGAAGCTCTTAAGGTGACGAAGTTCAAGCAAAGCACTCGGATTGAAAAGGGCAAGAGACAAGTCTTCGTGACTCGCTTGGCCGATTGGCCTACACCATAAGAATTGTCATTGATTAGAGATTTGGTGAGTTTATAGTTTTGGTGTAGATTTAATGGGTAGTTAGGGTAGCTATGGTGATAGAATGCTAGTTCCAAGTTTTATTTACTATTTTGCGTATGCTATGTGTTTAATGTATTGTTCTTACTTATGCATCATAGTTTCTGAAAAAGCATGCAAAATGAACTTCCACATATGTTTTTCATGAAAAGAAAAGGTTAAATGAAAAGGTATGAATGCACGGTCACGTCGGGGAGGTGGTTCAGACATGGCTATTCTATAGGTGAAACATGTTTTTCCCCCCGGGTAGATGGAAAGGGCTATACACTGCCGGATGTGCCATTTTCATCTACTGAGAGCGAACCTCCGGTGACTTCCTGATATGTAACTAAATGAATGAAATGACCGCATGATTTTATGAACGACATTTGCATAAAATGCATTTTCATTTACTTAGATTTACTGAGCCTTTAGCTCATAGATTGTCTCTATGGTGTAGGTGATATTGAAGTAGGTGAGAATGACTTCCCTTTGCAAGATAAATGAGCCGGTTGAAGAGGAATGCTTGTTGTAGTGTGCTGTGCAGTTGGTGCGAACTTGACCCATGGGAGCAATAGGTTGAGCATTTTGGTGGTTTTGGGGTTTAAACGGGTTGATGGGTGGAAGAATAGAAATAAATGTATAGAACTCATTTTAGGGTGCTTGGTACTGGATAACTTGAATTAATGATGTGTATTTTGGTGATTGAAGAGAGTATGAGGTGGTGGCGTTTTAACATGATGGATTGTGTTTTGGTATAATTAATGAAGGAAGAAGGGGTAGGGAAGTAGAACTCTGGAAATAAAAAATCCAGAGAGCTAGCCGACCGATCGCCAGGGGAGGCGATCGATCGGCAGATGTCTAGGGTGTAATGTCCCTTAAACCTATCCCTTACATTCTCGTATAAATTATTTTTTTCTATAACACTCGTAACATTCTAACTTTTAAACCTCTAAATAAAATTTGTATCGTTGTAATTGTTTGAAAAATCATTAAAGAAAACCTATTAATATCAATTAAAGAAAACACTTTAAAACAGAATAACAATCGACCAAGTGATCAAGGGCAAAGAGGGCATTTCGCCTGAAAAATGCATAGCCGATCGATCGGGCATTTCAGTCGATCGATCGGCTGTGGCATTTGTTTGCCAGGCGATCGATCGCCTGATCGATCGCCCCCTAGCGATCACTCACGGTCGATCGATCGCCCTCACCAGGTGATCGATCGGCACACGCTCTGGAAAACCAGAGCGTTGCCACAGTGAACCAGCCGATCGATCGCCCATTCTGGCGATCGATCGACAACCTCTCTGGAATAACCAGAGAGTTTTTGCCAACATTTATGCCGATCGATTGCCCCCTCTGGCGATTAATCGGCATACTCGCTGGAATCCGAATTCCAGAGAGTTGCCTCCTCTCTTCCACCCTTCTTTCATCTTCTTCTCTTCAATCCTATAACTTATCACTAAACTGTATAAAATTACACCAACACCACATTCATCATAACAATACTTTTTAACATAAATCATCCAACACTTGCACACTCATTCCTCAATTCACCAAATAAATATAAACACGACTCAAGCGTTTAAAACGGAGCAAATTTCATGAAAACGAATTGCGTGAATCCATTTGAAAACTACACAAAACCCTATGAAATTCAACAACCAAGCAGTTCCAATATAATCTCCGTAAAAGGAAATCTTAAAACGAGTTATCCAAAACCTCAGAACAGCTACGTTTCCTATTAAATCACCCCTCAGCCCAATCAAACCCTCCTATACAATTATCGATCATTTCTATCCTTCGTATCCCCATAATACTTACATTCGTCTCCACAGGTCAAAATCGCACCGACTGCACCAGTGCACACCCACGACACCCTCCATCAACCGGCTCATGCATCAGGTGGAGGAATATCGTCCTCACCTGTTTCGAATTCACCTACACCACAGAGACATTTTATGTGCTAAAGGCTCAGTAAATCTACGTAAATGCAAATGCGTGTTGTGCATATGTCATTCATAAAATCATGCAGTCATTTGAATCATTTAGTTACATAACAGGATGTCACCGAGGTCTACTCTCACCAGATGGAGAGGGCACGTTTGGCGGTTAGACAGTCCTTTCCATCTACCGGGGGGAAAACATGCTTCATCTACTAGACAGCCATACCTGAACCCCACCCCGCCGTGACCGGGATTACGTGCATTCGTTTTTGTTCATTAATTCAATTCTTTCATAAAACACGTGTAGAAACTCATTTTCATGCTATTTTGAAGGAGCGTGATGCATGTACAGTTCATATCGCACAATTTATAATTAACATAGAAACAAACAATAAACCTTAGAAAACACACTACAACATATACACCTAAACTACCCAACCACTTATTCTAAAACTACGGAATTCACCAATATCCTCAATGACATCAAACTCTTGGTGTAGGCCAAATCGGCCAAACAAAACACAAAGACTTACCTCGCTTTCGTAGCACATTGAGCTCCGTCCACGAGCGTTGTTCACCTAAAACATTTCACAACACACAAGCCTAAATCATCAAACTTGAAAACTAACAGAACTCTTAGCTAAAGGAAATTTCCTAAAACTCTATTTCAACTCGTTGAGACATTTTGTCGAGCAATTTGCGCTCAAGAACATTCAAATCCACATTAATGGGGTTTTCAAAACTTCCAACCACCCAAAATTTGCATTAATGACCATTAACTCACCCAACTACTTCCAATGCTCACTAACACGTCCACCAAAGTTATAAATAGGGCAACCCTAGCCGTTTCTAACATAACCCGGCTATTTCGCAAAAACCCTAAACGAAACCCTAACTGTTTAACTTCGCAAAAATAGAAATCTAATGTCCGAAAACTATAGAAGCTTACCTAGGGTCATGATTGGAGAAGAAAACATAAAGAACCGAGTCACCAGAAGACGAGGATCGTCGTCGGAGAGGAGAATTGCGTGAGGGAGAGAAATCGCTGATGGAGGGTGATATGCAAGGAAAATTCGCGAAGTGTTGAGGGAGGGGAGGAGATTTGTGATTTTTATTAAAATTTAACCTATCAAAAGACCATTTCGCCCTCCCATTTATCTTCTATTCGTTTTATCGCTTACTTCATTAATTGATCCCTCGATTCAGTTTCTCAAAATTCCTTATTTCACCAGAAATTTCAATTTATTACCGAGGCTTTATTAAAACTTTCCGTTCGCAAAACGGATTTAATTTGACATATTTACCAAAATACCATTATATAATGAAATTACAAAAATCCCGTAAAACCGGGTGTTATATAGGGTGACTCTGCCTAAGTTTTTGTTAAGTGTTTTAGTAAGGGAAAAAGTCTTCCAAAGTCTGTGGATGAGAAAGTCGTCCAAAGTTTGTGGACGAGACAGTCGTCTAGTCGTCCAAAGTCTGTGGATGAGAAAGTCGTCCAAAGTCTGTGGACGAGACAGTCTTCCAAAGTCTGTGGACGAGATAGTCGTCCAAAATCTGTGGATGAGATAGTCATCCAAAGTCTGTGGACGAGACAATCGTCAAAAGTCTTTGGACGAGAAAGTCGTCCAAAGTCTGTGGATGAGACAGTCGTAGTCCGTGGACGAATAAAATCTGTGGACAAATAAATGTTGTGGACGATAACGTCGTCCGATTTTGTGGACGATAATGCATCGTCGTCCAGATGCTGTGGACGACAACATCGACCGATCTCATTACAGAGAATACTTTGACTTCCACTGTACCATTCGTCCAAACTCGATAGGAACTGTTGTCTTCCAGAGAGTGTTGTCGGCCGATTCTTCTTAGTAATTCTCCTTAGTAATTCGGTCTGAGATGGAAACGTTAGTATGACTTCCGCTAAGTGAATTAATTGTCTGTACACGAGTAAGATTAATGGATGAAAACGAAAAGCTAAAGTTTTTTGGGATTTTTAGGAACAGTAAAAAGGGAAAATTCAGGGGATGTTACAGTTATGGTATCAGAGCTCTTGGGTTTTAAAACCAGTTCTGTAGACTGCTTGACTGCCCAAGCCACTACACAGATATGCTTCTTCAATTGTAAGTACGTTATGAGTTTTCTTTTATTTTGACTTCTTAGGATTATCTGTCTTTACGTTTTATAGGATTACAAAATGGTTAGAGGTAGAGATACTAGGGATGAAGCCTTGGATAGGCTGACGGATTTGCTGGATCGTCAGGCTCAACATATGGATAGACAAGCCCAGCAAATTTAGAGGCTAGTAAACCGTGAGGATCACAAGGCCCGAGAGATAATTGTTCCAAACCGTCAGGGTATGGAGAGGTTCCAAATGCTACAACCTTCAGTATTCAATGGACAGTCTTCGGACCACTCTTTAGTTGAGGAGTGGATCCGAACTATAGAGGACATGCTGGAGTATGCAAAGATAGAGAATGAGGATAAAAGTCGCATACGTCACCTTTCATTTGGCACTAGATGCCTGGTTTTGGTGGGATTCCATTAAGGCAGCCACCGACGTTACAGTGATGAGTTGGGAGCGGTTTAAAGCCGTGTTCTACGACAAATACTTCAACCGTATAGTGAGGGCGGCTAAAAGGATGGATTTCACACAGTTGTAGCAGACTGGTTTGGTTGCGGAGTATATTCGAAAGTTCAAAGCCTTATCCCGGTTTGCACCACGCCTAGTGAGCGATAACAAAGACAAGGTGCACCAATTCATGGACGGGCTGAATCTCGAAATCCGAAAGAGTGTTATATAGTATCTGGAAGTTTGAATGTACCTCACATAGTGTGACATCCCCCGACTCGATCGGGTCCAAGGAGCCATCACTCCGAGATATTCAAAACGGGGACTATATTTTTTTTGAATAAACAGACTGAATCTTTAAAACAAACCCTTAAAACTTTACAGAGAGAGAACATTCTCTGGATTGAGGGCTGGAAAGACATGATTAAAAACCAGACTTCAGAAATAAATGGCAGGAGTAAAACACGGAGACAGAACATTTTGAACGTAAAATAAAGCTGGGTGGGCGACAGCCATGCAAAGGAAATCGTGGTAAAATACATGCGGTGAAAATAAATTAGAAATATAAGCTGGGCGGAAGACATAGGCAATAGACGAAACAGAAAAGTGTAAGCAAACTGGGCGGGTGATATAGACTAGTAGTGGATGTGAATAAGACAAAAGTGAACGGTGGATGTGAATTACTGACAGAAATTTACTGTTCACTGGTGGATGTGAACTACAGACTACTGTTCACCGGGGGATGTGAACTACAGACAAAAATTTACTGTTCACTAGTGGATGTGAACTATAGACTACTGTTCACCGGGGGATGTGAACTACAGACTACTGTTCACTGGTGGATGTGAACTACAGACTACTGTTCACCAGTGGATGTGAACTACAGACTACTGTTCACCGGGGGATGTGAATTACCGACTACTGTTCACTGGTAGATGTAAACTACAAACTACTATTCACCGGTGGATGTGAACTACAAAAGGCAGTGGTGGATATAATTGGAAGATGTAGTTTTAAAGACAAAATTTGACAGCTTTTAACAGGAAGGCACACGAACAGGGTGCATAAAAACAGATGGCATAAAAAGTTTCAAAATATTTAGATACAACTGTCAAATACAGAGGTTTTAGACATCAATACAAATTCCATACGTCGTTTTAAAAGAACACAAAAGTTGTACAGAACTAAACCTACACTTCAAATGTTTTTAAAAACTTCAAAAGATGTTACATAACTTGACATAACTTCAGAAAGTACAATCTCACAGAGTTAACTCTTGTCTAACTGCAACAACCAAACCCCATGAGCTCGATCCACCAACTACATCAAATCATCATTTTGAGGCACGATGTCCTCATTTAGGGGATCCATACCTACAACATGGAGTTCACCTATGTAACGCCCCGAGTTATCTGAACCCGGCTCGTCACACAATGCCCATATATGACTAAGATTTCTACTATATATATTTTTTTTAAAAAAATAAACTTTAAAAAAATATTTAAATATTTGCAGCGGAAATTATTTGAATCACAACGAAGTTATACAAAACTACGAAATGCTGTTGAATGGTTAAGAAACAATCGGCAATTTGAAAATTCTAGTTTAAACAGCGAAGTACCAGGGAAGTCATAGTAGTCAAACACATCTGCCGATTGATAAAGTCAACGGAAGAAGCAGAAAACAACCAAAATAGGAGACTCCTGCCAATGGCGTCAGTCGAATGAGAAATAAAAGACATCTCTCGGTAGACTGCATCTACCGGTGACTAAACAACAAAACGCACTCAACATCTTCCGATGACGTCAGCACGCATCTGCCGATGAGTATACCAAAACATCATCCGATGGACTCAGACTCTACATCTTCCGACGACGTCAGCTCGTATCTGCCGATCACTAAACGTCAACGTTGTACCCACTCATACCGGTAGGGCAAATCCTACATCTTCCGATGACTATTCCTACGGCATCTTCTGATAGACAACAACAACATCCACCGATAGACATCGTCTACCGGTAGAAAACAGAATACATTTCAACTACTCCTCACTGTACTCACAAAACACTAGTTACAGAAAGGAATTCGTTTGCTTTTCCGAGACCATTCAGAAATAGCTCAACCATGGCATTTACCAAAATCCAGTAATAAACATTAAAACTCAACAGATTACAGTTAACCGAAGAAAAATCTCAAAACGTGTTCAAAGTATTGAAACCACTACTGTTATGGAGACTTAACATTTCTAAGTTTAAACGCTGTCAACTAAACCTTCTCACCAACAGACATCAGTTAAGCCGCCCCATCAGCTGCCAAATTGTTACAAAGATGCACTCCACAACCAGCCTAGTCCTCGGCAGACTCAGTAAACACACCTGCTATCACTTCTTCACCTACATCACAAAACTCATCTATTAGCCTAATGCTAAGTAAGTAAAGCAATCAAGAAATGAAACAACAAAATATAAATTCCTAATATGCAATTTCTACTTTCTCAACTCAGTTGTTCATGCTTCGTTTCTGTTCAGATCCCCCTGTGAAATTGGGAGTTGGATCAACTCTCCCAAAGTGCATACATCCCTGTCTCATTAAGGGGTGGATTAATTCCCTTAACAGTGAAACTGATTCCTCTGTTCAGATCCCCCTGTGAAATTGGGAGTTTGATCAACTCTCCCAAAGTGCATACATCCCTGTCTCATTAAGGGGCGGATTAGTTCCCTTAACAGTGAAACTGATTCTCATGACTGTTTCAATATGTTCAATCCTTACCATGCCAATCATGCTTTCAGATTCATTTTCGTATGTTTTTTAAAAAAAACATGATGCATAGAATACAAATACACACAAATAATCATAATCCTAACGTTTTGTGATGTAGGCCCGAAGGCACAAGCAAACTTCACTTACCTGGCCTCTTGGAAAAACTTGGTTGCAAGCTACTTCGGATATTACTCAAACCTAAAACCATAGACAAAGCAAACATTAAGTTTCTTCTAATCTTCATTCTAAACCACTAGAAATCTAAGGGAAACTGATTTGGGAACTCTAGTCATGGTGCATTCCCGATTTCAACTCATAAACCGAAACTAGCACTCGCATACCCCATTCTCAAAATTTCATTTATCAACCCTCCTACCAACGATAGTTATAATGTAGCAAGAAATAGAAGCAAAACTCACCTAGTTCAGAGGAAATCGCTGGAAGAATCGAAGAGGATCTCCTATCGCGCTCTGCTAAGCTGAGGGTGGAAGAGGAAATGAAATGAAACAGTGGCGGCTACTTCATTAACACTTCCCTTAAATACGTTATCCATTTCTTCCAAATTGCTAATTACTCTTTTGTCCTTGCATAGTTATTAATTAACCCTATCACTTTCTTTCCAAAATTTACACAACAGCTAATACATCCTATGGGATAATTTAAATGTGGCTTAATAGAACCGAGTGTTACAACCTATGAGTCTAAAACTCAGTAAGAACTTATAAAAATGTAGTGATGCATATGCTATGCATGAACTTTCAGAATACGGTGACAGTACAATACATTACGTTTCACTGGCAGAGGGGTATAAGTGGGGCTTATAGGGGAATTGGCAAGTGCACGACAGGAGCATAACAGATTTACAGAACAGAAACAGAACAGATCAGAAACAGTAGGCTAGTCCCCGTCCCGCACTTAACCAATATCTTACATTCAGATTTTTATCTTTCTTAACTTCAAAACATGTACAGAAAACATTTTACATGAACTTTCGGGAAAAACATGTATGTATGAGCTTTTACAGTGCTCAAACATAAAGCTGCAGGCAACAGAAATAATACAACAAAACATAATGAGAGACACAGATAACTCAGAACTTAACTCTAACTTCCTTTACCCAAAACCACCAGACATGAAAAATACCTAGTATCTCCGTGATGTAGAGCCGTAAGGGCCAACCTACGGATATGAACTTACCTGTTATCCAAAAAGTAGCAAGTCTTGCTCGTGAAACCACGGTGATGCACGAACCTATGACGTGGATGAAAAAGGAAATTAACAAGCTACAAATGCTAACTAATAACTTAGTGAAATATGCTTCAAGCTCCATTAAAAAACTTTTAGAAAACAAACCAACATGTTTTCATACAGTAACAGAGAGTTTTCTCCAAAACATCTTAACCCTACTTCAACAAAACTCTCATTTTAACTCGTCCAAACTCGTTAACTTTAGCAGATGATTACCCTCACGGGAGAAAACAGGAGAATAGAAGTCTTTTGGAAAGGTTGCAGTCGCCTGGAGGAGAGAAAACAGGGAGCAGTGGAAAGAAGCAGATGAGAAATGAGGGTTTCACGTACGAGGAAAAAGAAGAAGAGCATGGCTTCTTCAGCAAGTTGCCAAGTGTCACTCAACCATTAGTTTCCTCCCATCAACCTTAATTGGCTCCCTATTTTACCCTTCCATTGGCTTCCAACTAATTCGATTACTTAGTTAATCAATTTTGTTTTTCCATCAAACACTCCGATAAACTCATTAAACATTCATTATATTAATATAATCATTTATCCCGCTAAATAAACCCCAAGAATATTTACATGGCAAAAATGCCGGGTATTACACATAGAATTTGCAGCAAGAGCCCTAGAGTTTGAGGCTGTGGAGCTGACATGTGTTAAACCAAGGGAATTGGCCAAAGGGTTCTTCCGTGAGATTCAACCCCGACCTCAAAACGAAGGATGGCAACCCTAGAGGACAACAACCACAACAACAAAGAGGCGTTAAAAGGCCTTATAAAGGAGGGAATGATGAGGGCCAAGAAAAGCAAGTACAAGGAGCTACTCAAAGGCCGCTTTGTCCTAAGTGCCAGAAGGAACACTATGATGATTGTAGACTGGACACAGATAGATGTTTTCGATGTGGAGAGACCGGCCACTATGTCATAGATTGACCACAAAGGGGTCAGAACCGACCAGGCAGAAATCAATCAGGCGGGAACCAGAAGAGGGTTGCTCCGAGGATCTTTGCCTTTATCGAGCCCGGTGGCATTGATGACGAGGCTCAGTCTTCGGTTATAGCAAGTACTATTTTGGTTGCAGGCGTAGCTACATTTTCATTGATAGATACGGGAGCTACGCACTCCTTTATTTCCACTGCTTGCGTATCTAGATTGAAGGTAGTGCCTGAATTAGCAGAGTGTGAGTATAGAGTAATGCTGCATTCAGGTGAGCATATGCAGTCAGATCACATTCTCCAAGGCTATGTCATTTCCGTGGGAAATAGTACCCTTTATGCCCGTTTGATTTTAATGGACATAGTGGTGTATGATCTTATTTTGGGGATGGACTGGCTGTCACGCCATTTCACCACCATTAACTGCAAGTCCGGAATGGTGACTTTCCACCCCCCAAACAAAGAAGAGTTTACTTTTCAGGTGATGAATAGGTTAAGTGGGCTGCCCACTTCCTGTTCGATGGAGGTCAGAGAGAAATTTAAAGATAGATGCTCAGTTTACTTGGCTACGGTAGTAGATACTCGATTGCTAAATGGTATACAGCCGAGTGACCTTCCTATCGTGAAAGAGTTTACGAAAATCTTTCTCGATGATCTTCCCAGTTTACCGCCAGACTGGGAGATTGAATTTGTGATTGATGTTTATCTGAGTTCGGCACCTGTGTCCAAGAATCCGTACAGGTTGGCGCTTGCCGAACTGAAGGATTTGTAGTCTCAGCTAGAAGAATTGTTGGATAAGGGGTTCATCCGACCTCGCTTTTCTCCTTGGGGTGCTCCAGTTCTGTTCGTTAAGAAGACGGACGGAACTCTCAGGATGTGCATTAACTACAGAGAGTTGAATAAGTTGACAGTGAAAAACAAGTATCCATTGCCCTAAATAGATGATCTGTTTGACTACTACAGGGTGCCCGAGTGTTCTCAAGGATTGACCTACGCTCGGGTTATTATCAGTTGAAGGTCTGAAAGGAAGATATTGAAAAGACAGCGTTTCGAACAAGATATGGGCATTACGAGTTTTTAGTAATGTCTTTTGGACTTGCCAATGCCCCTACAGCGTTTATGGATATGATGAATCGCGTCTTCAAGGAGTATTTGGACAAGTTTGTTGTTGTTTTCATTGACGACATCTTGGTCTACTCTAAAACAAAGGAGGAACACGAAGAGCAACTACAGATTGTCTTAAGGATTTTGAAACAACATCAGCTTTACCCGAAGTTCTCCAAGTGTGAGTTCTAGCTGTACCGAATTAGTTTCCTCAGCCATATTATATCTCAGAAGGGGATTTTTGTGGATCCAACTAAAATTGAGGTTGTCAAGGATTGGCCGCAGCCTAAGAATTTATGGGAGGTACTAAGATTCCTTGGATTGGCTGGGTATTATCGGAAATTCATCTAAGGATTTTCGAAGATTTCAGTCCCTCTATTTTGATTGACGAGGAAGAATGAGAAATTTGTATGGTTGGCTGCATGCGACAAAAGCTTTCAAGAGCTGAAACAGAAGTTGACAACGGCTCCAGTCTTGACACTACCAGTCGAAGGTGACAAGTTTAACATATGCTGTGATGCGTCTAAGGTTGGAATTGGGTGCATACTTATGCAAGAAGGAAGAGTTATCGCGTATGCTTCCCATCAGCAGAAACCGTATGAACAAAACTATCCAATGCACTATCAGGAGTTGGCAGCTGTCGTCTTTGCATTGAAAATTTGGAGACACTATCTGTACGGCAACAATGAGAAGTGTTTTCAGATCACAGGAGTCTGAAGTACCTGTTTACACAAAAAGAGTTGAACATGCGGCAACGACGGTGGTTGGAGTTTGTCAAAGATTATGACTTCGAGATTAAATAACACCAAGGAAAGGCGAATAAAGTTACCAATGCCTAAAGTAGAATGCCTTCTACGAGTCAGCCTTCGTTTGCAGCAATGTCGGTGATGTTAAGGTTTGAGATCGAGAAGTTTGATGTGGAGATTGTGGCTGAGTTGTCCTCTATGCTCACGAACATTTCTCTTAGGCCGACGATATTGGACAAGATACGAGAAGCTCAACGGAAAGACTTCGAGTGTGAGAAGTACTGATTGAACATGACATTCGAGGACTCATCTAATTTCACCCTGTCGGGTGATGGCTTACTAAAATTCAGGCGTAGGTGGTACGTGCCTAATGACAGGGAGTTAAAGAAAGAAATTTTTGTCGAGGCACACTCTTCGGCATACTCTGTGCATCCAGGAAGCACGAAAATGTATAGAGATCTGAAACAACACTTCTGGTGGCCGAATATAAAAAGAGAAGTTGCCAAATACGTAGAAACCTGTTTGGTTTGTCAACAGATTAAGGCGGAGCATCAAAAGCTGGCAGAAACTTTACATCCCTTGCCGATCCTGGAATGGAAATAGGAGCAAATCTCTATGGACTTCATTGTTAGACTCCCAAGAACGACAAAAGGGCACGATAGTGTTTGGGTAATAGTGGACCATTTGACAAAGTCGGCCCACTTTTTGCCAGTTAAGATGACGTATTCTATGGATCAGCTTGCAGAACTTTATATGCAGGAGGTAGTCAGATTACACGGAGTCCCGGTCTCGATTGTTTCCTATAGAGATCCAAGATTCACTTCTAAGTTTTGAAAAAGTTTGCACAAAGCCATGGGAACTCAGCTAAACTTCAGCACATCATTTCATCCTCAGACTGATGGTCCTATAGAAAGGACAAATTAGACTCTAGAGGATATGCTTAGAGCATGTGTGCTGGAATTCCAAGGCTCGTGAAGTAAGTATTTGCCGTTGATTGAGTTTTCGTACAACAATAGCTTTCAAGCTACAATTGGCATGGCTCCGTATGAGGCGCTATATGGGCAAAAATGTAGGTCTCCTCTATATTGGGACGAAGTTGGCGAAGCTAGCATAATCGGCCAAGACATTTTACAGCAAACGGTGGAGAAGATAGCCATTATTAGGCAGCGTATTGAGATAGCGCAGAGCCGATAGAAAAGCTACGCTGACAATAGACGGAGGGAATTGAAGTTCAATGTGGATGACGAGGTATACTTAAAGATTTCTCCGTCTAAAGGCGTTATGAGGTTTGAGAGAAGAGGCAAGCTAAGTCCTCGTTACGTAGGGCCCTTCCCTATTGTAAGAAGGATCGGAAAAAAGGCATACCAATTACAGCTTCCGGCGTCGATGAAGGGGATCCATAATGTATTCCACGTATCTATGTTTAGAAAGTGCGTGCGTGATCCATCTCATGTCGTTGAAACAAGAGAGATTGAGGTTCAACCAATACTAACTTATGTGAAAAAGCCATTACGGATCTTGGAATCCTCTATCAAGGTGTTGCGCAACAAAGAGATTCCGCTAGTTAAAGTTTTGTGGTGAAACCACGACGTGGAGGAAGCCACCTGGGAGAGACAGCAGAATATGATGTCTAAGTACCCAGAACTCTTTGTGTAATCAAATTTTGAGGACAAAATTTTAGTTAAGGTGGATGAAATGTAACATCCGGGACTTTTGAATTATGACTTTTGTGTAATATATTAACAAATGTATAAAATGTGTGTGGAAGGAAATAAGGAGAAACCAAACTAAGTTCAAGCAAGCAAACAACTAGTTGAAGGGGTAAGTTAGGAAGTAAAAAGGGGGGTAGTTGGGAGTATCCAATAAGGATGTGACATGTGGCAAAGCTTGTGGAAGAAGCTTTTCCTTGCTTCTTCTCTCCCTTACGAGAGATCACTTTCATTTACGCACTTCCTTCTGCTTTCTCTCATTGCCAAGAAGAAACCTCTCCCCTCCTCCCCTAAAGTTTGGCTGTAATTCGTCCATCTTTGAAGCTTTTAAGGTGACAAAGTTCAAGCAAAGCACTCGAATTGAAAAGGGCAAGAGGCAAGTCTTCGTGACTCGCTTGTCCGATTGGCCTACACCATAAGAATTGTCGTTGATTAGGGATTTGATGAGTTTATAGTTTTGGTGTAGATTTAATGGGTAGTTAGGGTAGCTACGGTGTTAGAATGCTAGTTCCAAGTTTTATTTATTGTTTTGCATTTGCTATGTGTTTAATGTGTTGTTCATACTCAAGCATCATAGTTTCTGAAAAAGCATGCAAAATAAACTTCCACATATGTTTTTCATGAAAAGAAAAGGTTAAATGAAAAGGTATGAATGCACGGTCACGTCGGAGAGGTGGTTCAGACATGGCTGTTCTATAGGTGAAGCATGTTTTCCCCCCAAGTAGATGGAAAGGGCTATCCAACCGCCAGATGTGCCGTTTTCATCTACTGAGAGCGAACCCCCAGTGACTTCCCGATATGTAACTAAATGAATGAAATGACTGCATGATTTTACGAACGACATTTGCATAGCTTGCATTTTCATTTACTTAGATTTACTGAGGCTTTAGCTCATAGATTGTCTTTATGGTGTAGGTGATATTGAAGCAGGTGAGAATGACTTCCCTCTGCAAGATGAATGAGCCGGTTGAAGAGGAATGCCTGTGGTAGTGTGCTGTGTAGTCAGTGCGAACTTGACCTGTGGGAGCAATAGGTTGAGCATTTTGGTGGTTTTGGGGTTAAAACGGGCTGATGGGTGGAATAATAGAAATAAATGTATAGAACTCATTTTATGGTGCTTGGTACTGGATAACTTGAATTAATGATGTGTATTTTGGTGATTGAAGATAGTATGAGTTGGTGGCGTTTTAACATGATGGATTGTGTTTTGGTAAAATTAATGGAAGAAGAAAGGGTAGGGAAGTAGCACTCTGGAATTAAAAAATCCAGAGAGCCAGCCGATCGATCGCCAGAGGAAGCGATCGATCGGTAGACGTCTAGGGTGATTTTGCTTAAGTTTTTGTTAAGTGTTTTAGTAAGGAAAAAAGTCGTCCAAAGTCTGTGGACGAGAAAGTCGTCGAAAGTCTGTGGACGAGACAGTCGTTCAAAGTGTGTGGACGAGACAGTCGTTCAAAGTCTGTGGACGAGACAGTCGTCCGAAGTCTGTGGACACGAAGTCTGTGTACGAGACAGTCGTCTAAAGTCTGTGTCGGTCTGATGAAAAGTTAGTATGTCTTCCGCTAAGTGAATCAATTGTCTGTACACAGTAAGATTAATGGATGAAAATGAAAAGCTAAATTTTTTGAGATTTTTAGGAACAGTAAAAAGGGAAATTTCAGGGGACGTTACAGTTGACCATACAAGTAATGCCTCCAGATCTTCAAAGCAAAGACCACTGCTGCTAATTCCAAGTCATGGGTTTGATAGTTCTTCTCATATGACTTCAACTCCCTAGAAGCATAAGCTATCACTTTATCCTTCTGCATCAGCACACAACTCAAACCAATCCGAGAGGCATCACAATAAATACTGAATTTCTCCTCAGCTACTGGCAGTGTCAATACCGGAGTTGTAGTCAACTTCTGCTTCGCTTCAACATCTGAAACTAAGCTCACATTCCACTAACCAATCATACTTCACATCTTTTCTTGTCAAACCAGTCATGGGTGCTGCTATCTTAGAAAAGCCCTCAATAAAATTCCTGTAATAGCCACCAACCCTAGAAAACTTCGAATCTCGCAGACATTTTTCGGCTGAGGCCAGTCTCCATGAAGAAAAGTCCGTGGACAAGTAAATATTGTGGACGATAACGTCGTCTGATTCTGTGGACAATAACGCATCGTCGTCCAGATGCTGTGGACGACAACGTTGATCGATCTAATTACAGAGACCACTTCGACTTCCACTTTACCATTCGTCCAAACCTGATAGGAACTGTTGTCTTCCAAAGAGTGTTGTCGGCTGATTCTCCTTAGTAATTCGGTCTGAGATGAAAATGTTAGTATGTCTTCCGCTAAGTGAATCAATTGTCTGTACACAAGTAAGATTAATGGATGAAAATGAAAAGCTAAATTTTTTTGAGATTTTTAGGAACAGTAAAAAGGGAAATTTCAGGGGACGTTACAGTTGACCATACAAGTAATGCCTCCAGATCTTCAAAGCAAAGACCACTGCTGCTAATTCCAAGTCATGGGTTTGATAGTTCTTCTCATATGACTTCAACTCCCTAGAAGCATAAGCTATCACTTTATCCTTCTGCATCAGCACACAACTCAAACCAATCCGAGAGGCATCACAATAAATACTGAATTTCTCCTCAGCTACTGGCAGTGTCAATACCGGAGTTGTAGTCAACTTCTGCTTCAACATCTGAAACTAAGCTCACATTCCACTAACCAATCATACTTCACATCTTTTCTTGTCAAACCAGTCATGGGTGCTGCTATCTTAGAAAAGCCCTCAATAAAATTCCTGTAATAGCCAGCCAACCCTAGAAAACTTCGAATCTCGCAGACATTTTTCGGCTGAGGCCATTCTCTAATCGACTGAATTTTGGCTGGATCAAACGATATTCCTCCACTGATATAACATGACCAAGGAAATGCATTTTATTCAGCCAAAACTCGTACTTTGAGAACTTTGCATACAACTGATGCCGCTTCAAAGTCTCCAAAACAATCCTCAAATGCTCCTTATGCTCGTCTTCATCACGAGAATAAACCAGAATATCGTCGATCAACACAATCACAATTTTATCGAGATACTCTCGGAATACCTGATTCATTAGGTCCATGAACGCAGCTGGAGCATTCGTCAGTCCAAACGACATAACCAAAAACTCATAATGTCCGTATCTCGTCTAGAAAGCTATTTTCGAGATATCTTGCGATCTAACCTTCAACTGATAATACCCCAATTTCAGATCAATCTTAGAGAAAATTCGGGCTCCTTGAAGTTGATCAAACAAATTATCAATCCTCGGCAAAGGATACTTGTTTTTAACAGTCAGCTTGTTCAACTTCCGGTAGTCAATGCAAATCCGGAGCGACCCGTCCTTCAACCAATTCCTCCAATTGGTTCTTCAGTTCCTTCAATTTTGGCAGAGCCAATCTGTAAGGGTTCTTCGACACAGGTTCTGCTCCAGGATAGGTGTCAACTCGATATCCTGGTCAGGAGGTAGACCAGGCAAATCATCCAAGAACACCTCGGGAAAATCACGAACAACAATTATATCTTGAGGTTTAGTTTGTACCAAAGACTGGGAATCTACAATGGTTGCAAGAAAACAAATGAACTCACCCATAATAGATCCCTGAGCATCAATGGGCGCCATTACTAAAAGCTTCTTTACGCTCCTTAAAGATTACAGTGAAAGCTTCTCACCGTTCGGAGGATGGAAATTAACAGTCCCAGCTCTGCAGTCAATTGTAGCATGGTATTGGAACAACCAATCCATACCAAGTATCAATTCATACCGGTTATCTCCATCACAATCAGATTGGCCGACAATGTCTTCCTCCCGACCGATATCAAACTATTGAGCACCATCTGATAAGAATGTAAGCACTCACCAGAAGGTAACTTCACATCATACATACATCCAACTGGCTTCACTTCCATATTTATTTTCACCACAAAAGTTGTTGCTACGAAAGAATGTGATGCACTTGAGTGACACGGGGGCCCTTAGAAAAGGGGCCGTGTATAACCCACAAAAGGGAATATGTGCTTGGGTGCTAGTGAGAATCTTAAACCAAAAGAAAATGGAAGAATAAGGAGATGAAAATGACTAAAATAACAGGTGTAGGTGCGTGAAGGTGGCCGAAGTTTATATGGAGTTAGAATGCAAGAAATATGAAAGAAAATGGAATAAAGATAAAGTGAGATGAAGAGAAAACCGTGGAGGAGAGGAAGTGTGGAGGAAGAGAAGAAAATGCATTAAAAATAAAAGTGAAGTGTGTGGGAGTGATATAGCCAATTATGCTAGAAATGAAAATGTAAGAAAATAAAATGGATGAAGAGAAGATGGAGTTACCCTTGGCGGACCCGAGGAGCTATCTCACGTTTGAGCTTTCGGGTGCATGTTTTTCCGGAGGAAAACGACTACCGTAGGCTTAGGTTTTCGTCCTCGAACCCAAATCTCAAGAGAAAAGGGTGAGGGAAGATTACGAATTCACCTAGCAACCCGAAGGCTAGGGGAATAAGGGAGGAACTCTAAACTCGATTCAAGAATCGAGGAAAACACCCAAGGAGGGGCGTCTAACCTTAGTTAGGAAAATAAAAATTTCATAAAAATGAGCAAAAGTTTTTAATACAAGCACCAATGCTATGTGTAACGACCCACCGTGCTCCCCGACAAGCCGTGCAGTGCCGGCTCACACAGGGCCCTGCCACGTGGTTTCCCGAAGGCCGTCCCACGTGTACTCATGATCTCCCCCCACCACCTGGTAATTGGGGTTTTTTTCCTTCCCTGGGATTAGAACCCTAGCCCCTAGGTCTACATAACCAAGCGTTCAACATCCCAGGTACCACTTGAGCTGCCATGGAAGAACCCGGCTGGTTGTTACAGCCAGGGTTCTAATCCTAGGGAAGGCAAAAACCCCCATTTACCAGGTGGTGGGGGAAGATCGTGAGTACACGTGGGACGACCTTCGAGAAACCACGTGGCAGGGCCCTGTGTGAGCCGAGACTACAGGGCCTGTCGGGGGAGCCCGGCGGGTCGTTACACTATGCATTTATAGGCAACCTAAGGTGGATGATTAGGGTTTGGCAAGAGGAGGAGTGATGGTAGCCATTGGATTGAAGGAATGATCAAGGGCCAAGGATGAGGATCCATGCGCGCTACAATCCGAGGGAGGAGAAGGCTACAGCGCGTGCGCTAATCAACGACCCAACAGCTACCTACTGTGCACCAGATCGATAGTCTAGATGTAGCCCGGGGTGCACTAATCAGCGGCTGCGATGCGGATCTGTGCGCGCGCCACGCCAGCAATCCAGGTGCTGCCCGCGCGCCTCCATTTGGCGGTCTTGCTCCTGCCCGCGCTCCTGCCTGGTGAACCTGGAGTTGCCCGCGCGCCAGCCATGTGATTTGATGCTGCCCGTGCCCAATGCTTGATCAATGGTTGAATTTGGCCATGTCATCAATCCTTGCTTCCACTAACAATTGTACCTGCAATTTTCTTACCTTAGAATTAGGCACTCTTTTGGGCTAAGGTTTCCTTTGGGCTCAATTTTGTAGACGGCTTTCTCCTTTGATGAGTAAGTCTTCAACCCATCATCCACCAACATTCATCTAACCTTAACCACATAATCTAATGCATGATGCAAATATAATAATTCATACAAAAAGGCTAATGTATGCCAAATAAGTTCAAAAATAAAATTACACATTTAGAGGGCCGGGAAGACAAATTCCCATAGGCCAATTGGTGATTCCTTTCAAGTGCTCCACGTGCATTCTTCCAACATAATTATACTTATAAAAAGAGAAAACATAATAAGTAGAGAGATTAGATAATGCAAGGGACTTTGTTAAATTTCTTTTTGCATGCAACCCGAGGCATGTCATCCTCTTCGGGTGATTTGAGGATTTGACCTCAAATCCATTGGTTGACTTCTTCCCAAAGATGTCTCCTACAATTTCTCATCTACTAGCTTTGTTGACACTCTTTAAAGGCTTGAATTTGAATGCAATGAGGACATATTCTTCCGTTTGAAAGTATCTCACCCAACGATACTCTAAATGGCATCGGGGTCAGATGGCCTTACTAAAAAATTCTTTGGTAAAGGTGGTATAATTGAATTCGATAGCTACTTCGGAGGGCGATTTCTCAGTGATGGGATGAAAGTTTCCAAAGTAGTTGAATCCGACATATAGTGATGTGAGAATGCCATATTCTTACGACCAAAGAAATAATCCACTTACTCTTAAGACCACAAATGTAAATTTTCCTGCCAAGTGAACCTTGTCTCTAGTTTTATGGTAAAATTTGTGGTAATCACATGGTGGGGATAATCGTTTTGGTAATTCTCCCAATTGTAAGCTAGGGCGTTTGTTGATCACAAAGGGAGTAAAATTACTATTTGTTTGCATGGCTCTAAGAAGGAATGTAGGAAGACAATAGGTAGTCTCAAGGCCATAGGCTAACTTCTTCTTAATTGGGGGAGATTGCAAGAGAATTTTCTCAAGATTTGGGAAGGAAAGGAATGAAGTAACAATCATACTACCGAGTCCAAATATACTTTCCTCACTTATCTCCCTTTTCTCTTGATGCCATTATGATGCGTCTTCCATTGGGTACGACAACTCTTCGTCATATAAAGGATTTGTATGCCACTTGATAAGAGAGAGCTCTTGTTCTTTTATCAACCCACATTTCGATAATAGAATATTTTCCTTTATTTTTCCTTCATTGCGGGTGTCCTCATCACGAGCCACTTGCTCGGGCGTCATAGGTAGTAAATTGATCTTTCTTCCTCCAAAGTTAAAGGTGTAACGGTTGAGGAATTCTTTGTATTGTAATATACGGTCATAATGCCATGGTTGTCCTAATAGGATATGGCTTGCCGTCATTGGGACAACACCGCAAAAAACCGAGTCTTTATATTTTCCTACGGTGAATTCGACGGTTACTTGCTTAGTTATCACGTGGTCATTACTATCGTCCAACCATTTAAGCTCGTAGGGAGTAGGGTGATTAATGGTTTCTAACCATAACTTGTTGACCATGTCTTGGGAGGCCGCATTGATGCAACTTCCTCCATCAATTTTTAATGAACAAACCTTATCCTTTACTGAACAGTGACTTTGAAAAAGGTTCTCATGTTGGCAGTCGTCATCCGTATTCTTAGAAATCAAGGCTCGTCTTATAACTAATAGTAGGGGTCCTTCTTGAACCGTGCATTCGTCGGCTTCTTTGTCACTTTCTTCTACTACTTTTTCTTCGATCTTATTGTATTTTCCATTGTCTTCCTCACTCTCCCATTCACCCGTTGATTCATTAATGACCTATCACACGGCGGTTAGTCCATTCGTTAGCATAATGCCCTTTTCCTAAACATTTGAAACATTGGACATCATGTGCTCTTGGTCCCTTAGGTTGGTTTTCTTGGGTTTTGTTTGGTGGGGAATTGTGAGTGGGGATTGGTCCTTTCGGAGGCCAATTACGATTGAAGGGCCTCTTGTCTTCATGCTTTGGGTTGGTTTTGTCGGGGTTCAAATTTTTTGGTGGAAATTTGTTAGCAAAGTCGGTCTTGCGCTTCCTCTTCAATTGCCTTTCCACCGTAAGGGCTAATTGTATGACCATATCCATGGTCTCCAATTGTTGCATTTCTACCGCATCGTCTATATCGCAATTCAATCCACGGATAAACCTTGCGATGAGTTGTTCTTCAGGCTCATCAATAGCACATCGCATATTGAGAGTCTCAAATTTCGTCAGGTATTCATCGATAGTGAGGTTGTTTTGCTTGAGGTTGTGGAGTTGATAGAAGAGTTCGTGTTTGTAATGTCGAGGGACGAACCTATGGTGCATTAGATCTTTCATGGAATTCCAAGTTAAGACGGGGTAACTTAGTGTTCTCATTCTTTGGGCTTTAAGGTTGGACCACCATAGTGCAGCGTGGCCCGTGAGTTCGAGGGAAGCAAGTTGAGTTTTAACTCGTTCGGAATAATCATGGTATTCAAAAACTCGCTCAACCTTATCAACCCAATCTAAAAATGTGTGTCTGTCACACGTTCCATTGAAAGGTGGAATGGTAATCTTGACATTGCGGAGGTCATCACTATCCCTTCGATGATTAGGACGGTATTGCTCTCCCTCATCATCTTCGGCCCATTCTTCATCCTCTTAGTTATAATAACAGTGTCTCCTTCTTTGGGGCTCAGCTTATTCTTCTTCCTCTAAGGGTTGTTGAAAAGGGGTTCGACATCTAGGACGTTCGGGTATAATCCTAGAGGAGGTCTCTCGTGAAGGATCTCATTCATGAGATTCTCTTCGGGGATGGTTTGTCATATGTTCTTTAAATTGGGCCATTTCAAGAGAAACGTCCTTGATTTGTTGGGTGAGGTTAGTAACCAAGCCCGTTAAGGCATTGATTTGTCCTTGCATGCCTCATTGCATGCTAAATTCACCCTCGTGACGTGTGTTTTCGGGAGGGGGAGTGTCCCTAATTCGATTAGTCTCTTGTTGTGGTGTATCACGTGTAAATCCACTTCTATTAGTTATAACTAAGTATTTTAATTTAAATCAAAATTCAAATTCTTGTCTAAGTTGTTCATCTTAAATTGGTGAGGTGATTATCTAGTTAGTATCTTAGATGAAATTTAGGCACTAAGAAATGTTTCCTAACTAAGACAATAATAGATAAAAGTCATTGCTCACACTTAACATTTTAAATTTGAAGCCAATAATCAACTAGCAATTTCAATAATCACTTAACAAACTAATTTTAGAAATGAAATTTTCAAGAAACGTTTAATACCACAATTTTCAACCAAATTCACCCAAGTTACCAACTTTAAGATATATTCACTTATGATAATATTACTACCAACTAAATAACTTCAAAAATAGCAAGGAAATATATTAAATCACAAGTTTGATCAAGTTAACATGCTGAAATTTTCAAGTTATATAGCAGAATTTTCATTTGACATAATTTCCAACATAGCCGATTTTTAGCTCAACGTTGCTACAAATTTTAAAAATCAATTTTATGCACTCAATCACTAACACATAATAGAAGATTCATAAGCTAAATTCAAGTGCAAACATTCAGCAATAGGCCATAAAAATTGAGCATAAACATACTAGAAAACCGAGAATGTATAATACAAGTAAACCGATTTTATAGCATTATTTTAGATTGATTTTCATGCATCAATGTATTCAGATTTTTGATAATAGGTTGCTGTAAATTTTAGATGCAAACAATGGGTAAAATATATCATTAAAGTGCTAGCAAAACCGAAGCAAAGATCATGCAAAAATTGAAGCAACAATAGTCATAAAACCGAGAAGAAAAACAACACATACAACTGTTTTGATATTTTCAATGGTGGCCGATTTTATGCTTCATTATAAGCAGATTTTATATCAAGTTTTCTGACCAATATTTAGATAAAAAATCAAGGTTCAAACATAGATGATATGCTAAAGAAAACCCGAGGTTAGAACAAGCAAAAACCGAAGCAAAATAGGCATAAATTTGAGAAGAACACAAGTATAAAACCGAGAGAAAATTCGAGCTTACCTTGGCCGATTTTTGCTACATTGCATACCATATTTTTCCTATCTAATGAATGACAAGAAAAATGGTAGCAAGTATTCAGATATGCATAGCAAAAAATAAGCACAAAATAGATTCGAAAATTATGCTAGAACGAATGAGCGGCTAACCCAGTTTTGTGTCAACTTTTGGCTAATGCCAAAGACAACTAAAATGCATGTGAGAATCACCTCGTGCTCTGATACCACTTGACACAGGGGTCCTTAGAAAAGGGGCCGTGTATAACCCACAAAAGTGAATATGTGCTCGGGTGCTAGTGAGAATCTTAAACCAAAAGAAAATGGAAGAATAAGGAGATGAAAATGAATAAAATAAAAGGTGTAGGTGTGTGAAGGTGGCCGAAATTTATATGGAGTTAGAATGTAACGACCATTTTTTCCAGCAAGATATTGTCCGCTCTGGGGATTGGGCCGTAGCCTAATATCCTCTCATCATGACTTTGTTTGGCGAGGACTTCCCAGTCGGTCACCCAACCTGGTACTACTCTCGCTGAAGCACTTTTAACTTCAGAGTTCTTATGGGATCCGTTGTCAATTGTGCTCCAAAATGCGTCTTGCTATCTTGGGAGGGTCTATTTACATATGTTTCATTTCCACATACTTCCCTAGGCGATGTGAGATTGTGATGACCCAGATGTGTAAGTATGTGTACGATGACTGCACGACCCGTCACCTTCCAGTTCGCCCGCACGGACGTACCGCCATCAGGGTTCCGGTTTGTGCAGCCATCATACACATACTTACACATCTGGGTCATCACAATCACCCCCCTCGGGGGCCCAACGTCCTCGTTGGCCACATTTCCGATTGGGTACAAGCTCTGATACCATTTGTAATGATCCATTTTCCCAGTAAGATATTGTCCGCTCTAGGGATCGGGTCGTAGCCTAATATCCTTCCCTCACAGCTTTGTTTGGTGAGGACTTCCCAGTCGGTCACCCAACCTGGTACTACTCTCGTCGAAGCACTTTTAACTTCAGAGTTTGACACTGGGTCCCCTAGAAAAGGGCCCGTGTACAACCCTCAAATAGTCAAGATAAGTGCTCGGTTGTGTGTTCGTGTAAAAATGATGAATAAAAGGGAAGAAATTACTAAAAATAAAATGCAAGAAAATAAACACTGGATTAATAATGCTAGGGCCGAATATTATATGATGTGTGAGGATGTGAAATATAAAGAGAAAAAGAAGGAAAGAGATGGAGAAGAAATGTTATGGAGGAGATGTCAAATGCAATGCAAAAAGGAAATAAAATGACATAAAATAAAAAGTGAGGGTGTGTGATTGGTGGAGCAGAAAATAAAGAGTTATATTGTGTGAATGTGATAGCAAATAAAATAAAGAAAATACCCTTGGAGGTTCCTTGGAGCGATCTTACGGGTTAGGCTCAAGCATAAACGTTTTCCGGGAGGAAAACGACCACCGTAGGCCGGGGATTTTCTTCCTCGATCCAACTCCCAATGGAGATGGTGAGGGAATGAATAAGAGCTAACCTAGCAACCCAAGCTAGGTTAGCAATGGAGGCTAACTCCTCTTGGTTCAAAGAACCAAGGAAAAATCACCAAAGGAACTTTAGATATTTAGGGAAATAGTAGTATATTGATTGGCAAAAAGTTGTCTACAATCACTAATACCATGCATTTATAGAAGTCCTAGGTGGATTAGGGTTTGGCATGGGAGAATGAGAGCCCTTGGATGAAGAAACCGATCAATGGCTAGGAGAAAAGAGGGAGGAGCGCTCGGATCAATGGTTGAGGCGCGCTGAGCGCGCGCTGATCAACGGCTAGGAGGCGCTAGCGCGCACGCTGCCCGGATCCGTGCTACTTGCTGCCCGCGCTTGGTTGGCGCCTATAATACCCCGCTTTACGGGATATTATTATTTTAATATAATGTGGTATTTTAGTAAATATGTCAAATCAGGTCCGTTTTATGAAAAAAAAGTGTCATTAGGATCCTATCGATTAATTGGAATTTTAAGAAATTTATAGGATTTTTCGGAATAATGACGCTATATTTCGAGTAATTAGATTTCTCGGAATATAAAGAACGTTTTAGTAAAAATAGTAAACGAGGTCAGAATTACGAACAGACAGTTTTAATAAATCCCAAATATTAAGTTGGACTTATTGGTGAAATAAGGAGATTTGGTGAAACCGAATAGCTAGTCAATTAACGAAACGAAGGATGAAACGAATATAAAAACAATAGAAGGGCGAAATGGTAATTCGCCAAGTCAAATTTTAATTAAAAATAGGTTTCTCTTCCTCCCTCGACACTTCAGTTTTCCAGAGAGCATTTCTTCTTTCTCTCTCGGCTTCTCCTCTCTGCCCGCAACGGAATCCTCAACATCCGACCTCCGATTTGTCTCCCGATCGTCCCGTTTTCTTCACGTTTTCTCCTCCAATCAACGCTCTAGGTATGATTCTATAGTTTTAAAGCGTTAAATTCCGAGTTTCGTAGAGTTTATTGTTAGGGTTTTCGTTTAGGGTTTCGATAAAAAAAAGAGATTTAGGGTTTATAATTAATAGGTTTGCCGTAATAAAGTGTATATTGGACGTATTGAACGTTATTGGGCGAATTTGATTGATTTAAGGCGAATGTTAAAATTTGAAAATTTTCGGGTTTTAGGGAAAAACTCGTAAATTGTAGTTTCGAGGTATCAATCGTAAATTGTTCATCGATATGCTTCGAATAATTAAGTTGGACGTTTTAAGAAATTCTTTAGTTAAGGTTTTGTTAATTAGGACGTTTAGAAGCTTAAATTGTTTTAACATCGACCGTTATGTTTTACCTCAGACAAACAATGCTCGCGGACGGAGCTTGAGCTGCTTTGGACACGAGGTAAGTTCTCGTGATCTTCTTTGGCCGATTGGCCTACACCGTACGTCGAAGTCGTCTCGAGGAGTTTTGGAGATGCTTTTATTTAAATTGTGTCGGTTGGGTAGTTAGGTTAGACGTTTATAGGTTATGTTTGTTTATCGTCCTGATGGTACACATGTTGGTTGTTTACTATATGTATTTGACTGCTCATGCATCATGTCATTTAAAGCATCTGGTTAAGAGAACGAAATAAATCTACGTAATCTGTTATCTGGTCACGTCGAGGTGGTTTAGCCTCGGTGACAATCTGTCTGCGACCTAATTAAAAAGTAAAACGAACCAACGAACAAAATGAATCTACGTAATCTGTTATCTGGTCACGGCGAGATGGTTTAGATCTCGGTGACATTCTGTCTGCGACCTAATAAAAAAGTAAAATGAACCAACAAAATCTACGTAATCTGTTATCTGGTCACGGCGAGGAGGTTTAGTCTCAGAGACAATCTGTCTGCAACGTAACGAATTTGTATCTGATATCTGCATGTTTGACGAATGACATATGTACTGCACGCATCTGCACGCATCTGCATTTACGTAGAGTTTACTGAAATTTATATCTCATAGTGTATTGTATGGTGTAGGTGATCCTGATACAGGTGACTACGAGATCCCTCCACCTGAGGAGTGATGCAGTTGACGGAGAATGGCCCGTGGGAGTGTGCTGAGCAGTTGAGGCGTATTTTGACCCGTGGGTGTATGGTTAGGTGTTTTGGGATTGTTTGATAACTTTGTACAGTTAGAACATCTTAGGGTGCTTGGTTCTGGTAGTTGATAGATTTACGTTTGAGGTTTTAAACGTTTTGAAAACTTGTTTTTATAAACTGCTTAGATGTTTTAAAACAGGAGGAAAAGTATAGTTTTGAATATACCCATGCTGTTTGTTTTCTTAAAGTTTGATTACGTTAATGTTTGGATGATTATGAGGTGTTAGTAGATTAATTGAGGATGAAATTGGAGATATATTGAAGTTGATAGTTGCAGGGTATGTTGTTTGAGGATGAGGTTTGCTCTCTGGAATCGGATTCCAGAGAGTTGATTAAGTGTTTGCTTTCTGGAATTTCAGAGAGCACTTGAAGGGAAAAGAAGTGAAGGATAGAGGAGTGGTGATGGGCGACTGGTCGCTGCAATTTGACTTCAGTTTAAATTCCGCATAAAGTTTTATAAAAAAAAAAAAATTTATTGTACGGAAATTGGGTACAGTACTAGGTTCGTGACAAATTATGGTATCAGAGCCCCTGGGTTTTAAAACCGATTCTATAGACTGCTCGACTGCACAGCCACTACGCGGACATTCTTCGTCAACTGTAAGTATGTTTATAGCTTTATTTGATTTCAGTTTCTTAGAGATGTTTGCTTTTAAATTTTATAGGTGTTATAGAACTATTGTAACGACCCTAATACTGTACCCGTTTTTTCCGAATATATTTTTCTTTTATCCTAATAACTTTAATTAAACTCTAGACGGAAACTAAACCGAAATCGAAACCAGAATCGAAATCGGAATTGAATTTGAACCTTGAAAGCATTTAAAACAAAACGTTTAATAAATAATTAAAACTTAAAACATTAATTAAAACGTTAAAAATCAAATTGAAAAGAGGGAGGGCAGAATCGGAATTCTGCCCTCGAAAAGCAGCAGCGACCGGGCGCTGCCATTTGCAGCGCACGGGCGTTGCATCGCTGCTTGCTGCAGCGATCGATCTCTGCAGCAAGCAGAGATCGCTCGCTGCCTATGCGCAGCAAGCAGCGATCGATCTCTGCAAATTGCAGAGATCGATCGCTGTACATGCTGCAGCAAGCAGCGATCGATCTCTGCAGCAGCAGAGATCGATCGCTGCACACTGCAGTGCAGCGATCTCCTATTTTCTCTTCTCTCTTCTGTTTTCTATTCTCCGCTTCACGATTTTACACAATTGCTCTCTGGATTCCAGAGAGCAAATCAACATAGCACACTCTCTGGAATCCGATTCCAGAGAGAAATCCTCACACACTTAACATCATATCACAACAATAACAACATTCGACCAACTTACAGCGGACTTTGCGAAATCTAACTGCGTGGATATATCTAAATATCGAGACTATCCGTAACCAACCTACAACATTTCAAAACTATCGAACAATAGTCTTAAACCAAAACGTTTTAAACATCAAATATAAACCTATCAACTACCAGTACCAAACATCCTAAAACGTCTATACAATTCATCAGAACATCCCAAAAGAGACCCTCAAAACTCTGTACGTACTATCCCCACGGGTCGGTGAAGCCTCGACTGCACCAGCGCACCACCGCAGCCATCCTCCGTCAACTGGACTGTGCCTCAGGAGGAGGAATCCCATCCTCACCTGGTTCCTCGAAGTCTATGTCACCTACACCATACATATACACTATGAGATAAAATCCCAGTAAGCTCTACGTAAATGCTATGCATGCTGTGCTATGAATTCATTAAACCATGCTTTATTTTATCTTTCTATGCAATGTTCTGTGGGTGCCACCGAGATCCTATCCCTCTAACCAGAGAGAGCTCATCCAGCGGGCGGACTACTCTTTCCAGCTAGAGGCGGGGGGTGCACGCTTACAACACGTAGCCGTGCCTGAGCCCCACCTCGCGTGACCTATGCGCCTTTCGGCCTCTGCGCCTTTCGGCCTATGCGCCTTTCGGCCTCTGTGCCTTTCGGCCTATGTGCCTTTCGGCCGTGCTATGCTTTACGTTATCTTTGAAAACTCTGTGCGGAAATTCATTTTCATGCTTTTCTTTAAAATCCAGTGAATGCGTGAACAGTTCTCTATCAGAAAGTAAACAAACAATAACAGGTACCATCAAAACTGTAAAAGCATAAACTATAAACTCCTAAAACCTAGCTACCCAAACCGAGCAAAACTAACTAAAGGCATCTCCAAAACTCCTCGAGACGACATACGATGTACGGTGTAGGCCAATCGGCCAAAGAAGTTCACGAGAACTTACCTCGTGTCCAAAGCAGCTCAAGCTCCGTCCACGAGCACTGTTTACCTAAACAATTTACAACGTTTATCATTAAAACGAGTTTATCCTAAATTCTCGAATTTCTCAATTTCTAACATTTTTCCTAAATCGGTTTAACTTCGTCCAATAATGTTCAATACGTCCTTTATTTACTTAAACATAGCAGATCTATAGATCTCGGATCATAAATCTCGTTTTTATCGAAAACCTAAACGAATGACCTAAAAGCATAACTCTACGAAAATCGAGTTTTTAACGCTCAATAACTACAGAGACATACCGAGAGTTGCGATTGAAGGAGAACGCGTGAAGAAAACGAAACGAACGGAGGTCGGATTGGGAAAAATGTCGCGCGGGCAGGGAGGGTCGTCGAGGGTTCTCTCTTCTCTGGAAATCGATTTCAGTAATGAAATCGATTAAGGCATTTTGCCTTTAAGTAATAATAAGTTTATTAAATGTTAATTGACGATTTTGCCCTTCTTTAGTTTTTATATAGATTTCTTCTTTCGGTTTGATAATCGTCCAGTTATTCGACTTTTCCAAATTTCCATATTTTGCCAATAAGTCCAACTTATTATTTGGGATTTAACAGAACTGTCCGTTTGCAATTTGGACCTCGTTTACTATTTTTACTAAAACGTCATTTACATTACGATAAAGGTAATTACTCGGAATATAGCATTTTAATCTCCGAAAATTCCCATAATTTTCTTAAAATTCCTATTAATCGTTAGGATCGTAATGACGCTTTCCATTTGCGAAACTGATCTGATTTGACATATTTACTAAAATGCCATTAAATAATGAAATAGTAATATAATATAATATATCCAAAAATCCGTACAAGCCGGATATTACATTCTACCCTCCTTATTCAGAATTTTGTCCACAAAATTAAATCATGCAAACAAATCAGGATACTTAGTCATCATATCCTGCTGTCGTTCCCACGTAGCCTCTTCCACCTCGTGGTTCCGCCATAGGACTTTGACCAGCGGAATCTCCTTGTTGCGTAAGACTTTGGTGGAATACTCCAAAATGCGTACCGGCCTCTCCTCATAAGTCAAGGTAGGCTGTACCTCAATCTCCGTAGTCTCTACGGCATGTGATGGATCACGTAGGCATCTCCGAAGCATAGATACGTGGAACACATCGTGGATACCCTCTATAGAAGCTGGAAGCTGCAGTCTGTACGCCAACTTCCCGATCCTCTTCAGAATAGGAAAGGGCCCCACGTACCGAGGGTTCAGCTTACCCCTCCTTCCAAATCTCGCGACGCCTTTGAATGGAGAAACCTTCAAATAAACTTCGTCGCCTTCTCGAACTCTAGCTCTCGCCGTCTCGTGTCAGCATAACTCTTCTGCCGGCTCTGAGCTACCTGAATACGCTGTCGGATAACGGCAATCTTCTCTGCCGTTTGCTGTAGAATCTCTGGACCTACGATGCTGGCCTCGCCAACCTCGTCCCAATGTAACGGAGACCTACACTTCCGACCATACAAAGCCTCGTAAGGTGCCATGCCGATAGTAGCCTGGAAACTGTTGTTGTACGAGAACTCAATAAGAGGCAAATATCGGCTCCACGAGCCCTGAAACTCCAGCACACAAGCTCTGAGCATGTCCTCCAGAATCTGATTCGTCTTCTCTGTCTGACCATCAGTCTGAGGATGAAAGGCTGTGCTGAAATTGAGCTGAGTCCCCATAGCTTTATGCAAACTAATCCAGAACTTCGAGGTAAATCTCGGGTCACGATCTGATACTATGGAAACTGGCACACCGTGCAGTCTGACAATCTCCTGCACATATAGCTCCGCGAGCTGATCCATAGAGGATGCCATCTTCATAGATAAGAAGTGGGCCGACTTTGTCAATCGGTCCACGATAACCCATATACCATCATGGCCTCTCGTAGTCCTCGGGAGCCCCACGATAAAGTCCATGGAGATCTGCTCCCATTTCCACTCCGGAATCGGCAGTGGCAATAAAGTTCCGGCCGGTCTCTGGTGCTCTGCCTTTACCTGCTGACATACCAAACAGGTCTCAACATACTTGGCCACCTCTCTCTTCATGTTCGGCCACCAGAAGTGCTGTTTCAAATCCCGGTACATCTTGGTACTTCCCGGGTGTACAGAATATGCCGAAGAATGTGCCTCGGCCAATATCTCCTTCTTCAGGTCCTCGTCGTTAGGCACGTACCACCTATGCCTGAACTTCAGAATACCATCCTCTGATAAATGGAAATCCGACGAGTCTCCCAACGTCATACTGGATCGAATCTCCATACACTCCGAATCACTCTGCTGAGCCTCACGTATACGATCCAGAATAGTCGGCCTGAGAGAAATGTTAGTGAGCATACTGGACAACTCTGCCACTATCTCCACGTCAAACCTCTCAATCTCAGACCGCAGCGTAATCGACATCGCTGCAAGTGAAGGCTGACTCGCAGAAGGCACTCTACTCAAGGCATCAGCAACCTTGTTCGCCTTCCCTGGATGGTACTTGATGTCAAAATCATAGTCTTTGACGAACTCAAGCCATCGTCTCTGTCGCATGTTCAGCTCCTTCTGCGTAAATAGGTACTTCAGGCTCTTATGGTCAGAAAATATCTCGCACTGCTGCCCATATAAATAATGTCTCCATATCTTCAGTGCGAAGACCACAACTGCTAACTCAAGGTCGTGCGTAGGGTAATTTTGCTCGTACGGCTTCAACTGCCGAGAAGCATAAGAAATAACTCTCCCCTCCTGCATCAATACACAACCGAGTCCTACTCCCGATGCATCACAATAAACGCTATATCTGACACCTTCAACAGGTAACGCCAGTACTGGAGCGGTGGTCAATCTCTGCTTTAACTCCATAAAACTATCATCACAAGCAGGCGACCAAATAAACTTCTCGTGCTTCCGAGTCAATCGTGTAAGAGGAAGTGCGATCTTCGAGAATCCCTCTATAAACTTCCGATAATGACCGGCCAATCCGAGAAATCCACGCACCTCACGTACGTTCTTCGGCTGTGGCCAATCTCTGACCACCTGAATCTTACTCGGATCCACTGAAACTCCGTCCTGTGATATGATATGGCCAAGGAAGCTCACTCTGTCAAGCCAGAACTCGCACTTCAAAAACTTTGGGTACAGCTGGTGCTGACATAGGGTCCTCAGAACAATCCTCAGATGCTCCTCGTGTTCTTCCTTCGTCTTAGAGTAGATCAGGATATCGTCGATGAAAACCACCACGAACTTGTCCAGATACTCCTTGAAGACACGGTTCATCAGATCCATGAACGCTGCAGGGGCATTAGTAAGTCCAAAAGACATGACAAGGAACTCATAATGCCCATACCTCGTTCGGAAAGCCGTCTTCTGAATATCATCTCCCCGGACCTTCAGCTGATAATAACCCGAGCGCAGGTCAATCCTGGAAAATACTCGGGCACCCTGTAGCTGATCAAATAAGTCGTCAATCCGGGGCAGTGGATACTTGTTCTTCACCGTGAGCTTATTCAGCTCCCTGTAATCAATGCACATCCTGAGGGTCCCATCTTTCTTCTTGACGAATAGAACAGGAGCACCCCAGGGTGAAACACTGGGTCGAATAAACCCCTTCTCTAACAGCTCATCAAGCTGAGTCCTCAGCTCTCTCAACTCAGCTGGTGCCAGTCGATACGGGTTTTTAAACCTCGGCGCGGAGTTAGGATATACGTCAATAGTGAACTCAATCTCCCGGTCTGGGGGTAACCCGGGAAGATCATCAAGAAAGATCCCAGAGAACTCTCTGACAATAGGAATGTCGCTCGGCTTCGATCCGCTGAGCAACTGACAATCAAAGACAGAGGCCAAATAAATAGAGCACGCACCTTTAAACTGCTCGTTGACCATCATGGAATAAGAGATAGGCGAGCTACTAAATCTGCTCATCGCCTGATAAGAAAACTCAGCTTTACCCGGAGGTCGAAAAGTGACAATCCCGGATCGACAGTCGATGGTGGCGAAGTGCTGCGATAGCCAATCCATCCCCAAAATAAGATCATAGTGCTCGATGCCCATAACAATAAGGCGAGCATAAAGAGTACGGTCCCCAATCGAAATAATATTCCCCTGGACTACACGGCTTGACTGCATACGCTCGCCTGAAGGTAGCATCACGCTATACTCGCACTCTGCTAACTGAGGCGCAAGCCTCAATCTCGACACACAAGTGGTGGAAACAAAAGAATGTGTAGCCCCCGTGTCTAATAAGGAAAATACAGGAACGCCAGTAAGCAATATAGTACCTGCAATCACGGCAGGCTGAGCCTCATCATCAACGTCGCCAGGCTCAATAAAAGCGAAGATCCTGGGCATAATCTTCCTCTGCTCACTGCCTGGCTGATCTCGGCCGGGCTTCGGGCACTCTCTAGCGAAATGGCCCGGGTCTCCACATCGATAACACACACCCATGCCCAATCTACACTGGCCACTGTGCTCCCTCTGACACTTAGGACAAACAGGTGCCTGAGAGACACCCTGTATCTGCTTCCCCTTTCCCCGGTCGTTACCTCCCTCAAGAGGCCTTTTCACACCCCTAGGCTGCTGCTGGGGCTGTGGCTGCGCTCTAGGCTGCCAACCTCGGTTAAGAGACTGAGGACGTATCTCTCGGAAGAAGCCCCTAGCTGGCTCCCTCGGCTTGACAGAACTCTGATCTACTGCCTCAATATCAAGAGCTCTAGCCACAATGTCGTCATAGGATACACCACGTACCCCTGATATCGTAAGGCGCATCCGGAACTCCTGGCTAAGTCCCTGTAAAAACCGACGCACCTTATCCTCGTTGACGCTGACCTGCCGTGGTGCAAATCGAGAAAGCGCCTCAAACCTCCTCACATACTCGACAATAGAACCAATCTGCCGTAACTGCATAAATTCAACCATCTTCGCCTCCCGTACGGTATGGCTGAAATATTTGTCGTAGAACAACTCTCTGAACCGCTCCCAGCTCATAATAGTCACATCAGTATGCGTCTGGATGGAATCCCACCAAAATCTGGCGTCCAGTGCCAAGTGGTAGGTCACCAATGCAACCTTCTCTCCGCCCTCAATGCTAGCGTATCTCAGCATATCCTCCATAGTGCGAATCCACTCCTCAGCTAAAGAGGGATCCGTAGACTGTCCGTTAAATATAGGGGGCTGGAGCTTCTGAAATCTCTCCATCCCACGGCTACCCGGAATAGCTGCCTCCCGAGCTCTAACGCCCTCTCGGTCTATCAAGGTACCCAGCTGTTGAGACTGTCTCTCCATCTACTGAGCCTGTCTCTCCATATGCTGAGACTGCTGGGCAATAAAATCCTTGAGTGTGTCAATCGTATCATCTCTGTCGTCTCGATCGTTTCGTGGACGCACCATACTTATAAACTCCTATATAAAAGTTAAAACAAATATTCTAAGAAACTAGAAATCAAATAAGACTATAAACATACTTACAGTTGATGAAGAATGTCCGCGTAGTGGCTGTGCAGTCGAGCAGTCTACAGAACCGATTTTAAAACCCGGGGGCTCTGATACCATAAATTGTAACGACCCTAATACTGTACCCGTTTTTCCCGAATATATTTTTCTTTTATCCTAATAACTTTAATTAAACTCTAGACGGAAACTAAACCGAAATCGAAACCAGAATCGAAATCGGAATTGAATTTGAACCTTGAAAGCATTTAAAACAAAACGTTTAATAAATAATTAAAACTTAAAACATTAATTAAAACGTTAAAAATCAAATTGAAAAGAGGGAGGGCAGAATCGGAATTTTGCCCTCGAAAAGCAGCAGCGACCGGGCGCTGCCATTTGCAGCGCACGGGCGCTGCATCGCTGCTTGCTGCAGCGATCGATCTCTGCAGCAAGCAGAGATCGCTCGCTGCCTATGCGCAGCAAGCAGCGATCGATCTCTGCAAATTGCAGAGATCGATCGCTGCACATGCTGCAGCAAGCAGCGATCGATCTCTGCAGCAGCAGAGATCGATCGCTGCACACTGCAGTGCAGCGATCTCCTATTTTCTCTTCTCTCTTCTGTTTTCTATTCTCCGCTTCACGATTTTACACAATTGCTCTCTGGATTCCAGAGAGCAAATCAACATAGCACACTCTCTGGAATCCGATTCCAGAGAGAAATCCTCACACACTTAACATCATATCACAACAATAACAACATTCGACCAACTTACAGCGGACTTTGCGGAATCCAACTGCGTGGATATATCTAAATATCGAGACTATCCGTAACCAACCTACAACATTTCAAAACTATCGAACAATAGTCTTAAACCAAAACGTTTTAAACATCAAATATAAACCTATCAACTACCAGTACCAAACATCCTAAAACATCTATACAATTCATCAGAACATCCCAAAAGAGACCCTCAAAACTCTGTACGTACTATCCGCACGGGTCGGTGAAGCCTCGACTGCACCAGCGCACCACCGCAGCCATCCTCCGTCAACTGGACTGTGCCTCAGGAGGAGGAATCCCATCCTCACCTGGTTCCTCGAAGTCTATGTCACCTACACCATACATATACACTATGAGATAAAATCCCAGTAAGCTCTACGTAAATGCTATGCATGCTGTGCTATGAATTCATTAAACCATGCTTTATTTTATCTTTCTATGAAATGCTCTGTGGGTGCCACCGAGATCCTATCCCTCTAACCAGAGAGAGCTCATCCAGCGGGCGGACTACTCTTTCCAGCTAGAGGCGGGGGGTGCACGCTTACAACACGTACAGCAGTGCCTGAGCCCCACCTCGCGTGACCTATGCACCTTTCGGCCTCTGCGCCTTTCGGCCTATGCGCCTTTCGGCCTATGTGCCTTTCGGCCTATGTGCCTTTCGGCCGTGCTATGCTTTACGTTATCTTTGAAAACTCTGTGCGGAAATTCATTTTCATGCTTTGCTTTAAAATCCAGTGAATGCGTGAACAGTTCTCTATCAGAAAGTAAACAAACAATAACAGGTACCATCAAAACTGTAAAAGCATAAACTATAAACTCCTAAAACCTAGCTACCCAAACCGAGCAAAACTAACTAAAGGCATCTCCAAAACTCCTCGAGACGACATACGATGTACGGTGTAGGCCAATCGGCCAAAGAAGTTCACGAGAACTTACCTCGTGTCCAAAGCAGCTCAAGCTCCGTCCACGAGCACTGTTTACCTAAACAATTTACAACGTTTATCATTAAAACGAGTTTATCCTAAATTCTCGAATTTCTCAATTTCTAACATTTTTCCTAAATCGGTTTAACTTCGTCCAATAATGTTCAATACGTCCTTTATTTACTTAAACATAGCAGATCTATAGATCTCGGATCATAAATCTCGTTTTTATCGAAAACCTAAACGAATGACCTAAAAGCATAACTCTACGAAAATCGAGTTTTTAACGCTCAATAACTACAGAGACATACCGAGAGTTGCGATTGAAGGAGAACGCGTGAAGAAAACGAAACGAACGGAGGTCGGATTGGGAAAAATGTCGCGCAGGCAGGGAGGGTCGTCGAGGGTTCTCTCTTCTCTGGAAATCGATTTCAGTAATGAAATCGATTAAGGCATTTTGCCTTTAAGTAATAATAAGTTTATTAAATGTTAATTGACGATTTTGCCCTTCTTTAGTTTTTATATAGATTTCTTCTTTCGGTTTGATAATCGTCCAGTTATTCGACTTTTCCAAATTTCCATATTTTGCCAATAAGTCCAACTTATTATTTGGGATTTAACAGAACTGTCCGTTTGCAATTTGGACCTCGTTTACTATTTTTACTAAAACGTCATTTACATTACGATAAAGGTAATTACTCGGAATATAGCATTTTAATCTCCGAAAATTCCCATAATTTCCTTAAAATTCCTATTAATCGTTAGGATCGTAATGACGCTTTCCATTTGCGAAACTGATCTGATTTGACATATTTACTAAAATGCCATTAAATAATGAAATAGTAATATAATATAATATATCCAAAAATCCGTACAAGCCGGATATTACAACTATGGTGCGTCGAGGAAATGACCGAGATGACCGAGACGATACGATAGACACTCTCAAGGACTTCATTGCTCAACAGTCTCAACATATGGAGCGTCAGGCCCAACAAATGGAAAGGCAGTCCCAACAATTGGGCACCTTAATTGACCGCGAGGGCGTTAGAGCTCGGGAGGCGGCGACTCCTAGCAATACGGGGATGGAGAGATTCAAGAAACTCCAACCTCCTGTATTCAATGGACAGTCTACGGATCCCTCATTAGCTGAGGAGTGGATTCAGACTATGGAGGACATGCTGGCCTACGCTAGCATTGAGGAGGGAGAGAAGGTGGCATTGGTGACTTACCACCTAGCATTAGATGCCCAGTTTTGGTGAGATTCCATCAAGACGACCACCGATGTGACGATTATGGGTTAGGAATGATTCAGGATGTTGTTCTATGATGAGTATTTCAGCCACACGGTACGGGAGGCGAAGATGGTGGAATTTATGCAGCTGCTGTCACGACCCTTACCCGTGATATCGTTTTTTTTTTTTTTTTTTAAACTTTCACTTTAACTGTACCTGAGCGGAAATCTTAATCAAAATCGAAATCGGAATTGAAATCGAAGTTCGTTTAGTAATTCTTTTAAAACAATCCATAAAACCATTAAAACTTAAAATAACTAAAACATTTAAAACAATTAACTAATAAATAAAATTTAAATCTTTTTTTTTTAAAAAAAAATGTATGGCGATCAGTAGCCACAAAAGTGGCTACTAATCGGCCCATGGGCGATTACAACAGGCGAGTAATCGCCTGTTGTAAGTCGCCAGTGGCGACTCATCGCCACATTTGTGGCGATTAGTCGCCACGCTCTCTGGATTTCTCCAGAGAGCATCGCCTCCTTTTTGCCCAAGAAGCGATTACTCGCCTCTCAGAGGCGAACACTCGCCAGACTCTCTGGATTTCTCCAGAAAGCCGAGCCTCTTCTTTTCCCCTTTTCTCTTTTCTTCACCCTTACACGCCCTGCACTTTACACACATAATCCAAAACTCACAACACTAACAGTCAACACTCAACCCTCAACACTTATCAACCCCTTCTCTTCTTTCATTTTCTCTTCACACAATTATCTTACATACATCCTTAAAACATACTTCAAACATAACATTTATCCAAACCCCCAAACACAACACAATTCATCACGTACTTCTCACACTAACACTTCCACACTAAATTTACCCAAAACTCATAACCAACACAAATCACTTTAACATACAAATGAATTTCAAATAAACGAACCGCGTGGTTCCGTTTAAACGTTTAACAATCCTACCTGTTTTAAAAACAATCAAAAACGTTTCAAAACATTATACAATCACCAAACATCCTAAAACATATCTAAACGTACTAAAAATCCATCAAATTCATCATTATCCCAACAATACCCAAAAACTCTCAAAACTCCTAACCGTGAGTTAACCCGCCCTGCCAAAACATGCTCCGCCGCCACGAGCTCTGCCACCGACCATCTATACTTGGTCATCGTAAGGAGGTTCCTCACCTTCGTTCTCGTCACCTACATCATACAATAAATCCATTAAGCCTAATGCTTAGTAAGGAGCGTACTAAACATAACTTTACATATATGCATGACATTTATAAAACATTTTCGTTTCATTTCTTTTAAACCGTTTTCTTGCCCCGTAGTACATTCATGACTTGCCCCGTAGTACATTCGTGACTTGCCCCGTAGTATATTCGTGACTTGCCCCGTAGTACATTCGTGACTTGCCCCGTAGTAACATTCATCATTCATCATTCATTATCGTTCTTTAATTCAACATTTTCATAAAACATGCTCATAAATAGTTCGTATGCACTTTAGTAAAACATGATACATGAGGTATAACATACGTAAGGAAAAACCTATCAAACGAGCACTACTTAAATCACTAAAGCACTACCTAAAACTACCCGTCCTTTCTACCAACCCCTATTTCCACCTTTTTCATCACATCAAACATCATCAACATTGTACGACGTAGGGCCTTAGTGGCCGGAAGCCTAACGCTCACTTACCTGGCGTCCTAAATATGCCGAGCACCGTCCTTTGAGATTGGGTTACCTAGAGCATTTAACAACACATCATTAATATCGACTTTCAAACATCGAATCTAAACAATCGACTTCTCAAGCTAGGACAAACTCTTCCAAACATTCTAATTCATTTCTTTTAGGCATTTCATCGAGCACATGGTGCTCACCAACTTCAAGACTCCATTAATACTTTCCAAATCATTTTCAACAACCTAAACTTAACATTAAACCTCAACCAACATCATCAATCTACTCCAACAACCTCAATAATTACTAATACATCATCAATGCGAAATAAATAAACAACCCTAAAGATTTCTAACAAAACCCTAAGTTTTCTTCACAAACCCTAACTCAAAACAACTCCAAAAATGACTAATCTCATGACTAAAACGTAGAGCTTACCCTAAGAGTCGATTTGGGGAAGAAACTAGAGGAGAAACTCGCCGGGAACGGAGGAGTCGTCGGCGATTGAAGATTGGCGATGGAGAAGGAGCAAATCGCGAGGGAGAGGGAGAGTATTCATGAGGGAGAAGGAAAGTGAGGGAAGAGAGAGAGAAAACTCTTTTTAACTAAAATCTTTGATTTTCTAAGTTACTATTTTACCCTCACATAACTTCTTAACTTAAATCACTATTTGTCTATCGGTTTAACTTCTCGAAAATTTTCTTATTTCTCCAAATATTTCTATTTATTCTTAGGGCTCTAACGAAACTCCCCGTTGGCCAATTGGACTTAATTTATTATTTCTACGAATTAAAACTCTATAATTGCTTAAATACTTAATATTTGAAACTTAAAGCTCGGAATCCTTAAAACGAAATTTCCGGGTGTTACAGCTGCGGCAGGTTGGTTCTATTTCCGAGTATGTAAGGAGGTTTGAGGCACTGTCCCGATTTTCACCACGTCAGGTTAGCGTTAATGAGGACAAGGTACGCAGGTTTTTACAGGGACTTGGTCGAGAATTTTGAATGCGTCTTACTATATCAGGGGTACGGAATGTATCTTATGATGAGATTGTGGCCAGAGCACTTGAGATTGAGGCCGTCGATAGGGATTCTATCAAACCAAGGGAGCCATCTAAGGGCTTCTTTCGAGAGATTAACCCTCAAATCAGAAGTGAGGGCTGGCAACCGAGAGCACAACCACAGCAACAGCCGCAGAGAGGTGTTAAAATGCCTCTAGAGGGAGGCAATGATAGAGGGAAGGGTAAGAAGGTACAAGGGGCTTCTCAAGTGCCTTGGTGCCCTAAGTGCCAGAAGGAACACAGTGGTGAGTGCCAGGTGGGCACGAACAAATGTTTTTGATGTGGTGGGGTTGACCACTTCGTTAAAGATTGCCCGAAGCCGAGCCGAGATCAGATGATTGGAGATCAGAGGAGAGTCATGCCCAGGAGCTTCGCCTTTATTGAGCCTGGCGACGTCGACGCTGGTGCCCAGCCTTCTCCAATCGCAGGTACTGTTTTAATTACTGGTATGACAATTCGTATACGAGAATATAGGGAGGTAAGAGAATAGCAGGTGGGTAAGAAGGGTTACTAGACGAACCTTGACAAGGAGACAGTACACTACACATAGGGCAATATAAGCCACATTGGAATAGAGTTAAATGTTAATAGGATTAGCTTGACTTAACCACATGAGTTTGTGCACCTGAGAATCTAGTTACCATTAGAGGAATACACCCTAGAGATACGGCTTCAAATAGGTAGAAACTAGATTTATTTGGCAACCCTTTGGAGTATTAGAAAAAGACTAATCGAGAAAGATGAAAGTTTAGATATAAACTTATTGAGGAATGCCCCAGATTGTTGAGATACCTGGAGTGTGAGATTGTTAGGCTCAATGAAGAGTAAGATAAGAAGTTTAACTCTATGGTTAGTGTCGTATGAATCGTGAAGTTCACAATTTCAGTGGTCTGACTTGTATTTGACAAGTTGGGACCCATGGATACAAAAATAATTTAAGGTTAAAAAAAAAAAAGTCTAGAGCAAACCTAGGGCGAGACTTAAAAGCATAACTGTGCTCGAAGTTAATGGAAATCTAAGTAGAACGAATAAGTATATGGTGGGTAGTATAAGCGTTTCAGTTAGGACATGGTGAGGGAACTCACTAATGCGACGTAGGATAACATAGGAAGGATACCTTGCGAAATAGTGAAAGTAGAATTCTAGTTGAGAAGCTCACGTTGAAATAGTTATTAAAATCCGTGAAGTGCCCAGGAATGGGCACAATTGAAGCACTGTTGACAAAGAAGTTATATAGGAGCATTACTAGAGAAATGTAGACTCGGATGATTGTGATAGTGACTAAGGATTAAGGCCAAAGAACTTGTAACCAAGTTTAGTGTACTGCTCTGATATAGATATATAAGTCGTTATACCCAATAGATGGATAAGATCGTAGACGTGGTATAGTTGAGATTTAGTGTTAAAGTAAAGGAATTCAATTTGAGGAGTTGAAGTTATTTCGAGGATTAAGGATATGAGACAATCTTTAGTAGAAACAAATTAATAAGTGAGAGAGAGTTTAAGGTTTGGGTGACCAAATGCAAACCAACACGTGCTCGGGACGTTAAGTGTGAAGTGCACAGTTAGAGGTCGTTTGGTTAAGACTTAGAGATTTGATAAGATGTGAGGCGTGAACTGAAAATGAGGGTTACGATTAGGGAGTTAATGTAGAAATTTGGTAAGTGTGTATCCCGATTGTAGACAGGATCGAGGGAATTGCGTTGAGGTATGGGTTACAGCCCAGAAATTTGATGAAATTGTAGGCATTCAATGTGACTGGCGTTAGGAAGCTTAGGTATAGCTCTGACCTAAGGGATCAGCGGAAGAAAAGCGTCGATAAAGAGTGAATTTTGAAGTTAGTATTAATAAAAGATTTAATCTGCGAGTGATTAAGTGAAAGTCGAAAGTTGGTATACGTTTCGATTATGGATTGAGCCAACGAGATTACTGAGAAGTTTAGGTAAATCGAGTGGAAAATTAAAGATTTGATTGTGCTCAATACTTGAGTAAGGACGTACACAGTCCAATCGAGAGTAGAAAATACGAATGTAACGCTGATGTTGGAGAGTTTTGGTTTCGAACCACGAAGAATGACCGTAAATAAAGGGGATGGATCGAAGTATACTGCCACATGATATGAGACATTGTATTAAGGACTATTTGGTATAACAAATTTTGAGGACAAAATTTTAAATAAGGTGGATGGAATGTAATACCCCGCTTTACGGGATATTATTATTTTAATATAATGTGGCATTTTAGTAAATATGTCAAATCAGGTCCGTTTTACGAAAACAAAGCGTCATTAGGATCCTATCGATTAATTGGAATTTTAGAAATTTATAGGATTTTTCGGAATAATGACGCTATATTTCGAGTAATTAGATTTCTCGGAATATAAATAACGTTTTAGTAAAAATAGTAAACGAGGTCAGAATTGCGAACGGACAATTTTAATAAATCCCAAATATTAAGTTGGACTTATTGGTGAAATAAGGAGATTTGGTGAAACCGAATAGCTAGTCAATTAACAAAACGAAGGACAAAACGAATATAAAAACAATAGAAGGGCGAAATGGTAATTCACCAAGTCAAATTTTAATTAAAAATAGGTTTCTCTTCCTCCCTCGACACTTCAGTTTTCCAGAGAGCATTTCTTCTTTCTCTCTCGGCTTCTCCTCTCTGCCTGCGACGGAATCCTCAACATCCGACCTCCGATTTGTCTCCCGATCGTCCCGTTTTCTTCACGTTTTCTCCTCCAATCAACGCTCTAGGTATGATTCTATAGTTTTAGAGCGTTAAATTCTGAGTTTCGTAGAGTTTATGGTTAGGGTTTTCGTTTAGGGTTTCGATAAAAAAACGAGATTTAGGGTTTGTAATTAATAGGTTTGCCGTAATAAAGTGTATATTGGACGTATTGAACGTTATTGGGCGAATTTGATTGATTTAAGGCGAATGTTAAAATTTGAGAATTTTCGGGTTTTAGGGAAAAACTCGTAAATTGTAGTTTCGAGGTATCAATCGTAAATTGTTCATCGATATGCTTCGAATAATTAAGTTGGACGTTTTAAGAAAATCTTTAGTTAAGGTTTTGTTAATTAGGACGTTTAGAAGCTTAAATTGTTTTAACATCGACCGTTATGTTTTGCCTCAGACAAACAACGCTCGTGGACAGAGCTTGAGCTGTTTTGGACACGAGGTAAGTTCTCATGATCTTCTTTGGCCGATTGGCCTACACCGTACGTCGAAGTCGTCTCGAGGAGTTTTGGAGATACTTTTATTTAAATTGTGTCGGTTGGGTAGTTAGGTTAGACGTTTATAGGTTATGTTTGTTTATCGTCCTGATGGTACACATGTTGGTTGTTTACTGTATGTATTTGACTGCTCATGCATCATGTCATTTAAAGCATCTGGTTAAGAGAACGAAATAAATCTATGTAATCTGTTATCTGGTCACGTCGAGGTGGTTTAGCCTCGGTGACAATCTGTCTGTGACCTAATTAAAAAGTAAAACGAACCAACGAACGAAATGAATCTACGTAATCTGTTATCTGGTCACGGCGAGATGGTTTAGATCTCGGTGACATTCTGTCTGCGACCTAATTAAAAAGTAAAATGAACCAACAAAATCTACGTAATCTGTTATCTGGTCACGGCGAGGAGGTTTAGTCTCGGTGACAATCTGTCTGCAATGTAACGAATCTGTATCTGATATCTGCATGTTTAACGAATGACATATGTACTACACGCATCTGCAAGCATCTGCACGCATCTGCATTTACGTAGAGTTTACTGAGATTTATATCTCATAGTGTATTGTATGGTGTAGGTGATCCCGATACAGGTGACTACGAGATCCCTCCACCTGAGGAGTGATGCAGTTGATGGAGAATGGCCTGTGGGAGTGTGTTGAGCAGTTGAGGCGTATTTTGACCCGTGGGTGTATGGTTAGGTGTTTTGGGATTGTTTGATAACTTTGTACAGTTAGAACATCTTAGGGTGCTTGGTTCTGGTAGTTGATAGGTTTACGTTTGAGGTTTTGAACGTTTTGAAAACTTGTTTTTATAAACTGCTTAGATGTTTTAAAACAGAAGGAAAAGTATAGTTTTGAATATACCCATGCAGTTTGTTTTCTTAAAGTTTGATTACGTTAATGTTTGGATGATTATGAGGTGTTAGTAGATTAATTGAGGATGAAATTGGAGATATATTGAAGTTGATAGTTGCAGGGTATGTTGTGTAACACCCCTAAAACTGTACCCGTATTTCTCATATTATTTTTTTTTTTTTTTTTTTTTTTTTCTTCTTTACATTTTATAAACTTTAAAACTTGACGTTAACCAGAATTGAAATCGAAACCGAAACCGGAATCGAAATCGAAGTTCGTTTGGTAAATCATTTAAAACATAAACTAAAACTATTTAAATAAAACTTAAAAACATTTAATTAAAAACTTTTAATAACAATAAAAGAAGGGAGGGCAGAATCGGAATTCTACCCTCGCAAAGCAGCAGCGATCGCTGCACTGAGGCAGCGATCGATCTCTGCGCTGCAGCAGAGATCGATCGCTGCAGCTAAAATAGCCAGCAGCGATCGATCTCTGCTGCAGAGCAGAGACCGATCGCTGCACTTAGTGCAGCGATCATGCTGCAGCACGCAGCGATCGATCTCTGCGCTGCAGCAGAGATCGATCGCTGCACACTCTGTGCAGCGACCAAGCACCTGCTCTCTGGAATTCTACAGAGAGCAGATCACTTCACTTGCTCTCTGGAATTCTCCAGAGAGCAAAGTAAATTCTTCAAGTCTCTGGAATCCGATTTCCAGAGACCAACAACCTCCATTTTTCCTACACCAATTTCACATTTCTACCATTTTTTTCATCTTTAAACCAAATCAACTTATGCGTTAACTCAACCGACTTACAGCAGACTTACGAAGTCCAACTGCGTGGATGTATCTAAACATCAAACATAACCGTATCAACCTAAAACTAATTAAACGTTTTCAAAACATTCAGCAAACAGTTTAAACCAAGACATTTTACGTACGCTTACCAAAACGTTATCAAATTCCTACCCAGATCCAAACACCCTAAATATACTATACAATTATCAACTCAAAACATCCCAAAATAAACCCAGAGTCCAGACATACATCCCCACGGGTCATATCGCGCCTCGACTGCCCCAGCGCACTCCCACAGCCATCATCCATCAACTGCATCCCTCGTCAGGAGGAGGAACGTCGTCCTCACCTGGTTCAATATCTCCTAAGAGATTACCTACACCATACAGACACATATGAGATATTGAAATCTCAGTAAGCTACGTAAATGCAGATGCATGCATGCGTGCGTATGCCATTCAGAAAACGTTCAGATTACCAATTCATATTCATTTACCAATGCCTTTACAGATTCATTTACAGATACATTTACAGATACATTACGTCACAGACAGAATTGTCACCGAGATCTCAGCCCACTAAATGGAAAGGATACATTCCGCGGTCGAACTACCACTTTCCACTTAGATGGGGGGGGGGGGGTACATGCTCAAAAAAAAACCTACAGCCATGCCTGAGCCCCACCTCGCGTAACCAGAAACAGATTACATTCATTAATTACAGATTACCTTTCTTTTCTTAAAACACGTGCGGAAATCCATTTTCATGACATTTGAAATCCGTGATGCATGAACAGTTCATATAAGCAGAAAGTAAACAACCAACGTGCATACATTCATGGCAGTAAAGCAGAACCTATAAACAACTAACCTAACTACCCAACCAGAATAACATAAAACAAACAGTTCCTCGAGTATTCTCGAGACGACGACGGAGTATGGTGCAGACCTTTGGGTCAAAGTAAGTCACGAAAACTTACCTGGAGCGCACTGAATCACTAGCTTTGTCCACGGGAGTCGTGTGTCTGTGAGAAAACACGATATTCATAGTTAGAACCGATTTAAACTATAAACGTCCAAATTACAAAATCCTTAACTAGCGAATTCTCCTAAATTCTCCACTTAGCTAATTAGAGCATTTCGAACGTTCATTAAAGCTCGATTATCCAAATTCTCAAATAACGAGTTTTTCCCTAAACCCGAAATTTTACCAATTTATAACTTTTTCGCAATTCGACTTTTCTTCGTCCAATAACGTTCAATACGTTCAATATATACGTAATTATAGCTAACCTATTAATTACGAAGCCTAAATCACGTTTTTAACGGAAAACCTAATTTAAACCCTAACCCTAAATCAAACCAAAACTCGAAATAAACGACCCAAGACTAAAGCTACATACCGAGGGTAGCGAGAGAGGAAGAAAACGTGAAGAACGGAGGAGAAATCGGAGGTCGGAACGTCGGATCGCCGGCGGCCAAGTAGGTTTCGCGCGAGGGAGGAAGAAAGAAACAGAGAAGTGTTCTTCTCTGGAGTGATTTTCGTTGGAAAATCACTAAGGCATATTGCCTTTTAATAGATAATAAAAATTAAATACTCAAATGACGATTTTACCCTTTCTTAAGTTTTTATATTAGTTTCGTCGTTCGGTTCGTTAATCGTTTAGCTATTCGGTTTCTCCGAACTTCCAAACTTCACCAATAAGCTCCACTTAATATTTGAGATTTAATAAAACTGTCCGTTCGTAATTTGGACCTCGTTTGCTATTTTTACGAGAACGTCTTTTACATTACGAAAAGCGTATTTACTCGGATTATAGTGTTTGATCTCCGAAAATTCCCAAAATTTTCTTAAAATTCTAATTAATCGCTAGGATCGAAATGACGCGTTCTTTTCGTAAATCGGACCTGATTTGACATAATTACAAAAATGCCAATAACAATATAATAACAATATAATAAAAGGTCCGTACAAACCGGATATTACATTCTCCCCTCCTTATTCAGAATTTTGTCCACAAAATTAAACTACCCAAACAGATCAGGATATCTTGTCATCATATCCTGCTGTCGTTCCCACGTAGCCTCTTCCACCTCGTGGTTCCGCCATAGGACTTTGACTAGCGGAATCTCTTTGTTGCGCAAGATTTTGGTAGAGTACTCCAGAATACGTACCGGCTTCACCTCGTAAGTCAAGGTAGGCTGTACCTCGATCTCTGTAGTCTCCACGGCATGAGATGGATCACGTAAACATCTCCGAAGCATGGATACGTGGAATACATCATGAATGCCCTCCATAGAAGCCGGAAGCTGCAGTCTATACGCCAACTTCCCGATCCTCTTCAGAACAGGAAAGGGCCCCACGTACCGAGGGTTCAGCTTACCCCTCCTTCCAAATCTCGCGACGCCTTTGAATGGAGAAACCTTCAAATAAACCTCGTCGCCTTCATCAAACTCTAGCTCTCGCCGTCTCGTGTCGGCATAACTCTTCTGTCGGCTCTGAGCTATCTCGATCCGCCGTCGGATAACGGCAATCTTATCTGCCGTTTGCTGTAAGATCTCAGGACCAACGATGCTGGCCTCGCCAACCTCGTCCCAGTGTAATGGAGACCTACACTTCCGACCATATAAAGCCTCATACGGAGCCATGCCGATAGTAGCCTGGAAGCTGTTGTTATACGAGAACTCAACCAGAGGTAAATATCGGCTCCACGAGCCCTGAAACTCCAGCACACACGCCCTGAGCATATCCTCAAGAATCTGGTTCGTCCTCTCCGTCTGACCGTCGGTCTGAGGATGAAACGCTGTGCTGAAATCTAGCTGAGTCCCCATAGCTCGGTGTAAACTCTTCCAGAACTTCGAGGTAAATCTAGGATCTCTGTCTGAAACAATAGAAACCGGAACTCCGTGCAATCTAACAATCTCCTGCACATAGAGTTCGGCAAGCTGATCCATAGATGACGACATCTTCACGGGCAAGAAGTGAGCCGACTTTGTCAATCGGTCCACAATAACCCAAATGCCATCATGTCCTCGTGTAGTCCTCGGGAGCCCCACAATGAAGTCCATAGAGATCTGCTCCCACTTCCACTCCGGAATCGGCAGTGGTAATAATGTACCGGCCGGTCTCTGGTGCTCCGCCTTAACCTGTTGACAAACTAAACAGGTCTCGACGTGCTGGGCAACCTCTCTCTTCATACCTGGCCACCAGAAGTGCTGCCGTAAGTCCCGGTACATCTTGGTACTTCCCGGGTGCACAGAATAAGCTGAAGAATGTGCCTCAGCCAATATCTCCTTCCTCAGACTCTCGTCGCTAGGCACGTACCACCTGTGCCGAAACTTCAGAATACCATCCTCTGATAGATGAAAATCTGACGAGTCTCCCAATATCATGCTAGATCGAAGCTCCATACACTCTGAATCAGTCAGCTGAGCCTCACGTATACGATCCAGAAGAGTCGGCCTGAGAGAAACATTAGAGAGCATACTAGACAACTCCGCCACAATCTCCACGTCAAATCTCTCAATCTCAGACCGCAGAGTAACTGTCATCGCTGCTAATGAAGGCTGTATCGCAGAAGGCACTCTACTCAAGGCATCAGCAACCTTGTTCGCCTTTCCTGGATGGTACTTGATAACAAAATCGTAATCTTTGACAAACTCAAGCCATCGTCTCTGTCTCATGTTCAGCTCCTTCTGCGTAAATAAGTATTTCAAGCTCTTGTGGTCAGAAAATACCTCGCACTGCTGCCCATATAAATAATGTCTCCATATCTTCAGTGCGAAGACCACAGCTGCTAACTCGAGGTCATGCGTAGGGTAGTTCTGCTCATACGGCTTCAGCTGCCGAGAAGCATAAGAAATGACTTTCCCCTCTTGCATCAACACACAACCGAGCCCGACTCCAGACGCATCGCAGTAAATACTGAACCTGACACCCTCAACAGGCAGCGCCAGAACTGGAGCGGTGGTCAATCTCTGCTTTAACTCTGCAAAACTGTCATCGCAAGCAGACGACCATATAAATCTCTCACTCTTCCGAGTCAAGCGTGATAAGGGAAGTGCGATCTTCGAGAATCCCTGAATAAACTTCCGGTAATAACCGGCCAATCCGAGAAATCCACGCACCTCACGCACGTTCTTCGGCTGTGGCCAATCTCTGACCGCCTGGACTTTGCTCGGATCCACAGAAACTCCGTCCTGTGATATGATATGGCCTAGGAAACTCACACTGTCAAGCCAGAACTCGCACTTCGAAAACTTGGGATATAGCTGGCGCTCGCATAAAATCCCCAGAACAATCCTCAGATGCTCCTCGTGCTCTTCCCTAGACTTAGAGTAGATCAGGATGTCATCAATAAACACCACCACAAACTTGTCCAAGTACTCCTTAAAGACCCGGTTCATCAGATCCATGAATGCTGCAGGAGCATTAGTGAGCCCAAAAGACATAACGAGGAACTCATAATGCCCATACCTCGTCCGGAACGCTGTCTTTGGCACGTCATCCCTCCGGACCTTCAACTGATAGTAACCCGAGCGCAGGTCAATCCTGGAAAATACTCGGGCACCCTGTAGCTGATCAAACAAGTCGTCGATCCTGGGCAGTGGGTATCTGTTCTTCACTGTCAACTTGTTCAGCTCCCTATAGTCAATACACATCCTGAGGGTCCCGTCTTTCTTTTTAACAAACAAAACGGGCGCACCCCAGGGTGAAACGCTGGGTCGGATGAAACCCTTCTCTAATAGCTCGTCAAGCTGAGTCCTCAATTCTCTCAACTCAGCAGGTGCTAACCTGTACGGATTCTTAAACGTCGGCGCAGTATTAGGATATACATCAATAGTGAACTCGATCTCCCGGTCCGACGGTAATCCGGGAAGATCATCAAGGAATATATCAGAGAACTCTCTGACAACAGGGATGTCGCTCGGCGTCATTCCGCTGAGCAACCGAACATCGAAAACTGAGGCCAAGAAAATAGAGCACGCACCTTTGAACTGCTCGTTGACCTCCATAGAATAAGAAATAGGCGAGCTACTCAATCTGCTCATCGCCTGATAAGAGAACTCGGCTCTATCCGGGGGTCGGAAGGTCACAATCTCGGAGCGACAATCGATGGTGGCGAAGTGCTGTGCCAGCCAGTCCATCCCCAAAATAAGATCATACCGCTCTATGCTCATAACTATCAATCGAGCATAAAGGGTAATACTCCCCACCGAGACGATATTGCCCTGGAGAATACGATCTGAACGCATATGCTCTCCCGAAGGCAGCATCACACTATACTCAACCCCAGCTAACTCAGACTTTAGCCCCAATCTAGTCATGCATACAGTCGATACGAAGGAGTGCGTAGCTCCGGTATCCATCAAAGTAAAAACAGTAGCGCCCATAAGCAAAATAGTACCTGCAATCACGGCAGGCTGATCCTCGTCATCAACACTGCCCGGCTCAATAAGTGCGAAGACCCTCGGCGTAACTCTCCGCTGATCTCCACCTAGCTGATCTCGGCCCGGGTGTGGACAATCTCTAACAAAATGGCCGACTCCACCACATCTGTAGCACTTATTAGAGCCAACTCGACACTCTCCACTGTGCTCCTTCTGACAAAAGGGGCACCAAGGCATCTAAGAAGCTCCCTGAATTTGTTTCCCCTTGCCTCGATCGTTACCTCCCTCTAGAGGTCTCTTCACACCCCTCGGCTGTGGCTGGGGCGGCTGTGCTCTAGGCTGAAATCCTCGGTTCTGCGACTGAGGACGAATCTCCCGAAAGAAGCCCTTCGCTGGCTCCCTCGGCCTAATACAAGTGGCCTGGCAGCCTCGATATCCAGAGCCCTAGCTGTGATGTCAGAAAAGGGTACGTCGATAATACCTGAGACCACAACGTGCATCCGTAACTCCGGATTAAGTCCCTCCATAAACTGGTGCACCTTCTCGTCGTTATCGCTGACAAGGCGCGGTGCAAATCGCGATAAAGCCTCAAACCTCCGAATATAGTCAGCAACTGAACCCGTCTGTCTCAGCTGCATAAACTCGTTCCTCTTGGCCACTCTCGCAGTACGGCTGAAATACTTGTCGAAGAATAAAAACTTGAACCGCTCCCAAGTCATAACTGATACGTCTGTCGTCACCTTGATCGAATCCCACCAGAAACGGGCATCCATAGCCAAGTGAAAAGTAGCATAAGCGACCTTGCTCCCGTTCCCCACCTCAGCATAAACCAGCATATCCTCCATCACTCGGATCCACTCCTCGGCACGAGTCGGATCCGATGACTGGCCCTCGAATACTGGAGGCCGAAGGCTCTGAAACCTCTGCATACCCTGATTAGTGGGTACTACCAACTCCTGAGCCCTCTGATTCTCTCGCTGTGTCTCCCGATTTACTAAATCCGTAATCTGCTGCGCTTGCCGGTCCATATGCTGAGACTGGCGGTCTATCAAATCGGTAAGACGATCCATCGCATCGTCTCTCGGATCCCTTCCCCGAGTCATATTTATAGAACTCCTATAAAATTTAAAACAGATAATCCTAAGAAACTGAAATCAAACAAAGCAGTAAACAGACTTACAGTTGATGAAGGATGTCCGCGTAGTGGCTGCGCAGTCGAGCAGTCTACAGAATCGATTTTAAAACCCGGGGGCTTTGATACCATAACTGTAACACCCCTAAAACTGTACCCGTATTTCTCATATTATTTTTTTTTTTATTTTATTTTTTTTTTCTTCTTTACATTTTATAAACTTTAAAACTTGACGTTAACCAGAATTGAAATCGAAACCGAAACCGGAATCGAAATCGAAGTTCGTTTGGTAAATCATTTAAAACATAAACTAAAACTATTTAAATAAAACTTAAAAACATTTAATTAAAAACTTTTAATAACAATAAAAGAAGGGAGGGCAGAATCGGAATTCTACCCTCGCAAAGCAGCAGCGATCGCTGCACTGAGGCAGCGATCGATCTCTGCGCTGCAGCAGAGATCGATCGCTGCAGCTAAAATAGCCAGCAGCGATCGATCTCTGCTGCAGAGCAGAGACCGATCGCTGCACTTAGTGCAGCGATCATGCTGCAGCACGCAGCGATCGATCTCTGCGCTGCAGCAGAGATCGATCGCTGCACACTCTGTGCAGCGACCAAGCACCTGCTCTCTGGAATTCTCCAGAGAGCAAAGTAAATTCTTCAAGTCTCTGGAATCTGATTTCCAGAGACCAACAACCTCCATTTTTCCTACACCAATTTCACATTTCTACCATTTTTTTCATCTTTAAACCAAATCAACTTATGCGTTAACTCAACCGACTTACAGCAGACTTACGAAGTCCAACTGCGTGGATGTATCTAAACATCAAACATAACCGTATCAACCTAAAACTAATTAAACGTTTTCAAAACATTCAGCAAACAGTTTAAACCAAGACATTTTACGTACGCTTACCAAAACGTTATCAAATTCCTATCCAGATCCAAACACCCTAAATATACTATACAATTATCAACTCAAAACATCCCAAAATAAACCCAGAGTCCAGACATATATCCCCACGGGTCATATCGCGCCTCGACTGCCCCAGCGCACTCCCACAGCCATCATCCATCAACTGCATCCCTCGTCAGGAGGAGGAACGTCGTCCTCACCTGGTTCAATATCTCCTAAGAGATTACCTACACCATACAGACACATATGAGATATTGAAATCTCAGTAAGCTACGTAAATGCAGATGCATGCATGCGTGCGTATGCCATTCAGAAAACGTTCAGATTACCAATTCAGATTCATTTACCAATGCCTTTACAGATTCATTTACAGATACATTTACAGATACATTACGTCACAGACAGAATTGTCACCGAGATCTCAGCCCACTAAATGGAAAGGATACATTCCGCGGTCGAACTACCACTTTCCACTTAGATGGGGGGGGGGGGGGTACATGCTCAAAAAAAAACCTACAGCCATGCCTGAGCCCCACCTCGCGTAACCAGAAACAGATTACATTCATTAATTACAGATTACCTTTCTTTTCTTAAAACACGTGCGGAAATCTATCTTCATGACATTTGAAATCCGTGATGCATGAACAGTTCATATAAGCAGAAAGTAAACAACCAACGTGCATACATTAATGGCAGTAAAGCAGAACCTATAAACAACTAACCTAACTACCCAACCAGAATAACATAAAACAAACAGTTCCTCGAGTATTCTCGAGACGACGACGGAGTATGGTGCAGACCTTTGGGTCAAAGTAAGTCACGAAAACTTACCTGGAGCGCACTGAATCACTAGCTTTGTCCACGGGAGTCGTGTGTCTGTGAGAAAACACGATATTCATAGTTAGAACCGATTTAAACTATAAACGTCCAAATTACAAAATCCTTAACTAGCGAATTCTCTTAAATTCTCCACTTAGCTAATTAGAGCATTTCGAACGTTCATTAAAGCTCGATTATCCAAATTCTCAAATAACGAGTTTTTCCCTAAAACCCGAAATTTTACCAATTTATAACTTTTTCGCAATTCGACTTTTCTTCGTCCAATAACGTTCAATACGTTCAATATATACGTAATTATAGCTAACCTATTAATTACGAAGCCTAAATCACGTTTTTAACGGAAAACCTAATTTAAACCCTAACCCTAAATCAAACCAAAACTCGAAATAAACGACCCAAGACTAAAGCTACATACCGAGGGTAGCGAGAGAGGAAGAAAACGTGAAGAACGGAGGAGAAATCGGAGGTCGAAACGTCGGATCGCCGGCGGCCAAGTAGGTTTCGCGCGAGGGAAGAAGAAAGAAACAGAGAAGTGTTCTTCTCTGGAGTGATTTTTGTTGGAAAATCACTAAGGCATATTGCCTTTTAATAGATAATAAAAATTAAATACTTAAATGACGATTTTGCCCTTTCTTAAGTTTTTATATTAGTTTCGTCGTTCTGTTCGTTAATCGTTTAGCTATTCGGTTTCTCCGAACTTCCAAACTTCACCAATAAGCTCCACTTAATATTTGAGATTTAATAAAACTGTCCGTTCGTAATTTGGACCTCGTTTGCTATTTTTACGAGAACGTCTTTTACATTACGAAAAGCGTATTTACTCGGATTATAGTGTTTGATCTCCGAAAATTCCCAAAATTTTCTTAAAATTCTAATTAATCGCTAGGATCGAAATGACGCGTTCTTTTCGTAAATCGGACCTAATTTGACATAATTACAAAAATGCCAATAACAATATAATAACAATATAATAAAAGGTCCGTACAAACCGGATATTACATGTTGTTTGAGGATGAGGTTTTCTTTCTGGAATCGGATTCCAGAGAGTTGATTAAGTGTTTGCTCTCTTGAATTTCAGAGAGCACTTGAAGGGAAAAGAAGTGAAGGATAGAGGAGTGGTGATGGGCGACTGGTCGCTGCATAATGCAGCGATCGAGCGCTGCATTACGCAGCGCTTGCAGCGATCGAGCGCTGCTTTACGCAGCGATCGATTGCTGCACTCCCTCCTCGGCAGAAAGACGTTTCTGCCCCCTCTGTTTCTGATTTAGATTTAAATTGTTTTATTAAAATGTTTAAGTTTTATTTAATTGTTATATGTTTTGTTTTAAATGATTTAAAGACTAGATTTTAATTCCGACTTCAATTCTTGTTTTGACTTCAGTTTAAATTCCGCATAAAGTTTTATAAAAAAAAAAAAAAATTTATAGTATGGAAATTGGGTACAGTACTAGGGTCGTGACAACGCCAATACCGCGCCACATGGCGCTGATCTCCTCACCAGCGCCCGCCCAATCAAGCAGCCGATTGAAGCTGCGCCAAAACCTAGCCCAAGGTGGAGATTGTGCCAACTCATCAATCCATGCCTTCACCTACATGTGTACCTGCAAAACTATACCTTTGGATGCAAGCTCTTCTTTGGGCCAAGTCTTTCTTTGGGCTCGATTTGTGGAGGTCTCTTTTCCTTTGAATTGTTGAATTTTCTTCAACCCAAATCCACCACCATACATCTAGTCCTAACCACACAAACTAATGCATGAAATGCAATTATAAAATCCTTACAAAAAGGCTAATGTATGCCAATGAGTTTTAAAAAAAAAATAAAAATAAAAATTACAAAATAAGGCCTGGGAAGACAAATTCCCATAGGGCTGTCAGTAAGCTCCAAATGCATGATCCAATGAATGATGTGACAATGTTTCTCCACATCCTCTGGCGTCGGCTCCCAAGTGAAGTTCATGATGTGATCCAAACCTGCAAAAAGAGACAATTCATTAGAACATTGATTGAATAAAATTTGTGCCCGAGTTTGTGATCGTGTGACGGGCCTCTGAGGCATGTCATCTGTAACACCCCAGACACTATACCCAATTTCCCCGTATAAATTTTTCATTTTATACTTATTACTTTTCTTCACTTTAAATAAAACTTTGTGCGGAATAAAAACTGAGGTTGAAGTCAGAACTCAAATCGGAAATCAATTCGAACCTTAAAATCATTTAGAACAAGACATTTAATAATTAATTGAAAACTTAAAACATTAATTTAAAAACATTTACAAGAACACACAAAAGGGGAGGGCAGAATCGGGATTCTGCCCCCCAAGAGTATCAGCGATCGGGCGCTGCAATTTGCAGCGCCCGAGCGCCACATTCGCTGCATGTTGCAGCGACTGGTCGCTGCAACCATGCAGCGCCCAGTCGCTGCAACCTTGCAGCGACCCACCCCTCTTTCTCGCTTCATTCTTTTCCTTACACTTGCTCTCTGGAATCACAATTTCCAGAGAGCAACACAATTTCCTCAAGCTCTCTGGAGTCCGATTCCAGAGAGCAGAATTTCACACCCTTCTTTACCCATTCTCTCAATTTACCTCATAACGCTTATAACTTAAATCCAACCGACTCGCAGCGGACTTTGCGAAATCCAACTGCGTGGATGTATCTAAACATCGAGCATAACCGTATCAACCTAAAACCAATCAAAACATTTCCATAACATTCATTAAACAGTTTAAACCAAACGTTTTACATACAATTATCAAAACGTTATCTAATCCCTATCCAGATCCAAACAACCTAAATATTCTATACAATTATCAATTCAAAACATCCCAAATAACCCCAGAGTCCAGACATACATCCCCACGGGTCAGAAAGTGCCTCGACTACATAGCGCACTCCCACGGCCGTCATCCATCAACTGCATCAGACGGAGGAACGCCGTCCTCACCTGGTTCGATATCACCTAAGAGGTTACCTACACCATACAGACACATATGAGATATTGAAATCTCAGTAAGCTACGTAAATGCAGATGCATGCGTGCGTATGCCATTCAGAAATCATGCTCAGATTCAGATTACAGATACAGAATTACAGATTACAGATTCATTACGTCACAGACAGACAGAATTGTCACCGAGACCTCGACCCACTAACCCAAGGGGGCCCGTCCGGCGGTTGGACTACCCCGTGGGGTTAGAGAGGGGGGTACACGCTTGCAACACGCACAGCCGTGCCTGAGCCCCATCTCGCGTGACCAGAAACAGACAGATTACGTTTATTCATTCAGATTTCGTTACAGATTTCATTTCAGATATACGTTCCTTTTCTTAAAAACACGTGCAGAAATTCCTTTTCATGACTTTCGAAAACCGTGATGCATGAACAGTTCATATCAGCGGAAAGTAAACAAACAACATGCATACATTCATGGCAGTAAAGCAGAACCTATAAACAACTAACCTAACTACCCAACCAGAATAACATAAAACAAACAGTTCCTCGAGTATTCTCGAGACGACGACGGAGTATGGTGCAGACCTTTGGGTCAAAGTAAGTAACGAAAACTTACCTCGAGCGCGCTGGATCTCAAGTTTCGTCTACGAGAGTCGGGTGTCTGAGAAAAATACGACATTCACAGTTAAAACCAATTTAAACCATAAATGTCCAAATTTCAAAACTTAGCTAAAGAATTCTCCTAAATTCTTCACTTAGCTAATTAAAGCTTTTCGAACATTAATTATAGCTCGATTATCCAAAATAACGAGTTTTCCCCTAAAACCCGAAATTTTACCAATTTATAACTTTTTCGCAATTCGACTTTTCTTCGTCCAATAACGTTCAATACGTTCAATATATACGTAATTATAGCTAACCTATTAATTATGAAGCCTAAATCGCGTTTTTAACGGAAAACCTAATTTAAACCCTAACCCTAAATCGAACTAAAACTCGAAACAAACGCTCAGAGATTGAAGCTACATACCGAGAGTAGCGAGAAGAGGAGAAACTGTGAAGAAATCAGAACGAACGGAGGTCGGACGGAGGTCGGATCGTTGGAAGTCGTCGGCTGAGGGGTGAAGAAATCGCCTCTGGCGATTGTGATTTCCAGAGAGAAGAAGAGAAGTGAGGGAATAGGGAGGTGATTGTTATTTTTATAAAATTTAGTTTGCAAATTACTATTTTGCCCTTAGTACTTAATTCTATTAGTTTCGTCCTTCGTTTCGTTAATCGTCCAACTATTCGGATTCTCGAAAGTTTCATATTTTGCCAATAACTTCTATTCATTGCCAGGGATTTATTAAAACTGTCCGTTCGCAATTTGGACCTCGTTTGCTATTTTTACGAGAACGTCTTTTACATTACGAAAAGCGTATTTACTCGGAATATAGTGTTTGATCTCCGAAAATTTCCGTAAATTCCTTAAAATTCTAATTAATCGCTAGGATCGTAATGACGTTTTCTTTTCGTAAATCGGACCTGATTTGACATAATTACAAAAATGCCAACAACAATATAATCATAATATAATAAAAGGTCCGTACAAACCGGATATTACATCATCCCCTCCGGGTGGCTGAGGATTTGACCTCAAATCCGTTAACTCAGCCTCCTCTTCATATCCTAATTCTCCAATATAAAGGGATAAGTCTTGCACATTGAAGGTGGATGACACCTCATAATCGCCGGGTAACTCCAACTTGTAAGCATTGTTATTTATACGTTCCAAGATTTTAAAGGGACCTTCAGCTCTAGGCAACAATTTGGAGCGTCTTTTGGCGGGAAATCGTTCCTTCCTAAGATGTATCCACACCAAATCTCCGACATTAAAAATGACCTCTTTTCGCCCTTTATTAGCATGCTTAGCGTAATTGGCGTTATTTTCTCAATCGCTTGACGAACCTTTTCATGTACCTTTTTAATTTGTTCTGCGTTACTTGCTCCCGAAGGGTTGATTAGGTCTTGGGTTGGAATAGGAATAAGTGTCAAGGGTGTGTTCGGATTAAAACCATATACTGCCTCAAATGGTGTTTGCTGGGTGGTGGAATGAAGGCTTCGGTTATAATCGAATTCAACTTGGGGTAGTAATGTCCCAATTGGTTAGATTCTTACCTATGACACTTCGGAGAAGGGTTCCCAAAGTCCTATTGACCACTTCCGTTTGGCCGTCCGTTTGGGGATGGAAGGATGTACTAAAACATAATGTAGTCCCCAACTTCGTCCATAAAGTCTTCCAAAAAGTGCTCAAAAACTTAGTATCGCGATCTGACACAATAGATTGAGGCACCCCATGGAGTCTAACTATCTCCTTGAAGAATAGGTCGGCTATAGCAGCAGAATCATCAGTCTTATTGCAGGCGATAAAATGCGCCATTTGGAGAATCTATCCACAACCACGAGTATAGAATCCTTATTACGTCCCGTTCGTGGTAACCCCAAAACAAAATCCATGCTAATTTATACCAAGGATGTGTAGGAACTGGTAAAGGAAGGTAAAAGAACTTTGCTTTTGGCCTTCTTACAAACAATACACTTCTCGACATAGTGGTGTACGTCTTTCATCATGTGAGGCCAATGAAATTTTTCTTTCATATAGCTCGGGTTTTTCTTTTTCCGATAGGTATGTATTAGTAAATTAGAGTGAAATTTGGAAGAGGAATTTG